>JAUCMX010000018.1:19421515-19521515 GCA_033459395.1 Hemibagrus guttatus
TTGTCTGCCGTATCATTTTAACTCCGCCCTTTCCCATGATGGGCACATTTCTCATTGAAGTTATTTGCATGAATTATTTTCAGTTGATCCTGATATAGTCATAAGGCATTTGTATAGGAGTTATACTATATTTCTAGGTGACAAAAAAAAGGGTGTGGTTGTTGAGATGATTGACAGTCTCATGAGCTCACACGTTCATTCCGGGACACACACCTGAAGGGTATCAAAGCCATGTGCTGTTCTTCTGTAAGATCTTTACTTTACAGTGCTACAGTTTACTAATCATTCCCAGCTGACTGTAAGACCTTAAAGACTGAGAGGAGATAGTTGATGGTAAAGTTAGCTTTAGTGGCAGCTTAGAGGTCCTGGGATTTGAATTCACAGCCTTCCAGTCAGTAGTCTGACACCTTAACCATTGTGCTACCAATTCCCTCAACTTAATTTAATTTAATGACTTAATTCAACCTGAATAAAAGGCTTCAAGACTGCAGATTAAATGGCACCATGCTGTTCTCTCATATATACAGTCACCGGTTATTACTAATAAAAGAAGTGCAAAGCTTATATAGTCTATAAACTCAAACCAAACTCAAATAAATGGCAATTCGCTTCACAGGTTCTGAGCCCGTGTTGCCAGAACACAGGCATCCTTTGCCCTCGTACCTGGACTACAAACACAACAGCTCTGTATCAGCTTACCAGACCAGCTACTTTCATAGCGTGTGCGAGGACGAAGAGGATTCAGCAAACCTGGTGTATGAGATCAAGCTTGGGGCTGGGATGGCTCGTCTGGGAGGAGCTTGTGAGCAAGACATGGAGCCCAAACAGCGGGGGAAATATTTCTGTGATGGACCCTTAAAATCCAGAACGGCTTATAGGTAACGTGAATTTTACATAATGCATGAGGAATTAGTCAGAGTAATTGCCTCTAACATCAGCAGTATTATGTAACAGTAAAAGTTAGTAATGCATTACACAGAATGTAATTACACTGCAGTCACTGACCATAGATTAAACTAATAACGTCTCATTAACTCGTTTAGGCGAATATATCCACTCTTCAGAAGGATTTATTACTCAATAACTGTGTGCATGTTCATTTTTAATTTTTATAAAAATCACACAGTTCTCAGGATTCAAAGGAGTAAAAATGAGACAAAACTTTACTGCTGAATCACATCCTGCTGGTTAGCACATTGCTCTCATATCTCATATCTGATTTCTCATCTCCTCTGTGTGAGTGGAGTGTGGAGTGTGGAGTGTTTCCCGCAAACCTGTAGTAGGAAATCCTTACAGAAAATGGAGACCTGGATGAATGGATGGATGGATGGATGGCTGGCTGGATGGCTGGCTGGCTGGCTGGATGTGTGGCTGGATGTGTGGCTGGATGGATGGATGGTTGGATGGATGGATGGATGGATGAATGCATGGGTGAATGGTTGGATGGGTGAATGGATGGATAGCTACTAGAGGCAATATATTCACAGAAAAGTAAAAAAAAAACCAGTTTGTTTTTTTCACGCAAATGTTGCAATCTTTAAAATAACTGATGGTATCAAACCTATTTCTGCTCTTTAAGATGCCCCATAAGCTCATAAGTATCTAAAATTTGAAGATGTTATCTTCAACCACTAAAATTCTGTGTAAGGTTATCCAACAGAGGGAAAACACACGTCTCACACTGAAAGTCCTGACTCATTTTATATCAGACTTACAGCCAGAAAATCAAAATTCATTTATTTATACTGATTGAAAATATCCTATAAGTGCTGGTGTACTGGTAAAAAGGGTTTTCTGTGTGTTTGGTTCCAGGTTGAGTGTCCGAGCCTTCACTCAGCTCTTTGACGAAGACAACAAGGAGATGTCTCGTCCTCTGTTCAGCGACACCTACCTCTCACTCCCACTCTGGACACAAGCAGGTGAGATACTAATACACTCCACTGCTTCACCACTTCCTGTAGTCATGTCAGTGCTGCGGAACTAAAAGAGCTCGTTCTTCCAATCAGAGCCACTGGGAGGCGTGGCCGAGGGCATCAGCGCCGGCTTGTTTCTCATTGGGACGATGATCGCTGTAACTGCCTTACTGATCTACAGGCAGAGGGTCCGCAAAGTGTGAGTGTGTCCACACACACACACACACACACACACACACACACACACACACACACACACACACACACACACATCCATTTCCTGCTTAAAGGCAAGCTATTAGCAGTGCTTAATGAGGGGACTAATATTAAAGAGGAACAGGAAAGCTGGGCATCTGGAACACACAGATAATTAAATGAAGACCTGAGCGAGAGACACAGCTCCTGCTCACTAATCTTAGCTGCCTAATATATTGCTCTAGCATGATAATTACTAACCAAGTACATGCTGAAAAGTTTCACAACCGTGCTGACGTACAGTGCAAAAGTTTGCGTCCCCTTCATCAATAAATCTCCATTAGGGCATGACAGCAATCCAGTCAGCAGTTATGTTTAATAGCAAGCTCAAAAATTTGCTGTGCTCTTGTTTTATTATTCATTTATATGGATTCGAATCATGTGACCAATGTTTTAAAAAAAAAACAAAGTACAGTATGTATATTGCTACAGCATCTAAACTATTTGTTTTTGTTTCTTTTGCAATAAACAGTGAGAGGATATAGTCAGAGGATACAAACTGTTGCATTTCATTGTTCAATGGTCCATTTTTGTGTGTGTGTGTGTGTGTGTGTGTGTGTGTGTGTGTGTGTGTGTGTGTGTGTGTGTGTGTGCGTGTGTGTGTGTGTGTGTGTGTGTAGAGCGGTGCAGGAAAGCCCTCTGGTCAGGATGAGTATGTGGAAGGAGGTTCCCACCTCAGGGATGTACACGGGGGTCAGGAGGTATGAGATGTTTCCTTCCAGTTTGACGTTTACTAAAAGGTTAATTAATAAGCAGCTTCACGCGTTCATTATCATCCGATGCTTTTTTCAGAAATACAGCAGCTCTGGTTAGAAGTGAAGGGGATAATATGCTGAGTCATGTCTCCTAGGTCATCCAGACGGCTTAGGGAGTAAATCCTGCGTTTATTACCGGCAGCCTCTGGAGTTAACTCTGAGACCAGCCAAAAGACTCTTCACCTTTATAGGCAGCATTTTATTTGATCAGGGATTTGGATGATGTAACGTTTATGGCTGGGATTGGAAACATTGTGTTTTTTAAGAAGATAATTCCCCTCAGTGTAAGGAGAAATATCGATATGTGAGTCAGGCCAAAACAGCAGAGAATATCAGGACTTCTGAAGTGCTGATTACTGCAAAGAGTTACAGTAATGACGCTGAGCGAACGCTACAAGATTAACTGTCTGGAATGCAGTATCGCCGGGAGTAGAATCAAGGATATGAATGATAACGTTATAAAACTCAGTTAAGCACCATGTCAAATGAAGAGCGTGCAGCTGAAGCAGCTGAATATTACACATGGTGTCACAACACGTCTCACTTGACGTGCTTTTTAACATTCTAAAGGTTTGACAAGTTTGTACACACATCTCAGTAAAGAATAATGACTGACAGTGATGGATCAATGGCATGGAGAAGCCATTACAGCTTGTTACTGTGAGCAAACAATGGATTGATCTGATTCCTTATACCGGTTAGGCTCAGAGAAAAGAGTGAGACATGACAGAGAGAGAGAGAGAGAGAGAGAGAGAGAGAGAGAGAGAGAGAGAGAGAGAGAGAAAGACGGAGGCATGCTGAAAAAGAAAGAGAGACTGTAAAAGAAAGGCAGAGAGAAAGAGAGAGACTGAAACATGTTAAAAGAGAGAGTGAGACATGCTGAAACAGAGAGACAGGTAGAAAGAGTTCAGTTGAGGCTATGTTTACACATAGGGTATCTCTGCCAGTGTGAGCTCTTACTACTGGTCCTGATATAAATAAATGCTTGAAAGTGCTTACACTGGGGTCGCAGTCGATGCCTGATGAACACTGACAGCTTGTGAGATTAATGTAGGCTATAAAGTGAAAGAGGCTGGGATAAAGCGAGGAACCATAAACACAATTTAATCACGCTTTCTTCTCCTCCTTTATTACAGCAACCGTCGCTTAGCCAGGTAAGCATTTTCCTCCTCATTAATATAAACGTCCAGCTGTAATGTGCATGGAGATGGTTTTAAAAACAACAAAAACAACAGTTAGTTTAGATGACTGTGCCTGTGTGTTTTATTAGCCCCATCAAAGCAGCGCACTTCGAAGCTCATCTCAGTAAACTTCAAGCCGACTCCAATTACCTCCTCTCAGAGGAGTTCGAGGTAAGGCGTCCTGACACCGACACTGACTCTGACACTATCTGCAACTTTGAGCACTTTATGGTCTGTTTATATTATTATAAAATTATATATATATAGCTCGCTCGTTTTCTTCGACAGGATCTCAAGGATGTGGGACGGAACCAGACTCTAGATGCTGCACGCTTGCCTGAGAACCGCTGCAAGAATCGATACAACAATATACTGCCATGTAAGTCACCGTAATAACACACCATGACCTGCACAGCGTCTCGGCAGAAAGCACATGGACATTGATACAACTCCATTTGTCTATACAGAGTTGTAGGAAGGACATTATTTAGAATCACACTCTCTGTGTTATCCAGATGAGGATGGGTTTGCTTTTGAGTCTCCAGGTTTCTTCCTCACATCCTCTCAGGGAGTTTTCCCTCTCCATCGGTGCCTCAGTCTTGCTCATTAGGGATTCCTTTAAATGAATTTTAAACTTAGTCATTTTTATTTCTGTAAAGCTGCTTTGAGATAATGTCCATTGTTAAAAGCGCTATACAAATAACATGGACACGCTCACCTTCTTCTACCAAATCTCGACTCTATAAGGACGTTTGTTTAGGAACCTGGTGTGTTTCCTCCTCATCACTGGAACAGTTTCTCTTGAGTTTTGGACACAGCTCTGATGAAGAGAGTCCTGTTTTACTTTCTAGATGACTCGACTCGTGTGAAGCTCTCATGCCTAGAGGACGACCTGTGCTCGGACTACATCAACGCCAGCTTCATGCCAGTGAGTCAGCGCTCACATTTACACCACTATAACACCACCACGCTGTTCAGAGGTTTTTATGAAAGGTAGCGTTTGATGAGAATTTTCACCTGTTTGTGTGTAAGATTTATTCACTACCTGTGCTCACTACATAGGGTGTGACCAATGAGAGGACAGTGCCTTAGTGCCTTATTGAGACTCGCAGAATTATATTACAATATTTATTATTCAAAATATATATAGGGAGTATGTATGCTCATCATGCAAGTGTGAAGGAGTCATGAAATTGCCCGTACTTCTTTGAAACATCTGACTCCAAAGTTGAAAGAGCCTCGCCGGGTTATTTTGAACGAATCCTTCAACATGGTTCAGATTCTGAATCTGAATCTGAATCAGAAACACCTTTATTGCCAAGTACAGTGAGTTTACAAGGAGAGGGAATTTGCCTTGGTGTGTTGGTGCTTGATAATGGTAGTAGAAATAAAAGCACTATTAATAAGGTAATGATAAGAAAAAGTAAAAGTAAAAGAGAGAAGAAAAAGCAATGAAATGATAAGTATAATATAAAGAACGTTATGGAAGCTATGAAACTATGAACATTAATATAAAAAAAAAAATGAGGAAAATTAGTGGGCCAGAGTGAAAGAGCCATGCTGGGGTTCTCTATATTGAAGCAGATGAACCATTTTAGGTGAGTGTAACACAAGTCTGTATGCAAACCTAGTCATACATGGTCATAACTGTGCCACAGAAGCATGTTATTACATTATTTTGTTGTTGTTGTTTTTAATTAATTAATTAAATTTTTTTTTTTGAAGACCTATAATAATCTGAAACTTGGTTTGTGTACCAGGGGAATAATTTCAGGCGGGAGTATATCGCCACACAGGGGCCACTCCCAGGCACCAAGGATGATTTCTGGCGAATGGTGTGGGAGCAAAATGTGCACAACGTCGTCATGGTGACGCAGTGCGTCGAGAAGGGCAGGGTGAGTCGCAAAGAGAGGCATCAGTGGTGCCATAGAAACATCAACGCACATACACACACACAAACACACACACACACACAAACACACACACACACACACACACACAGAGAAGAGCTCAGAGGAGTGTGGGAGACAGCCGTGTGATATTAGTGACTGATCATTAGCATGAGCAGGAAGGGAAAATGAAGCTGGTGATTATGGAGACAGGGGGTTATTTGGACAGATCGAGGAGAGATGTTTCTGACATGTGACAGTGTACGTGTGTGTGTGTGTGTGTGTGTGTGTGTGTGTGTTTGTGCGTGTGTTATGCAGGTGAAGTGTGATCAGTATTGGCCTCTGGACAGGGAGCCGCTGTACTACGGTGACCTCGTGGTCCACATGCTCTCTGAGTCCATCCTGCCCGAGTGGACAATCCGCGAGTTCAAGATATTCTGTGTGAGTGCAAGGGTGATTATTCTTCAACACAATGTTTCCACCCTCAGATGTTCTAGGAACTGTTATCATGGAAGCTTGGATGTCTGATTTCTATGAAATGTTTTTCATAGAACGTTGCTGCAACATTTTCAGACGGTGAACGCAAACTTTGTTAGAGTTTGTGTAAGCAATGCTCAGAATATATTTATTAATGATCACCTATAAGAAAAGTATTCTTTCGATATCATCTTTGTACTGTCTGTGGATGGCACTACTGACTGCTCTGATAGCATTAGCTGGATCACCAGTTATTCCTCTAGCACTGTGAATAAATTAGATTTTTTTCATGTAATCATTAATCCTATTAACTGTGCAGAGATGACCTTTATTAGTCATTTGATTAAGACGTTCTGGACTGTCCACATCAGTGATGTTTCTCCCTGGGTTATTTTTAGGAAGGCCAGCTGAGTTACCCGAGGATCGTGCGTCACTTCCATTACACGGTGTGGCCGGATCACGGCGTGCCGGAGACGACCCAGTCGCTCGTTCAGTTCGTGAGAACTGTGAGAGATTACATCGACAGGGTGTCAGGATCCGGTCCTACTGTGGTCCACTGCAGGTACGACTTAACGCAACAGTACAATTCATACAAGTGACAGGCTGGAAAACCCTTCGTGAGGTCAATTTTCTACTCTACACTACATATTTCTCACAGCTAGAATAAATGATGAATATGAATAAACAATCAACCCTATTTATGTATAAACACAGCCTGGAGTGCGTTATTCCACTTACACCACAGCAGTTCACTGACAGTTAGAGTGTTTCATTTGTTAATGAGAGACATTCACACTTTTGCAGCGTTAATGTAGAATGCCTGAGACACAAATTGAGCTACGTTCAAACAGTACAGTGACTTTATCTCTGCAAGTCTCCAATCAAAAGAAAGCTGTACTGAGTGGCCAGGAGGCGTTCCTACTTCTGGTTGCCATGGTAACAATGTTTCTCAGCGGGTGGAGCAACTAGAATTCCAAATTAGTCTTCTTGCGGCTAAAATGAATTATTCTGGAGGGAGGTCTGATGTTTGTGTACAAAATTCAGCAGTGTTTATCTGCATCATATCATACGAGATGAAGCAGTAGCAGTGTGTGAGCTCTAATATCTTCACTCCCATTGGTAGCAGCACCACCGAGTCGCTCCGTATTTGCATAAAGTTATACTTTTCTCATTGCCATGCAGAGGACACACCCACACCTAGTCACCAACACTCGCTGTTGCATATGTCACCTGCTCTCACTGTATCCGAATGACCTCATTTCTGTCTCTCTATCTTTCTTAAAATAAACACAGATTCTTATTTTTCTGAGAAATAAGCAGGTGTAAACTCCTATGTAACAAGGACTTTTCTGTACTGGGAAACTTAGACTGTTGCAAAGCACTGACACCTGAGACTGACACCTAAATGTTAAATACTCACCTCTTCCACCAAGAAGCGTAACCACGTCAACTTTTTTCTTTATTAAACATCTCGTTGTTTTTGACTTTGTCTTTTTTAGCTGTTTATTTTCAGTAGTAGATCATGTGGAGCGTCTCTAGTACAATTCCCTGGGTAGGAGCTGTTACTATAGCAACAATAACACATTAAAACAAGCGCATAATTCAAACAAAAAAAAAATGAAGATAGAAAATAGATAAAATATAGATCATTATGTTGAAAGATCCACTTAAAGACAATTACTGACATTTCAAATTGAATCTAATTATATGGAGGAAAACAAGATTACTGCACAAGTTTGAAGACGTTTGCAATGAGAAATCCAAATCAGTGTTTTTTCTTGTGGCTCAGAATTAATCAATGAGCACACTCCCAAAAAGCATATACTATAATAATAATAATAATAATAATAATAATAATAATAATAATAATAATAATAATAATAAAGATAATAATAATAATAATAATAATAATAATAATGGTAATGATAATGATAATAATGATAATAATAATAATAATAATAATAATAATAATAATAATAATGATAATGATAATAATGATAATAATAATGATAATAATAATGATAATAATGATAATAATAATAATAATAATAATAATAATAATAATAATAATAATAATAATAATAATAATTTGAAGAAGAAGAGGAAGAAGCCTTTAATGTCACATATTCCACTTGTTGGATGTTGGGGTCAGAGTTGAGGATGCACTGTGATAGAGCACCTTGCAGTAAAGAGGATTAACAGTGGGCAGTTTGGCAGCGCTTTGAACTACTGACCTTCTGATCAGTCAGTCGCTGCAGGATTTCACGATTTCCCAAACGCAGAAATAAACGAAAATTCAAGCAAAGTCTGTGATATTCGGAGGAGCTTACAGTTGTTCGTAATTAGCACAGATTTTCATCGTGTGACATCATCACACACACACTCAGCTAAATCCCTCTTCCAGTCATGTGTGTGAACATGAGTACATCTCTCATAGAAAGTCATTACATATGTGTCTCACTGCTAGGAGATTAAAAGAAGCTTGCAGTTTCATCAAGTCAAGTAAAAATAAAAATAAAAAACACGACACCAAGTTGTATCTGTAATTATGGGGAAATGACACAGCAAAATTTTGGCAACAGTCACCAAAAAAACCCACAAAATCCTGGAGGGACTGGAGGAATAAGTAACACAGAGCAACTACTGCCACAAATATGATATATATATATATATATATATATATATATATATATATATATATATATATATATATATATATATACATATATATATGTGTGTGTGTGTATATAAATGTATATATGTTAGATATACATATACATATTTGTGAGAGGCAGAAGAAAGTGAGTAGGAGAGAGAGAGAGAGAGAGAGAGAGAGAGAGAGAGAGTTGAATTCATATTGAAACACCTCCACACTTTCATATCCAGAGGTCATGACACAGCGGGGTTCATGCTTCTCTGTCTTTCTCAGCGCTGGTAGCTAATGTTATTGGATTTTGATCTCGCTGTGATTTACTTCAATACATTCTTCATCATTTATTAGTTTTCCTCTCTGCCCACATCACATGCGGCTCCTCCTTCTGTGGCACGCTAATGAAAAATGACACACGGTCACGAGCAACAGATTAACCCACGACGAAACACAAATCGCTTCTGCATTTCGAAAACTATTATTATTGTTTATGTGGATTAGCTAGCAGTCAGTCGCCATGTACCAGATAGTCTTCAGTATCTGGGGGAGTGAAAGCAGAACAGACTCCTAGGTCGAAATAACTGAAGATAGACATCAGGGCAGATTGTGTGGCAGAGCCATTATAGTGAAAATTTTAGCGTGCACTTATTCCTAACATTAAACTGTCAGAAATGGGAATCTATCAAATTTCGCCTGTAGATCATCAGGGATTATGGCAAGCTCTTCAATCACGCTGAAGCTTTCTGCTCTAATTGCATTAGCTCCTTAGTTACTCGAGGCCCGTCGCCGCCTCTGCAGAAGATGGATCGTCGACGGCAGCCGGATTCTGACAGAGTGGTATACAACACGAATCAACTTTATAGCCACTGACTAGAATTAGATTAGAATGGAAGTGAAATAAGGATCGGATTGGGGGCGAAGTCCAGGTCTGGAGTGTGAAATTTGAAATATGTGGGTTTAGCGCTCGCTCTTTGGTCAGGAGTTCAAATCAATGATGATGCCACAAACTTCAATGTCTGGGTTGGAGGGTGGGCGGGATGTGTACTGGATTTTTCCTGTCAATCACACAGATACCAACCAATCACGGCTGTTTGTGACATTGAAAACTTGTGCACTTGTTTAATGACGTGACAGTGATTACATATAGTTCCATTTTACCATGAAACTTACTAGACAAAGCTAAACAAAGACTTGTGTCTGTAGCTAAGGAACCCACACTAAAATAGGAGGTTTTAGACATATCTAAGCAGACACTGATTTTTTGGGATTTGTCTGAGGTTTCTGGTACTTTAAGTCACATGATCTTTGCACACAGACACTAGACACCAAAGGTACTCCAACATGAGTGCAAACATTTCTATGTTTTTTTTATTGAAGTATATAGACATAATATAATACATTTTTTCTTAAAGTGGGCGTCTGTGAGCTCATGTATGTGAAAGAGGGCAGACAGGGTTATTCTATTTTAAGGTTGAATATCTTTAGAGACCAATAAACGAGTAAGCTATTCCTCAGAGTTTTTTATTGTCTGAAAGACAACAACCTTTGTTTTATTTGTTGTTATAGTCTGTCTAACATTGTTAAAGCAGTCATGGCAGTAAAGCACACTTTTAGCTTGGACTTGAACGAGGACCTAAGAACTCTTGAAACCCCTTGCTGCATTTGACTAATGGTTGTAACTCTTAAATTCCAACCTCAGTTGAAACTTCCAACCTCAGACTAAAAACAAACCCTTATCTCGTAATTCCTATTTGAGATCTTAGGACAGTCTCCTCAACCCTGAGTCCAGCAAGTGACATCAAATCAACATGGCTGCTCACGGCATCATCAGTACTCACAGCAGCTCTTCTAATGTCAACTAAATGTCTGTGTTTCCTGTTAGCTCGACTGTATTTCCTGAATCATTTGCTTTGTGCATATAGACAGTGAAAACCCACTGTTCCTTGTCCTGTGTGTCCTCAGTGCTGGTGTGGGTCGTACAGGGACTTTCATCGTGCTGGATCGTGCTTTACAGCAGCTGGACAGTCGCGGCACCGTCGATATTTATGGCTGCGTCTTCGACCTGCGACTGCACCGCTCACACATGGTGCAAACCGAGGTGAGGATCCTGAGAGGTTTATCCATCCGTTAGAGCACCGTCACGTAGTAAAACCAACGCTCGTAACAATATATCCTGTCCCTGCAGAGCCAGTACGTGTACCTCCATCAGTGTGTGCGTGATGTTCTGAGGGCTAGGAAGCTTCGCTGTGAACAGGAGAATCCACTTTACCCCATTTATGAGAACTTTAACCCTGAATATTATAGAGGTGAGTTGGATTTCATTTTGATCAGACTCTCCGTTTAACACCACAGTCACATCCATTAACTCATTCAGTTAATCAGGAAGTCGGCCATTTTGGATTTTGCGCATCCTCCTAAATGATTCGTCAGATTCAAAACAAATTTGGTCAGTATGATGAACTGGATGATAAATTTCCGTAAACAGTGTTGCCATGGCGAGGCGATTGTTTAACATATTGGCTCCCTATCATAACAAATTTGTTCAGCCTGAATTCAAAATATCTGTGATGCAGATCATAAGCAAACAGATTGTGGGAAGTTGGGTAATTCGACTGTACACCATGCAATGTGGCTCCAAGGTGAAATGTTTTTCAGTGACATGATATAATGATAAACAACATAAAAACATTTACATGCACTTACTCTTAAAACTGCCACTGATGCACCGTTGGTGCTTGGGCCCCTCTATTGCGTCTTGAATATTTTTTTTTTTATCATTTAAATTCATTAATATTTTATTGGTCACATACACAACTATACACAGTACAAACATGCAGCAAAATGGGTTCCTTGTCAAAAAATAAATAAATAAAATGAAAAAATATAATGATGATTCATCTTTGGTTAGTGATGTCATGACCTGATCACAACAAGCATCAGAAATGATTTCTCTCCTGCGTTTTTATGTCATATTGCCTTTATTGATGAACCTGTTCTATCTGTGTGAATCTTAACAATGCTCTGTTCATTTCCTCAGAGTTTGTGTACACTGGACACTGAAGAGCGCAGACCTCCGGACGAATCACCAGAGAAGGAATCGCTTCTCGACGTTAAACCTAATTGGTGCACTTCACTGCAAAATAATAAACGATATCTCAGCAAGTGGAAATCTCGCTAATATCCTCACATGCTTTTAGGTGCTTTCACTCACTGTTTTCTATTGGAAGACAAACGAAATTCTTACAAAGAAATACAAATAGCTTTGAAGCTTGAAATTGGTCAAATACGTCTCAAAACAGGTTTATGGAAATTATTATAAATGAGAAATACTGCATACATTGTGCAATTTTACACAAGATATTTTCACTTGCTAAGGTGCCAGTGTTTTCGCAGTACACAGGGATATAGCATTTATTTTTATACAGCCTCCTCAAGACATATTTAAAATGTTAACATTTTGCTGTTTATGGATATTTATGTCTTTCATTAGTTGTATCCTTTTGTCAATATAGACACTGAGTCTTCCTCTTATTCGTATTCATATTATTATCTCACTCAGTTAACCGAACTGAACCTCAGCATTGATCTGATTGGTGATTGCGAATTGGTAAATGACCAAATTGGAAGAAAACGTGGTGAATTGTTTTATTTTTTTCAGTTCAAACAGCACAGGAACTGCTCAGAAAGCAAAAGAGTCAACGTTGTAATTAAGGCTACAGGTATCTAGCTTTAGCCCTACCTCTAAACAAACACACACACAGTACAAACAGCTCTGTTGTGAAAAGCACTGCTTGCGAAAAGGTTAAAGGTCAATGTGAGCCAGATTATGACAGCTGAATCCAGAAAGCCATCAAATCTGCTGCGGATTTACCCTGAAGCGACATAACTAACCGAGCTTCTCTGTGTGTGTGTGTGTGTGTGTGTGTGTGTGTTCTCTCACACACATTTTGCTGTAGTTTTCAAGCTGCAGTATAAAAGCTTCCCTCATTTGTTTCCTCACAAACTTTTCCTGCACATTTACAGCAGGTTTTAACCGCTACCATCATTTGCATCCCTTTAATCAGAGAAAAGCACGTATAAGAACACACTTTGAGCACTCTCACATACATATTCATTACATTTCAGTAGAAACAGTATTTATGTTCAAGAAGGAAATCATGTTCAACGTGAGTTCTTGCAGTTCATTCATTTTTCGGACTCATCAAAGACACCAGAACAGAAAAAAACACAGTGAATCCAAACAGACACGAACTTCCTGTTTCTCTCAATCTAACATTTCCCATCAAACCTATGTGACAACATCAGCCTAAATCGACTTGATTAAACTTGATTCAGATCTGTATGGTAAAGTCCAATCTCAAGAAGAAAGCACTTAGTGATTGATTCGATTTGATTAAGATTTGATTCAATTAGATTAAGTCTAAATAAGCACTTTCTTGTGTTGTTTTATTTTTTATTTTTTTTATTTTTTTTTTTTATGTGGATCTCAAAATAAATATTAAATAATGCCCTGAAAATCACTGCAAAAAATAAATAAATAAATAAATAAAATTAAATTTAAAAAATCATGACATCTTAGCAGGTTAGCTAGTTATAACATCATAAAACATTTGTCTAGACATTTGTTTGTTACTGATTTCAAACCCGAATCAGTTTAATAATCTCTGGTTAATTGTGATGCTATAATAGAAATGGCTACAGTATATAATGTTTAAGATATTCATTACTCTTTACATATTATTTACATAAAGTTTAACCTCCATTTGAAATGCTGTTGGGTTGCCACTACCTCACAGAGCAAATTTAGATCAAGCCATATATATATATATATATGCCAATCACATGACATTTTAATATATATATATTAAATATCTATATATATATTAAAATGTCATGTGATTGGCATTTAAGAAATAAATACCTGAATAATTAATATAATAATAACATGCATGCAAGAACAGCATAACCTGAAGTGTTTTAATTCTTTATTGACAATTTACTAGTCAACAAAAATAAAATAAATAAAATAAATCATACTTTCTATCCATTTATATTTACCTTTAAAATAAGTTTTTTTTTCTCTGTAAACCCTGCTGTGTTTGGAAATGTGGTCAATCTCGTGGAGGTGGAAATGTATTGCTGTATTTTTTTTTTTATTATGAATTTTTTTTTTATGTAGCCTCTTTCACAAACCATGTATAAGCTGTGTATGCTGAATGCTGTAAGCAATAATACTGAGGATATATTATATTATTTTATTATTCCAGTTGTGATGCTACTCTTTTTATGTACTGTAGATCATTTCCAGAGGGTTTTTTGTAGTTGTCATTAGAATTCATAGCAACTGTTTGAATATTTTAATATCTCCAAGTATGTGTTTCTATAATTTACACTACTTTAAACTTATAAATTGCTATTTAAAATATATATATATGTATATCTTTTACACAAAACCATTTTTTCCAAAATTTTACCCAAATTATGTATGTAACTTTCACATATAATTGAGGTCAGAAGTTGCTGAATCTGCAAGATTTATAATCGATGAAAGTGCATGAGATGAAAGTGAACAAAAAAAACCATCTTATTTTATTCGGACTAGAAGACTAGAACTTCAAGTTTAGAATCTGAAAAATGATTGTGTCCTTTTCTTAATTGTTTTCATTTTTATTATGAATAAACCAGATGCCTTTGTGTGGAAGAGAGTATGCGCATCCCATCTCTAGTACGAACTTTCAATTAAAATTAATATAGAAATAAAATTCCATAAAAAAACAACACTAACATGTTCCTTGTGAAACCTGAAGACATGAAGTCATTCACTTCATGTTTCACATCCAGTCATACTTCACTCACTTCACTTTCAACTGTTCATCAGAAGAGCAGAAGGAGAAAAGAAACGCAGGAATAAACACGTCTTTTCAGTCTGACCTCATTTCCTGGTCTCCACTGTATTTGCAGGCCAGCTGTCACTGCTGTTAGGAATCTTCTGGTACTCAGTGCTTTCTTGCACTTCATGGAAGTCATCTGTTTCACAGGAACATTTTATTGAAACTCTCCTCCTCTAGGTTATTTTTATTTAAAGTGACTCGGGTTGAACCGCACAAATCCCTGGACACTCAGCCTGATTTGGTTTTTATTTTTTCTCACAACACAGCATTTATTACCTGGTTCACTAAATCATTTCACAAACTATATATATCTTGAATGCTTGGAAGTTGAAAACAATTTAATACCAACTCCTCACTTCCAAGATCACCATTTATTGAACCAAGGTAATTTCATTTCCTCATCTTACTCCTGTTAACAACCTTTGCCCAATTTCCCCCCCATTTAAAAATGCAGTTACAGATCGAGGCAGATGGATTAATCATTTCAGATTAATGTATGTTATTTACACGTGGGTTTTTTTTACAGCGAGTTCAGCAGCAGCTCTCTGAAATACTTCATGCACAACGTGAGCAAAGAATTCATTGAATATTTAAGTCTCTCTCTCTCTCTCTCTCTCTCTCTGCCTCTCTCTCTCCCTCTCTCTCTCTCTTATAAATACGGCTACCATGGAAACCCCTCGTCCGTACAAACGTGCGTAATTAGCATCATCTGCACTGATAAATGAATAAGAGATGAAATTAGAAGCGTTGACACACGTTCACGACAGAAATGAAACCACTGCAAAGTAATAGAATTTAATATTTTATTTGGAATATTTTAGAATGATGGCAAAATATCTAAATCAGGCACTACTCATTGAGATATAAGATCCATCGTGTGGATTTTGCTCTAAATCATACTGATTGATATGTTTATTATTCATTATGGCCTGTTGGTCTGACATGTCAGTAATATCAACACCAATATGATTGATATCAGGAATACTTAGAAACGCTCCACAGCTAAACAACGAGTTCATTCATTGGTTTAAAAGTCATGATATGAACAACAGATTAGGATGAAGGCGAAGAACAGAGAATATCTGACTGACAAATGTTAACAAAGCAGATCCTTAGTTGTAAAAAAAACCAAAAAAAAAACAGAAACTGAGTTGTTGATGGCCCTAAAATCATGGAGCTGACGTGTATTTATCCAGAAAGTGTTTGAAAACGTACATTCATCAGTGCTTTGTGTTAAGGTGCTGCATTATAGCAGTTGACCAGTTATGTACTAGCTAAATGTCTTTTTAAAAGGTACAAATTCTGAAGGTAGCAATAGACAAACAGTCAACATGGGCATTAGGACAATTACACAGTTATCGAAAAACTTTTTTACTTTCCATTAAAAATGATTAAAGATTCCATTCAGCCATTTTTTTTTTTTTTGCCACACCCTTCGATGTAGTCTAAATGAACACTGATTTGTTTGGTTTCTTTTCTGAAAAATGTTTCGAGATATTCCAAATTCAATTCAAAAACTGGCTCTGGATTCATAAATACTCCATTTCTAATACATTTTTATAAAACTCTTTTCTCAGCAGCAGCTGAACAGGAAATTTCACTGAAATGATGCCATACACAGTCCCTGCAGTGCTACAACTTGGAATTGTAATGGACTTTTTTTTTTTTTTATCCAACTCTCGGTTTTTGACTCTTGCCACAGATTCTTCATCAGATTGAGGTTTTGAACTGCTCCAATGCAGCTCTCTCAGTATGCTTAGGGTTGTTGTGTCAAATCTCTTTTAATCAAAAACAGGTTTCCTTCTCAGATCATCCTGTATTGGTGTCCATCCACCTCACCCTCTACCTGCACCAGTTTCCTAATCTCTGCTGAAGAAAAGCATTCACATGACATCATGCTACCACCACCATGCTTCAGTGTGTGGCTATTCCTCTTTGGTGCTCAATATTATCCACAAACGGCCGGTGTAGGTGCAGGTTTTCATTCCAATCAAGCAGGAGATACACCTGATTCCACCTGTTTTATCAACTGATCTTGGCTTTCAGTAGACCCAGATGTGGCTCCTGCTTGATTGGAATGAACATCTGCACCCACACCGGCCCTTTGTGGATAAGATTGGTCACCCCTGTCTTAGAGTGTTCAGCAGTCTTGGGTTTCCAAATGTAGTGAACGAGTTAATATGTAATAGCTTGTTGTTTTTATTTCCTCATCGCTCTTCACACTTTTCCATAAAACCTAGATTTGTGAAGTATTCTAGGCATTGTTGTTGTCATGGTTATAATGTCATGAACAGACACTGAATTCATCTCTAGCATGTCACATGTCCACATGAAGTCCTGGTTTCTGTATGTTTCATTCTCAAGCTGCTGATTTTTTTGCCTGGTTTTGCTTCATATCTAGTGCTTTGGCTATTTGTGTTATACTCTTTTAATAAAATCTGCACTTGCATCCTCTTCTTTTACATAATCCAGACAGTTTTTTCGATAGACAGACTGGACACTGGAGACTCCTTTCATAGACACTTAATAAACATCTTCTCACAGAGGAGATCAGTATAGCAATTTTTCTATTTTTGATCGTTAAGTAACAACATGTCTGTTTATTCTTGAACATAACATCAAAACGAATCAGTTTATTTTCAAATCTGCACTATAGAAACAATTTTTCAGATCACAATTGATAATAATTGATGTGATGTATCTTGTAGCCGGGATCTGCATCCTGTCCTAGCTGCTGCTGTTAAAAAATATGTAGTTTGCTTAGGTTCTTTAACAAACGCAAATGGGAACAAATGCATCACTTCCATTGCACTACACCAGGCACCTACTGATCTGACGGCAGAGGGGGTGAATACTAATGCATCCATAGCTCTATGGGTTTTATTTGTAGATAATTTTGTTAACTACATCATTTGTATTTTCATTACAATTTCTTGTTTAATATCATTGGTAATTTTGTGTAGATTCATCACATAATCCCAATGAAGTCCACTTCAGTTCCAGGTTATAACGTTACGAAATGAAAAGAAAAAGGAAGAAAGGGGGTGAATACGTATGGAAGGTATTGTACAGTACAATATTTGACACATATCTTAAAGACATATCTACAGTCACTGTTAGACAGCTGATGGCATGTGTGGGTTACAGCAGCAGTAACCCGAGGCTGATACATTTACAATGAGTTACAAATAAAACTATCAAATTTTATTATTGAGTAAAAATAATACTCCTTTACTCAAGTTGGAACAAAACCATATTACAGGTTTATTATATCGTTGTAGTTTTCATCCTAAACCTCTGCCCAGTATTAAGTAAGGAAATAAATTAAAACAAGCAAACAAACAAACAAACAAAAAAACAACAACTAAAGTGTCTGCTGTTAAAAGAAAATAATAAGTGATGCAGTACAAAAAATTGCGCATGAACAGCACACACATCCTGAATCTTCTTATCCCACAGCGATTTGTCAGAGCTTACAATTTTATTCGATTTACCAAAGAATAACACCTAATAAAAATACCTCTTAATCCATTTATAGTTACATTTAAAGTCCGCAAAGCACATTAGCTCCTGATATCACTTACGTTAAAGCAGCTATAAACTGGTTTGTCCTTCATCAGTTACTTAAAAAAAAAAAACAAGCAGCTTGTCATGTTACAGACAAACCACAACACACACAGACCCCTTATAGCACACAACATAAACAACTAGCTTTCAATTGGAGACTCCTTCCACAAACAGGAAATAAACATCTCTTTACAGAAAGGCAAAGATTATACATTTCTTCAGTAAATAATAAAAAATCGGTTAGACTTAATGTGACTTGACTGTGAGTGTCTACATCTTCTCGGAGGTATTGTACGTCTTCACTAAAAGTTTTCGAGGGAACGCGTTACTATAAAGCTGTGATTTTGCCGTACAGCGCTGTACAATACTGTCAAAGCTGCTGTTCCAGCAAATTCAACTTCTATTTCAATTTACTGTTTAAATAAAAAAAAAAGAAGCTGTTTAAAGTTGAAAAAAAAAAAAACTTTATAAAAATACTAATACCTTAAGGGGATTTAATAAAATAAAATATTGCTCATACATATCAAGGTTCTCTTTTTTTTTTACTTTTCAGAAGACTGGCTAAAAAATGAGGTAATAAAGGCAAGGGATTAATATCACTCAAACACCAGTCCAGACAACATCCAACATACGGACGACTATATTTACTAAATATATCATTCTTTTAGCTAGGACAGTTCTTTAGCATTTACATTTTGCATCCTGCTTGTCTAACTGAAAATAATCATTTTAATAAATCTCTTGAACAGCTGATTAAGGTGATGAATGAGAAGTTGATACTGAAATTGTGCATGTTGGTTCAGAGTACTGCTCTGAATCGATGATGATGAATGAATTTGGTTTGTTGTCCAACCAGGAAGTGATCGTCTCTCTGATTCCCTCGACAAAGTAGGATTTTTCCCATCGGCTTTTGCATTGTTGCAGTACGTAAGCTCATCAGATGTTTAGGATTGTTTTATGTTTTGTTCATCAATATAATCTTCACAAATGAACAACCTTTCTGAATGTTGAAACCTAAATACAATCAGAAGTGAAAACTGCAACACGGTCACATGACTTCACCATCAGCAGCACTAAGCTTCACTCTCTCATTCTTTCTTTAAAAGCATCTTCCCTAATAAAGATCCTCTGTGCTCTATTAGTGGATGAATATGAGTGGATGAGTATTAACAGTATGAGTATAAACACAACAACGCTGTAGAAAATAAGTTTTTCTGTTTGGAGTGATTACGTTTAATGTCTAACAGCCATCTCTGTAGTCCCATTCAACCACTTAGTAACTGCCTTTAAGCTTTAAAACAATCACGAGTGGGTTATTACTGATTTATTTTATGTCATAGAATAAAGCATGAGCTTGAACATCATGTTTCAGGTATTTAACCAAAAACCAATGTAAAAAAAAAAATCCACTGACTTCAGGACAATGGAACCATTGAACTTATTTCCAGGTTTTAGACTCGTTCCTGCAGCACTCGATTCAGATCTCAGACCTGGTGTGTCTCGTGCTGCGTCGCAATTCGCCCACTTACACTATGCACTAAAAGTATGTTCTCCTTTTGTGAAGTACATTCTTTTTAGTGTATAGCAAAAGAGTAGTAGAGTACTGGGACATACAAACATGGAAATCATGTAACGGAAAAGTACGTTGTTGCCTAGTTACACACACCATCACAAACTCCTCATCACATTTCAGCTTTACTTCCTGATATCATTTATACTATTTTATTTCATTTACCATTTGTACCAAGGAGTTGTGGGTAATTTTAGCTGAAAAAAGTGTTCACGGATCCACACTTTGAAAATCTGCCAAAAACTTTAGACTACGATTTGGGACACATTAATTCTCACCTCAGATACTATTTAGGGCGGAGAGTAGGCTGAACTGGTACACAGTATCATGTATGCCCAATTGTGAGTTATGTAAATACAAACAAAGACTATTGAATGCTATTTGAGGGCAATATAATAAAACATTTAAAAAAAAAAAAAAAAAACATAAATTCATTAAATAAATATTTGTATGAATCCTCCACACTACAGAAAATGACATTTCATCAAGTGAATATACTTGAAATATAGTCAGAATGATTTAGTACTTCCTATTATAAGATTACAACAAACTAAAATAATGTTTTCAAGTTAAAATATAAGATTATTAAACCTATTTTAAGACATTTGGACTAATTTCAGTTTAAATAGGTTGGGGTTTTTTTTTTTTGTTATTGTTTATTTTAAGCATTTATTTCTAAAAATGAATTCTACTAATAGAGTAAGATCCTTTAAAACTTGAAATGAGTACATATAGAGGAGTTAATCTAGAATAGGTGTAAAATTGATGTTTTTTAATTTTTCTAAACTTACAATAAATACTAAATGCATTTGACTACACCATGTTTTCACTGGATAAAATGCAGCAACAGGGTTTTTTTTCCCCCAAGCCTACAGCTTACTGCTTTGTGGATGGTGCCATTAGATCCATGACCGTGTAAATACTGCAGATCTTAATGGTGCAGTGTGTAAAATCACTTCCTCAGTCACTTATTCACTATTCACTACATACAATACACTGTTTTGTGGAGCCCTGTATCTGTCAGGATTAAGGGAGACACGGAATTTAGGAAACACTACTGAAGAGCATCATAGAGATCACTGGAGAAAAGTCTACAAGTGTTCTGGATTACATGTCCCACTGGTGAGATCCCTAAAATAAAACCATACCTGATTAAAGTGGGGGAACAGGATACGTAAGCGTGCCTTCTTTTTAATAAGACGTGACCATTGTGTTGTGCCTCTAAATTGTGTTTATGGTAATCACCAGATTCGAGGAGACTGATTTAATATTATAGACCCATCAATCCATCATCTGTATCATCACCTAGTTATAAATTATTATCATAATCACAATCACATCACTGTAAATCATAGAGCTGTTCATTATTTTGTATATCATACACTATTTTACACAAACATTGACTGTCTGTATTGAATAAATGGAGGTAATAGACAAACAAATGAATTCTATTGATGAAAAAGATGCTACACGGACTATATTAATGATAAAGTGAGCACTTTTCTTGTGTCTACAAACAGCAGAGTCACAATTACTTCAACACAATCACAAAACAATCTAGGCTTATGAAAATGTGTCTTAATTATGTTGTTCCTACAACTTAATTAACTTTTTCCCTCAACATAAGGTATATTTTTCCCATTAATTATCTTGTCCCCACAATTTAATTAATTTGTTCGCAGGACTCAATTAGCTTTTGGTTTCCCACCTCATAATTATCTTACTACTACAATGTAATGAGCTTGATCCCACCATGTAATTATTTTGTTCCAATGGCTTAAGTATCTTGTTCACGTGACGTAATTATCTTGTTTGCAGAACATAAATATCATGTAATTATTTTATTCCCACAGTTTAATTAACTTTCCCAGAACATACGTATCTTTCTCCCATGAATTAATATCTCATTTCCAAGATACATAAGTATCTTCTTCCAACAATCTAATTATCTTGGTCCCACCTCATAATTATCTTGTTCCTATGACGTAATTATCTTTTTCCCATGATTAAATTAACTTATTCCCAGGACATAAGCATCTTATTTCCCATGAATTAAGTATCTTGCTTCCAAGACATAAGTATATTGTTCCCACAATGTAATTATCTTGGTACCACTTTATAACTATCTTGATCCCATGATTTAAGTATCTTGCTCCACTTACTTAATTACCCCTTTCCAATAATTTAATTACATGGTTTCCAGGATGTAATTATCTTCCTCCCATTAACTTAATTATCCTTGTTCTTGTTGTTTTTATGAAGTAGGGATCTCACTAGCAGCACTGTGTATACTCTACTGTCCATGCTGATAAGAACATTTTGAGCTGAAATTCCTAAAACATTGTGGTATTTAGTGTGGAGGTAGAATATATTGGTTAGGCACTGGTATTTACAATGCATTATGGGTAATTGTATTGTAAATATTCTATTCTATTCATGAAAGCCTGCACCCAAATCCGTGTTCTATATGGTGATATATAGTTTATCTGTTTCACCGCTATTCTTATTTTCTGCTGGACGTTATCGTGAGGTTATTAAATGGGATCAAATGTGGATATGGAGAACTGTCTCTGCATAAATATGAGCATATCTTTAGGACTAAAGTCAGCAGTGTAAGTCACCAACTCTAAGTACTGCAGTGCATAACAGACACTGATATAAATCAGACAGTGAATTTCAGGACACTGGTGTTTGAGTGACATTAATATAAAATGTGAGTTACTATACCTCACATTCAGTGGGCACAAGGCAGAATTCAATAAAACAATCAGCAATATATACAATAAGATAAAGCAGTGTGCATTACACTCATGTGAGTAATTAACAATAAGCTATGAGACAAGGAAAAGTTTAAATAAAGGAATGTTCACGGTTTATTTGCCAATGTATGAGACATGGAAGAGGTAGAAAAAGGTGCCCAAATACATAGCTACTCAATAGACAATGTTTTATATCTTGCTACATTAGCAAATGCTACTTAAAGCGTCAGACCGTGCTACTAATAGCTTAGCCTGTCCTGTAGGAACTAAACAGGCACAGATCACACAGATGGAAGTGATACAGAGAGACAAGCACTGAAGTGGAATGAAAACCTCTCATCGTTACACCAGGGCAACTGAGGAAGAACAACAAAGTTGTTTTGTGTAGCCTACTATTAGTCTATATGGCTTTAATAAACATAACCACAAATACCACTTAAGAACAGCGTTTTTATTTTGTCAGATCAACCCCACAAACCTCTGACAAACAAAAACCAACAAGCATTGCATGGGTACTGCTAATCCTATGATAAATGATAGATTGTCCTCAGCTAGGCCTAAATAATCTGGACTTACCAGAACAGTGACACCAGAACGGCTCACACTTCCCAGGCTTTAAGAACGTATCAGGTTTCAGCTATAGATGCTCCACAGCTTTACAAGCAGTGTGCAGGTGCACCTCCGAATCCAAACGAATGTCTGTCAGTCCACAGTGGTGTTTAGGAGAACTTGCGTTTTTGAATGGCCTCGGCTCGCACGGCCAAACTGCGAGCGCAGACCGTGAGGAGTACAATGAGCGTCCCGACCAGCAGACTCAGCATCGGCCACAGCACACAGTGCAACAGCACACTGGCATCATGGGAACGTTGCCAAAGCACATCATCTGGCCTGCAGGGGAAGACACAGAGGGCAGCTTCTTAGTTAATGGGCCACAACAAGCAAACAAAGTTAACAGAGCTAACAGAGTGACTCTAAACAGAGGAATTGTTTATCATTATATGCTTCGGAGTCCCTTTGCCTGAATCTTTATAGAGCACTGTGTTTCAGAGTCTTATATTTCACATGGAAACAAAGTGAAAATGCCTTCAAAAATACTGTGCAATATTTCAATATATACTGTGAAAATATCACACCATTAAAAAAAAAAAAAAAACAATCAATATTTGAAGTAACGACTTCCTGTAGAACTTCAGTACTCCAATGCAGTTTTATAAAGAGCTCGGCTGGTAAGATTTTCAAAGAATATTTAAGAGCAGCTACTCTCAGACAGCCTTGATGATGTTTTTACCTGAAAAGTGGTCTGTCTCTTTATATATTTATAATATTTCACTTTCTTTAGTGACTGACAAAAATGTTCTGAATGGACAACACCTAAAATGTGTGCTTTTCCAAAAAAATCTTTTTAAAAATCACAGCACTGTGCAGAAAAGATATCAGGAATCAGCTACAAAAACATTTGAGGCTAATCTCAGGGTCTCACTAGGCTTCAAAGATGCTAATCTGGTCTGATCTGTCTCTTTGAATAGGGCTGATTACTCGGGTACAGTGCAGGAATAAATCTGAATGCTACACATGAAAAAGAAGGAGTTTGCTGCTTGAGAGGAAACAATGCAACCTGATGAAGGCTCGTGTACATTCTGGAGGTTGAGGTCTGAAATGTAACAGCACTAGGGAGAGGTTTAGGCATATTTGCTTTCTTGATTGCTGAAGCCAATCAGAAACTTATGAAGGATTCTTGTCTGTGTGATTGACATCAGACTGGAAAGAATCAACGCTGACAAACAGGAGGACGGGGAATAAGAGCAAAGAAATAAAGTTGCTTCAGCATAGGTATGGTGAAAGTTACATGTTTGCATCAAGGACCAAATTAATGAGTGTTTTTAAGTCTTCAGATAAGCACAAAGCGAGAGATAAAAGAAAGAAACAATAATAAATGCCCTAAGATCAATTTTTGATTCATAATATTGCACATGAGCATGAAAATGTTCTGTGTGGATCATTGATAGGAAATGAAATGTGACTGAATATCAAACTTCAGTCGCTGAAATATTAACGTTATCGAAGTCAAATCTGAATCCTGAGACGTCTTTCTTTTTCTTTTGAAGCTATATCTGTGCTTGTATTTAATGCCTTAGCAAGAATATTAAAAAGAAAGTAGGACACGGCTACGATGCTGAAGAAAGTTTTGTAGCAGTGCTGAAAAATGAGAGATTTATCTAGGACATCACTCGCACACACTGGCAATACAGTTCATAAATAAAGATTTGTTTTCATGGCTTGCTATCACACAATCTCTGACCAAATAAAACAAACCAAAAGCTCAAACACTTTGAGATGTTTTATTTTTTAAGAATTATTCTAGATTAATCTTTTCACCTGAGGCCAGTGCCAACAATATAAAGCAGTGAGATTTTATTCCCACAGGTCAAAGAGTCAAATTTCCACCGGAACGACCAGATAATACAGGAGACGTGACGGTAAAAAGCGAATACTACTTCAGCAAAGGTCTTAAGATCTTGCTGAAGCAACTGACAGATTACTTTATTCCACCAGGGAATATGGAACATATTCCATCATTTGTTGTCAACAAACTGCAATCCATGGTTTCACATGCTGCTTTGCCCAGGAGGTTTGTGGTGTTGAGAAGTAGCGTTTATGATGCTGGTGCATAGCTCATTCTACACAGGGAAGCCCAGTGGGCAGTGAGGAGCCATAAAGGTGCCAGACACAGTAATAAAACACACCTGATGCCTCAGTCAAGTCCATATCAGTCCTTCTACTAACTTACTTCACTGAATTTTCCATAGTTTAAAACATATTTCAGAGAACTAAAACAGAGAGGCTACTAATCAAATGAATAAGCATTATGTGACCACTTTTGTGGGTGAAAAGTGTTGCAAAGTGGTGCAAGAGCAAAAAAAATGTGGTTCAAATTTACTGAGATAAATCAGTTACAAAATCTAATGCATTATAGTACCATCAAAGCTCAGGCACAGTTACGTGGTCGAGTGCCTTATCATGCCAAAAAGAAATAAACAAAATGGTGGACATCAGAATGTATAGCAGTATATAACGATCTACCACTACATGTGTCTCAAAAATTGGTAGATCTTGGTGAGTCCATGGTGAACTGATGCGTGAGTGGCACATGTAATGATGTGGTGGTATATAGGTCTTAAATTCAGGGCAGTTTTGAGATGTTTGACTGATTTTCCAGTGGATATAATTTGTAAATGAGATTGAACATAAGGTGGATTCTGGTTATGAGATGTTCATACACTGACCTAATAGTTCCTCATAAGCCCTTGGTTGCTGTTGTAGAAAGGACATTATTTATTTACATTTACATTATTTACTGTCCAGTGTCACCCAAGTGAGGATGAGTTCCCTTCTGAGCCTGGTTCCTCTCAAGGTTTCTTCCTCATATCATCTCAGGGAGTTTTTCCTTGCCACCATCGCCGCAGGCTTGCTCAATAAATATAATAGGGGTAAGATTGTAGAAACTTCTGTTTCTATACTTCTGTAAAGCTGCTTTGAGACAATGTCCATTGTTAAAAGTACTATACAAATAAATTGAATTGAAAAAATTGTTCACAGTGCTCTTTATAGTATATGGGTGAAAAAACACATATTCCTGTGTTCTTATTACAATAATAAGGTGTGTGGGACAAGTTCTTGATCTCACTAGTCTTTCATTGAGGGTTTGGTTTAATAGAGTTGTGGGTTTTTAGGTGGGTTGTTCAAGGCAGAAGTTCCTTGTGGTTGCAGTGGTTCCTTGATGAATCCATCAAGATGTGTTGCTGCAATCCAATCATGGACAATGTATCACAGTGACATTTTAACTTTTATTGCACATTGATTTCTAGCGGTAGACATAATGAACTAACTGACAAGAACTCACAGCTATTATATTTTCTGCCTTTCTCACTAGATATTATCTTGGTAGCATAATAAGTACATATTTATATAGTGTGCACATTTTTATTTTGAATACCAACAGTCCAAAATCCATAAACATGCAAGGGGATAACTATACAGAAAAGTGAACAGCTGTTCAAATTAAATTTGTTTCTAGACCCCCAGGGGTAGGAGGGAGTGAGTTTGCTCGTTTCCTTGCCAAGCATCAGTAGCAAACTCAACACCTCATCACTGTGGCTTCATGTAGAGAGCCTCTAAAAGGTCCCTGATGTATCATGCTTATGTAGATGATTGTTGACTACCACCAAACACAGGGATCAACCCCTATGAAGGCAGGAGCCCCATGCTAACTCATACACTGACTGAAGTGCAGTACTTACTGCAGAAATAGGCAATAGAGGGTATATGTTTTATATGTATGCTAGAGCACCTGATCCAAAAAGAATGTCAAATCCACTCTATTCAGGATTAAAGAGTCCTAAATGTTTCCTTAATACTACTGCTACTCATATGCAGACTTTCTATGTCTGAGATATTATTATTTGCAGCTCCAATTGTGAAACTATGCATGTTGCACCAGACTGTTTCAATGCTGCATGGCTCAATCATCAGCATAACCAAAGGGGACATGAACAAGTCTCAATATCTGCATGTTTGCAACCTCAAAATGAAAGCTGTGTGGGTAATGCTGCTACATTCCCAGGAACTCTAGGGTGCAACCAAACAACACCAAATTGTTTTTTATCCCAACCCATAAGGGGGACTGTTGTTGAGCTTGGGTAGGCATAGTCTGAAACAGGAGAGACGCCTACCATCTGTCTTTCGAGCTGCCTACTACCTGGGCTGATACAGTGGATGTCTCACAGTAGTCCTGCCTCCAGAGATTGGCCAATTTACAAGGGACTAGTTCAGCTAATGTGGAACATCGCTAAACAGATGAGTGGAAGTTGATACTATCTGTGGAAGTGGATTTGCTGATTTATGTTTTTATGAGGGTCAAGATACTATCAGAGATAGTAGAAACTACAAACAAAAAGGTAAGGGCAAAACAGTTGAAAACCTCTAAAACATAGAACAAGTGATTAAGCAGACCAAAGAGGAATAGACGAAGGTAATAATTTTAACTGGTAAAATAAAGATGAGGTAGAATACAAAGTCTTACTACAGCAAAGCACAAGCTCAAACAAGTCCTGAACTGCAGTAGCAACAAAATGCAGTAATCAAGGTCTTATATTTAATGATCATTGTGATGAGTAACAGGTGTGAAGTTGGAGTGTGGGTGTGGTAATGGAATGAGATTTTGGAGATTGGAGTTCATGGAGCTCAAGGTGTTTGCCAGATTGTTTGCTCCTTCTCATCTAATTATCCGCAGTAGGAATGGTGAAAGGTCCAGGGCATTACAGAGTGCTGAACAGTTACAGAAGCATGAATGATCCCTGGGACAGTAAAAAGACCAATCTTTTGGCTGAGTATCCTTAAGAATGTTGATTGCCTTTTTCATATTGACTTTGAATGGTGACCTGCAATGAGGTTGAAATTGACTACTAACTTCTCCAACAACTTCTCTCAAATGTCGATGATTAAATTGGGTCCCATGTCAGAAGCAATGTCTTGTGGGAAACCAAAACATGGAAAACATGTTTAGCTTAGCAAGAGAGTAGAGGGATGATTTTGATTGAAAAAGATGTCTATAACTGATGTGGTAGCTTAGTGGTTAAGGCATTGAACTACTGATCAGAAGGTTCGAAGCTCGAATCCCAACTTAACCAAGCTGTATCTGATGGGCCCCTGAGCAAGACCCTTAATTGATGAGTTGTGTAACATGAGATAAATCATAAGTTGCTCTGTATAAGAGCATCTGTCAAATGCCATAAATGTTTACCATAGGACGGGGTAAATCAGTTACAAAATGTATCACAATATAGGACCATGTTGGCTCAGGCACAGCTGATTGCTGGAACTTTCCTGAAACAAAGTGGTGGCGATCAGTAAGCATGGTGTTCCACACCTATCTGTGTCTAAAAGGTTTGTAGATCTTGGTTTGTCCACTGTGACCTGACTAATGACTTGGATGTGTAGTTATGTGGTAGTACATAGAGCTTGTTATCAGGGTAATTTTGAAATTCTTGTCTTACATTCAATAATTTTAAAGCATGGCATGGTTCATCTAGTTCCAGAATCGATCAAGGTGAAATTTTTTTTTTCAACCAACCAAAATGGATGAAAAAGCAAATTCTCTGCAAATACACTCACCACATTTGAGCATACTTTCCATTGTCCATGATTTTCACAGTACAGGCTAAGACCAAGCCTGTATCATTGCTGTTCATTTTCCGAGAGAGATTTTACTTGCTTTTATTCTGAACCTGTAATAGGTGAGAGAGAGTAACTCTCCCTGGATAATTTAGTTAGGTTTGACTGTCTTATGATGTTTCAGAACCAAGTTGTCTAGACAAATGGGCAGGCCTATGAGGAAGTTAAAATTGGCTACTCATCCTGGCAAGCCCATTCATTGATTACGCCAGAGAGAATCTCTTTCTAAATGCAAACTTAAACCGCTGCATCATTCCAACCTGCTAGCAATAAGAGTATGGAATTCTAGTGTGTGTTTGGCAGCGATTTGCACCTCCTCCTGTGTAAGGAAGTTGCCTTTTGAGTCCCTATTGAAGTAGATTTGTTTGATGAGTAAGTTCTTCTGTAGTTGCTCTGAGAGTAGAGAGCTGCTGAGCAGTCTCCCCTGAACCACCACAACCTCAATGAGGAATTCAGCACCTGCTGTCTCAATGTGGTGGTCTTGTGTTGAAAAGTTTTTTCATAGAAGAACAATGCAAAAAGATAAGTATAGGCAAAGCCCAGGAAAAATGGTTAAAACCCTGTCTTTGAAAAGCAAAACTTAAAAAATATGAGACCTTAAAAATGTAAAAGGGGGGGGATTATAGGAATTAGTTCAGCCCTCTTATGTCTATAAAGGGACAAGAAACACCTTGCTATTAGAACCTTTTGTTCGAATACACCTATGTCAAAGAAGGAATTCTTGGGAAAAGGTGCTTGATTGATACTCTTATCAATAACTTAATGGGGCCTAATATTCATGAGGTGAGATGAACCCCATTTTAGGAGGTAAACAACTGGAATGAGACACTGCCATCAGGACTCACTGGTCCAATGAAGGTATTGCTGAATGAACAATGATTTTGGCTGTGAAGAATCCTGGTTGTAGCCATCATCTTTCAGGACCCTTCTACGGTGTGGGGTACCATTTAAGGGGAACTCAGGTGCCTGCTGGTTTGGTGCAAAATGCACTTTCCATTTCCAAATATTTTGCAAATTTGATTTAAATGTGTCCAGCAATAGAGACTATGCCAACTATATTTCATGAATAAACCAGACTGGCAGAAAGCAGCCTCATGTTAAGTGCTTTGTGTTCGATGCCAAACGAAATAGCGTATTAACTTTTTTAACTGTGGACTGTCATCCATAGGAGGCACTGCCAGATGCAAGCTGTAGGTCAATCCAAATTTGTTTCTGGAAGACGCTGAAACTGGAATTGAATATTAAAGTTCAGCCAACTGTAACTGTCAATATGCGAAAACCTCCCAGGTATGGCCATAGACATAGCATCATCTGAGAAGCACAAGGGAAAATCACCTTATCGGCTATAATGAGGGCTCTGATGAAGAGAGAAACAGATTATAGCTGGAGGAGAGCAGGAGTATGGCATGGATACAGACACAGATTTAGTGAGTTATGTTTTATGTGGGGAATTCTAACTACCATGACAAGGGCAGAAGCCCAAATAAAAAGTGCTCTTAGCCCCGGTTTGCTCTAAATGGCATATTGCCTAGACATTTCTTTCGTACACAAAAGAGTATATTAAATTGTTGGATTTTTCAACGAAGACTCAAATAAGCCTAAAAACGTGTCAAAAATCTAAATTTGACAGAGAAAACTATTAGTATTCTCAAAGCATTGATTTTTTTTTACTATTATGGAAAGAAATTAGTTATTCAGGGCATGAAGGTGCCAGTGGGGGTGTGGTTGAGTTTCAGCTGTGGAGGTTGTGAGGAGTCAAGCAGGTAATGAAGGATTGTTTACACCACTGCACTGTTAATGACAGCATACTTATTTTCCATGTGTTTTCTGTCTCCCAGGACCAGAGACAGGGAGAAGTCCTATAAAACTGAGAGTAATGAGGCAGAGAAAAAAGACCATTTTAAAAATTTGAGCCAATGAAATGTAGCTGTTAAGCCTTTCATTTAAGGGAATGAAAATAAAGGAAAAGACCTGGCACGTCTCCTCTTTTCATACCAGCCAGAGTGCTACATTATTTTAATAATGCTATTTTGGACTTGGATTTTATAATGGGTTTGGATGGAGTTTAAAGTTGAAAAATGGATTGGTGCATGTTTTAAGGTATGGAATTAAACAATAATTAAATACAAGTATATGTGCCACTAAAAGATGCTACTTAAAAGTATTTAGTTAGTGTTTGGGTGAAGTGGTGCTCCACACTGGAAATATTGAACATCGAGTCAAGCAATCGTACATATTTCAGAAGACTGTTGGTGACAATGCACATGCATTTGTTTTTACTGGAAATACCAAATTTGGTATTTAGCCATGAAAATAGTAACCATGCACAAACAAATGGAAAAGAAGACGTCTCACTACCAACAAATAAGCGTCTGATGGCATCCTGCACGGAGATTCTTAGTCACCTGAAGAACAATTATTCTTGCACTTACAGATCATACATCATGATCACATGTGGACTTTCTACCACAACAGAGTGCTGCAGGGATGCAAATGTTTGTGGACCAACCAGGAAGTGATCCTCACTCTGATTCCATCAACAAAAAGCCAGTAGAAATTTTCCATTGGTTTTTGAATCGTTGCAGAAAATAAGCTCTATGAGCAACAAAAGTTTATGATTCTTATATAGTTTGTTGATAAAAAATAATCTTCACAAATGAACACAAGTTTTATGAATTTTGAAGTCTAAATGCAATCATAAACAGAAATAAAAAGTCAGGCTAAATTTGAATCAATGAAAAGTTGGAGTTTGTAATAGTGTGTAATTAATATAAACACAACAAGAGTGAAGTAGATGAGTTTTCCTGTTTGGTGTGACGATGTTTAACGTCTCTGACAATCTCTGTAGCAACATTTAACCACCTGTTAAAGCAAATGTACAACCTTAAAAAAAATCACAAGTGGAGTATTGTTGATGTATTTTATGTCATAGAATAAAATATGAAAATATCTTAAGCTTGTGTTAACCACAAATCTTATTTCAGGCATATACTTCAGAACCGGAAATGCAAAAACTGTTATTAGGACTCATTTCTGCAGCACCATAACCTTACTCTATACTGATATCTTTCCCACAGATCTGGAGGCATGAAGACTGGACAGTGTCCTATTTCACCAAAAATCACATTCATACCTTGTAATGCACTCTATATGTAACATTTATTTGATGCCACTTTACCTAAAAGATAAAAGCCAAGCGCTTACATTTTGTTCATGAAACTGACACCTGGATGTATACAGAACACTGTTAAAATCAGATATTTTGCTATATTAGTGACAATTGTGGTGCAAACGTAGTATAATACAACTGACATACAGTAAGTAAGAGTTTGAGTCATTAACTAAATTTCCATCAGAGTTCATTTGAGCTCTAGACTCAGCAAGCATGAGAATAATGACCTACTTCTATTATTATCTAAACTGTTTTGGTTTTTTTTTAAAACAATTTATGACACAAAGCTGTCTTGCTGTAACTTTGCACATTGTGTAGAGTCAGAGAATGAGAATTGTGTGAAGAGAATGTGGTACCTCCTCTGAGGATTGAAGAAGCAGGTGAAGGACTGGTTACTACCCTCTTCACTCCAGTAGTGTTGTAACCTTAGGATGTCTTCTCGCATCTTCTGGTTATCTCGCTCACATTTGGGAACATAAGAACACTAGAGAGAGAAAAAACAAACAAACAAGATGATAGTGAATGTTGCTTTATTATCCTTTCAGGACTTAAAAATGACCTGGTCTGTGAGGAAAATGCTGTAGCATAAACAACAGTATTTGGCTGGATCTAATACTTGTTTGCTATTAAAGGTAGCTGCTTGCAGTCTTTCTTGTGAGAAGAAAACACTCATGATCAATAGACTGATGATGGATAAAGACTTTTTTCGAACTTGCAGTGAAGAATCCAAACCCACAGCTCCATAAATATCAATGCAATGTGTTTGAATCCACGATTCAAAGACATTATTCCAGGTTGATTACTGAGAGAAAAAAAAATGAAAGTCCAATTAATTTGTGCAATTTAAGTCAAATGTATACATTTGTCATGTTCTCTGGTGTTAGATTGTAGAGAGTACACTAGGTCTATTTAAAAAGATGCATATACACGTCATTAAGTTATTCCTTCCATGAGTATACTTTATCAAAGATAAATGTGTACCATGTTCGAATATTGGACTATCACACCATTCTGGTCCCTTGTGCTGAACAAAATATCCAGATATCTGATTGGATTTGCTTCACCAGGGCAACCAGGTTACCATGGAAATGTGAGGATAGGGCAGTATGTGAGTGAATGCCTAACATAACTGGTGCAGGGTGAAGACTGGGTTCACCAAAACCAGCACTCATAACATCATAACAGATCTATATATGTAACAACTTCTAACAGTCTATGTATGTAGAACTAGACATTATTATTAAGGATCTATTCAGGTGTTAATTACTATGCACATAATATTCCCACAATATATTAGTACTATTTCTATCGTCTATCGAAGACAGTGGATAGAAGAGTATCCACACATCTCCTCACGGTGTATACATGTGAGCGTGTGCTCATTAATTGACCACCTGGCTTTATACAAAATGTTCATACTATCCAACACAACATAGAATTTTAATCCCTCAACTTCATGATGAATAAAAAAAAAAAACATGTAAAAAGATACTGAATTAATTCAATTAAAATATCTCCTCATTGGGAATATTGCATTGTGCTGGCTTATCCTCCCTCCTTCCCTCCCTCAGATACCTCGGCTTCTGCTCGGATCTCAGCATGTCTGTTGGACATTTCATCTTGGATGACTGCTCATCAGCTGAAACTCAATCCCAGCAAAACTGAGCTGCTGATCATCCCAGGTGATCCATCCCCAGCCCAAGACCTTGCGATATCTCTGAACAACTCCATGATTTCCCCTTCAGCCACTGCTCGCAACCTTGGGGTAAGCATGGACAATCAACTGTCCTTTTCCTCTAATGTTACTAATGTCACATGCTCATGTTGGTTTCTTCTGTACAACATCAGAAGGATTCGGCCATTTCTATCCACACAGGCTACTCAGGTGCTTGTTCAGTCTCTGGTCATTTCGAGACTGGACTACTGCAACTCTCTACTGGCAGGTCTACCTCTGACTACTTCTCCCACACCACCCCACTGCTGCGTTCCCTCCACTGGCTTCCGGTAGCTGCACGCATCGGATTCAAAACACTAATGCTTGCCTACAAATTATTACTCCTCGCACTGCACCTCGCTCCCTCAGATCCACTAGCACTGCTCGACTGGTCCCACCATCTCTCAGGGTAAAAGGAAGGTACACATCTTCTCTGTTCTGGCATCAAGGTGGTAGAATGAACTCCCCCTAGATATCCGTACAGCCAGTCACTGACTGTCTTCAATCGAAGAAGACCTACCTCTTCAGGAAGCACTGAACCTAGCTTTTATTTTCCCTGTTTATTTTATGTATTGTTGTATGTACATGTATTAAAATAAAACTCAGTTTTTAGGCTGATGGTATCCTAAGTCTGTGACCTACTGAACCAGTGTTAATGTATTCATTAATAGAGACTTCAAAGCACTTTTGTACGTCGCTCTGGATAAGAGCGTCTGCCAAATGCCAGAAATGTAAATGTAAATGTTATCCTTCCAGGAACAATGTTGCCGTTCAACACATCTGCCCTTGGTACATCCGCCCTACATCTTCCCTTGGTGCAAGTCTGAGGTGATTAGGTACGTATACACCAGCAATAAATGGAATAAATGAGCACTGTGGCCAGAAAGCAAGGCTTTGTGCTGAAAGAATATCATTCAAACCATAACCTATCCAGAGTAAGAGTGTGAATAAGGATCCAGCGGGTGAAGACAAGGTTTTTACTTAAAGGTCACTTATTGAGCTCCAAATATATATATATATATATATATATATATATATATATATATATATATATATATATATATATATATATATATATATATATATATATATACAGTGGTGTGAAAAAGTGTTGGCCCCCTTCCTGATTTCTTATTTGTTTGCATATTTGTTGTTTGTCACACTTTAATGTTTCAGATAATCAAACACATTTAAATATTAGTCAAAGATAACACAAGTAAACACATCATGCAGTTTTTAAATGAAGGTTTTTATTATTAAGGGAAAACAAAATCCAAAACTACATGGCCCTGTGTGAAAAAGTGTTTGCCCCCCTGTTAAAACATAACTTAACTGTGGTTTATCACACCTGAGTTCAATTTCTCTAGCCACACCCAGGCCTGATTACTGCCACACCTGTTCGCAATCAAGAACTCACTTAAATAACAACAGCAACAACTCATCCAGGAGGTCACAAAAGACCCCACAACAACATCCAAAGAACTGCAGGCCTCACTTGCCTCAGTTAAAGTAAGTGTTCATGACTCCACCATAAGAAAGAGACTGGGCAAAAATGGTTTGCATGGCAGAGTTCCAAGACGAAAACCGCTGCTGAGCAAAAAGAACATAAAGGCTCGTCTCAGTTTTGCCAGAAAACATCTTGATGATCCTCAAGACTTTTGGGAAAATACTCTGTGGACTGACGAGACAAAAATGTAACTTTTTGGAAGGTCTGTGTCCCATTACGCCTGGCGTAAAAGTAACACCGCATTTCAGAAAAAGAACATCATACCAACAGTAAAATATGGTGGTGGTAGTGTGATGGTCTGGGGCTGTTTCGCTGCTTCAGGACCTGGAAGACTTGCTGTGATAAATGGAACCATGAATTCTGCTGTCTACCAAAAAATCCTGAAGGAGAATGTCCGGCCATCTGTTTGTGACCTCAAGCTGAAGTAAACTTGGGTTCTGCAGCAGGACAATGATCCAAAACACACCAGCAAGTCCACCTCTGAATGGCTGAAGAAAAACAAAATGAAGACTTTGGAGTGGCCGAGTCAAAGTCCTGACCTCAATCCGATTGAGATGCTGTGGCATGACCTTAAAAAAGTGGTTCATGCTCGAAAACCCTCCAATATGGCTGAATTACAACAATTCTGCAAAGATGAGTGGGCTAAAATTCCTCCACAGCGCTGTAACAGACTCATTGCAAGTTATCGAAAACACTTGATTGCAGTTGTTGCTGCTAAGGGTGGACCAACCAGTTATTAGGCTTAGGGGGCAAACACTTTTTCACACAGGGCCATGTACTTTTGGATTTTGTTTTCCCTTAATAATAAAAACCTTCATTTAAAAACTGCATGATGTGTTTACTTGTGTTATCTTTGACTAATATTTGAATGTGTTTGATTATCTGAAACATTAAAGTGTGACAAACATGCAAAAAAATAAGAAATCAGGAAGGGGGCCAACACTTTTTCACACCACTGTATATATATATATTTTGTATGTTGTTGCTGTTATTTTGGCTGCTCCCTGTTCGGGGTCGCCACAGCAGATCATCTGGTCCGCAGGTTTGATTGGAACATGTTTTACGCCGGTTCCCTTCCCGATGCAACCTTCCCATTATTACCCAAGCTAGGAACCAGCACTGAGACTTAACTCTTCAGTGACTGGATTTGCTCCCTGTCTGGGAATTGAACCTGGGCCATTGCAATGAGAGTGTGGGATCCTGACACTGGATCACCAGGGGGCATACTCCTGTATAAACAATATAAATGATTTTGCCATTTTTAGTGTTCAAATATATAGGAACAGATAGTCATAAATTAAAAAAACATAACAATATTTGGTTGCATCAAATTGGTGATCCAATGACATCACCAAACATTTGTTTCTTCCAGGCTTATTCTTTCAGTTGTTGTTTGTTTCAGGGTTTTCTCCCTTCAGTCTCCTCTTCAGGTGTGGTGATTGGCTTGGCCAGTCTAAAACCTTCAATTTCTTCCCCTGATTCTTCCCCAGGTTTTTCTTGTGTTGGCAGTGTGTTTTGGATCATTATCTTGCTGCATGATGATGTTCTTTCCAGTTAGCTTGGATGCATTTCTCTGTAAATTGGCAGACTGAATGTTTCTGTAGACTTCAGGGTAGATTAGTGAGTCAGTTCCAGAAGCAGTGATACAAGTCCAAGCTGTGACACTACCTCCACCATGCTTGAGCCACGAGCTTTTGGATCATGAGCAGATCCTTTCTTTCTCCACACTTTGGCCTTTTCTTCACTCTGGTAGAGATTCATCTTTGTTCCAAAATGTTTGTGGATAAGCTTTGTTTGTTTTTTTTGTAAATTCCAATCTGGTCTTTTGGTTCTTAAGGCTAATGAGTTGTTTACACCTTCTGTCAATTCTTATTTAAATGGTTCATTTTGATAACTTCACTCCTGCCCTGTGGCGTTTGTTGATGATGTGACTGTTGCTTTTTGTTTTTATTCACAGTTCTCACAATGTTTCTGTGATTAGCCAATCTGTTCAATGTCTGGTTGCTGGTACACCAATGATTTCTTTCTTTAAAAAAAAAAAATCCTAATTATTGTATTGCTTATGTCCAGTGCTTGTACAATGGCTTGAAAATGGCTTTTCTCCCATAGACAGCTCTCTGGTCTCCTTATTGGTTGGTTTCTTAACAACAAATTTAGTCTTCACATGAGAACACTGGGGCTCACATCAAGAGTAGATATCCAAAGCTATTAAAAGTTTAAACAATGGATCTTACAAGGACACACCTGAGTAACAAGACACACCTGTCAGTCACATGTTCCAATATTATTGATAACATGAAATATGGGTAGGTTTAAACAAATGCTAAATATCAGGAAATGAAAACTGAAATTCTGATCTATCATTACATATTCATCTTTTAACCACTAACCCAAATGTCTTCAGTGTGGAAGAAAAACAAAAGAACTGGCCTTGCTGTTCCAAGCAAGGGGGGCACAGTGATTTAGTGGTTAGCACGTTTGCCTCACACCTCCAGGGTTGGGGGTTCGATTGCCGCCTCTGCCGTGTGTGTGTGTGTGTGTGGAGTTTGCATGTTCTCCCCGTGCCTCGGGGGTTTCCTCCGGGTACTCCGGTTTCCTCCCCCAGTCCAAAGACATGCATTGTAGATTGATTGGCATCTCTAAATTGTCTGTAGTGTGTGATTGCGTGAGTGAATGAGAGTGTGTGTGTGTGCCCTGCGATGGATTGGCACTCCGTCCAGGGTGTATCCTGCCTTGATGCCCAATGACGCCTGAGATAGGCACAGGCTCCCCGTGACCCGAGAATAGATCGGATAAGCGGTAGACAATGAATGAATGAATGAATGAATGAATGAGTAAACAGTTAATGGGATTGCGTTACACTCCTAATATAACATTTTAAAGTATAATAGAACCACTTATTAGAAACAGTAGATTAAAATAATCAAATTGCAGAGTTAATTGTTTCATAAATGTTTAGAATTTAGCTCTTTACTATTATCATGACTCAGTTACAAACACCAGCTTTAAACCTTTTATTAGCTGATGTAACCTCACTGATCCAATTCAAAAGATGGGTTAAATTAAATAACATTACTTTGTCATGTTTGTTATGCTTGTGAGGATTGACATCATTAATTCAGCTAATAAATGCTACACTAATTCAGAAACTAATTCTAACTGCCTGGTATTTATAGAGGAGACAGATGCAAGTGCAGGTTTCCTTTACTGGAAACATAAAATAAAAATCCAGACAGACAGAACAAAGTAGTGACGCAAGCCAGCAACACGAACAAGACATGGATCTGACATCAGTGTCATGATCATGTGTTGTGCAGTGACTGATAGCGACGTAGCATAACATTTGGCATCACTGTGACCCTGACCCTAACCATAAACTCTATATATATATAGTTGCAGTACACTCTGAGATGTTCAATGTCAAAGCTGATGATAGATAGATAGATAGATAGATAGATAGATAGATAGATAGATAGATAGATAGATAGATAGATAGATAGATAGATAGGTAGGTAGATAGATAGATAGATAGATAGATAGATAGATAGATAGATAGATAGATAGATAGATAGATAGATAAGGCTCTAGCTCCAGGTTGTATCTTGTTGTTTTTCTGTAAAACCCTGGATTTTATTTAGTCACTTGAGTCTGCTGCTCTTCTTCCCCATAGGCTCTCTCAGTAGATTATCAGCAGCCATCAATAACGCTGCACTGCTGACACTCTAGTCATGGCTATTTCTTTTTGAATTGTGAAGATGAGCTTCATCACTCAACAAGGATCACCATCTGGGAGCTATCAGAGAAGCCACTAAAGCAATACACATGAAGATGAATGTAGACGGCAGCGTACCACAGGGCTAAAGGTCTTTCTGAGTGAAAACCAATAGAAAACAATAGCTACACATTAGTTTGTGCTGCACATGACTTTATTTTCATTCACGGTGTATCGTTTGGTAGGAGATGTAAAAAAGCCCAATAGAAGCTGCTGGTTTATGAAGTTAGTACAAGATCAGTGTGAATTCAGCAGATGTGCAAAAAGCTATCAGCACTGGTCGATGCACAACAGTAACAAAGATGAGGAAATTGATATTCATTTATATTTAAAAAAAAATACTGGTCCTGGGTACAGAAAAACAACAACATGCATACCTCTTATCTTCTATTATAGTTTACCACAGAAAAAAAGAATATTTAGGTATTGAAGAAATGCCAGAAGCACGCAGTAAAGGGAGATCACAGAGGCATGTTAGGAAAGCAGCATTGTTAGTAAGCTTTTTTTTGTTTGTTTGTTTTTTACCTCTCCAACCTTATGATATTTGATGATGTCATAAAATTTTGCATTACTCTGTTCACTTGCTAATTTGCATTAGTCAGAAAAACCTTTACACAAGCTCCTAGAGCCTTGCACCCACTGTATTGCATTTTCAGGACCTAGAGTTTAGCTCAATGTTATTTTGGGGTTTCTTTGGCATTTTGAAAAGCAGTGTAATACAAAAAACTTTAATTGTATGACTCCAAAATGGCAGCTGAATTGGAGAAAACACGCAAATGTGAAACTTATGCAAGTCCAAGTATCAACTACAGAATTGCCATCTACAAGCTCATACCATAACAAGCATCTCCCAGCTATCAGTGCATACTTTTCCTGCCTGCAGTATCTCTTGGCCCAACCTCCACCTGCTCCAACAGTGTGATAGACCCATTTGTCATGGAAGTAGTCAAGCCGATCTTCACCCTTAACCAATCATTCTATAACATTTTAATATGTATCAAAGCATTCAGTGAGTATGGGGGTGAGAGACGACTCCCATCGTGACAGGTTACAGGTGATCAGTCAGAAGAGTGAAATATTGATTCGCTGCGACTCGTCACTCTAAAGGGATACAAACCATGCCAACAAAATGCCTCTCACAGCATAACAGAGCTGCCAGCGAATCTCCAACTAAATTTTAGTGTTGCAGAAGTCCTCAAAGTGCTTCGCCAGCAACATCAACACTGCTGAGATACTGAAAATATCTAATATAATCTTTACTTATAGCTAATACACACTCGATTCATTTTTTTTACCTGTATGTGTTTTGGAGATGCTCTGAGCCAGGGTGTGTCTCATTCAGCTCTCTGGTTGAGGCACTGGTAAACACTCCCTACACACTGGGACACTGGTGTCTGGTGACATGACTCTAATTTCCTTATCAGTTACTGTAAAAACCCCAAATATCTAAGTTTTATGTCATGTATATCATATCATATATATTTGTTCACTTAATCCCATTGACTTCTGTAATGGTGTTTCAAGCAGGAATGTATTCTAGCTAGAGAATGTTTTGAAATCATTAAACACTTAAAACAAACCGCAAATAAAGTTAAAAATCGCTAGCGAAATTAATCATTTGAGAGCCACTACAATGATAACAAGCTACTTACATTTGTGGTTAGCTGAGAGTTTGGACTGTCTGCCATTTTTTTGTCAAGCTGAGACGCTTCAGAAAGTATGACGTCATTTCCAGTAAGAGCACATAGTGAGCATGGATAGTGAGCTCCCTGTTTATTTGTGATACATTGTGGGGTTTTGTTTAGGGAGCAAACATTCCTGTGCACTGGAAGGAGCTGGAAATAATCTTGGAATGGTATGAAGGTGTGGCCAAGTAAAAAAAAAAAAAAAAAGAGAGAGAAAATCTAGCCTTGTAGAACAGTGCAGACTGAACTGACATTTTGTTTGCTTAATAAAGCGTCTAGCTTTTGACATCAAGACCCCAAGCCTTTTATTTCCACTGCAGGAGCAGGATCGAGACACACCCCAGTCGTGTAGCCATCACAATGTCAAAGACATTGTCAAAGACACTCAGATCCTTACTCTTGCCCATTTTTCCTGCGTCCAACACAACAACTTTAAGAACTGACTGTTCCCTTATTTGCTTATAATAACAAGATAATCAATTTTATTCACCTCACCTGTAAGTGGTATTAATGATATCAGTGTATATGCACTAAGATAAAAAACATTGACAATGGGTCAAGGTATTAATTACTTTATCACTGATTATTAAAATGTATTTAAAGACATTATGAGATATAAAGTACTGAAGATATCTGAATGCATGTCAGCAAACAGCAACTGCTCTTATAGCTTTCTTTGCTTGCGTTAATGAAACGAGGTCCTTTAAAAAACGCTGAAACATATATTATGCATTTCTTTTTTATTTGTTAAGTGATGTGAGAAGCCTTTCTAAACCGCTCTCTCTTTCCATGACTGTTCTCATGTTGTTTATTACCAACACTGCTAACACAAAAGCTTGGCTTCTATGGAAACTGAGCAGAGATTTATTTGTTCCATTTCATGCAAACTAGCTTTCATGTTTCACTGATGGCTCTAAATTGCATGTAAAATATGAATGTCCTTGTTCCCCAGAATTCCTTTCTGCACTGCTCCAGTGCTTAAATCAGCTGAGAATAAAAAATCACCCCGCTATTGTTTTAAGAGATCACAACCTTATGGAAGCATGTTTTATCATTTTCACAAACTAAAAGGTTTTAGGAGACTCAAGACAAAACATCTCTTATTCACAACCTGAAAGTGTTTCAATATGTAAAATATATTTGTTTATAATTATCAGATGGGACTCCAGGACTCCATAGACTTCAAAATATTAGGGTTATTGAATAGAAACAGTACAAAAGCACTAGCTGCAAATGTTGTAAGCTACAATTCAATATCTTAAAGATCCCAACTGCTAATATGATAAAGGATCCATTGTAACAAGTTTGAAAGGGGAATATTAGCACTGGCTTACGAATAAAGGCAGCTTCAAATCATTTTAAAATTCAAGAAAGGCCATGCCAAAATTCGAGAAAGAAGCAATCAATATTGATTTTGAAAATGATGTAGTTAATGGGAGCTGAGAGAGAGAGAGAGAGAGAGAGAGAGAGAGAGAGAGAGAGAGAGAGAGAGAGTATAACAAACACTCTTGCTTTTTACTAATGCAACCTAAATCAACAGGAGAAAATTCCAGCATCATCATTGTGTAGGTGCACAAAACCACATTCATTCATTCATCATTTGTTCATCATTCAATTTTGCAGTTTTTCTGTCTCTCCAGAGCACCTTGATCCCACAGTGTCCATCTGACAACACAAAGGCTTCAAGGTTTCATATTTTCATCACAGGTGATGTGTCAGTTAATATTCTAACACCTGAAAGCCCATGTCAAGTGGATCAAATTCTACAATCACAAATGCAAAATATACATTTTGCTTTAGTCTTGGTAGAAGACTGTACAGAGCACATGAAAAATATTCACGACTGAACAAAGATACATTCCATTTTTTAACAATGGATTATATGGTGCTCCTCAATATGTTATGGCATTTTTTTTAGAAATAAACTCTAATGTTTGCACCAGAACTAATTGAGAGGTTTCACAGCAATAGGGATGAATAGTTTAGTTATTTAATCACAACGTTTGATTATTACTATATAGATCCCCCCATTTTAACATTATGGGTTATTTTGTGCTATGTATCCCATTTCAGTTCCAAGTTGTAATAATACAAAATGTGGACAAACTCACTGACTGAAGTATAATTATTATACATACAAATAATAGAGTGCCTGTTTGAAACTTTGTGTATTTCATCAAACCATATAATTTAGATAACAAGACAAAGTGTAGCTTATGTTACTGAGAAAGGAAAGGTACAGCTTTACCTCTGACTTTCAAAATATACACTAAGACTGCTGAAATGAAAGTCTCTTCACAGAAAGCATCACCATTTAAACAACTACACAGACTGCGGAGACTGCGAGCCAGGCCTTCTAGTCCAACATCAGTGCCTGACCTCACAAATGCACTTCTAGAGGAATGGTCAAAAATTCCCTTAAACACACTCCTAAACCTTGTGGAAAGCCTTCCCAGAAGAGTTGAAGCTGTTATAGCTGCAAAGGCCGGGACAACTCCATATTACATTCATGTGCATGTAAAGGCAGACGTCCCAGTTTTGGTCTGGCTCACAGTTTCCACTCTAATTCATCCCAAAAGTGTTCTATCAGGTTGAGGTCAGGACTCTGTGCAGGTCAGTCAAGTTCCTCTGCACTCGCTCATCCATGTTTCTATGGACATTGCTTTGTGCACTGGTGTGCAGTTGTTGGAACAGGAAGGGGTCATCCCCAAACTGTTCCCACAAAGTTTGGAGCATGAAATTGTCCAAAATGTCTTGGTATGCTGAAGCACTAAGAGCTAACTTTCACTGAAACTAAGGGGTCAAGCCCAACCCCTCAAAAACAACACCTGAATTCAATGATTTGGAGGGGTGTCCCAAAACTTTTAATTAATTGTAATTGTAATTTAAGAAAAAATAAAACAAACTTAAAACATACAGCGAGGCAGAACAACCATAATAGCTAAACAAGCGTCTTCACTTTGAGTTACTGTAGATTTCATAGTTAAAAATATCACAATTTACAAAAAACACAACATACAGGTGCATCTCAATAAATTAGAATGTCGTGGAAAAGTTCATTTATTTCAGTAATTCAGAAACTCGTGTATTAAATAAATTCAATGCACCCAGACTGAAGTAGTTTAAGTCTTTGGTTCTTTTAATTCTGATGATTTTGGCTCACATTTAACAAAAATCCACCGATTCACTATCTCAACAAATTAGAATATGGTGACATGCCAATCAGCTAATCAACTCAAAACACCTGCAAAGGTTTCCTGAGACTTCAAAATGGTCTCTCAGTTTAGTTCACTAGGCTACACAATCATGGGGAAGACTGCTGATCTGACAGTTGTCCAGAAGACAATCATTGACACCCTTCACAAGGAGGGTAAGCCACAAACATTCATTGCCAAAGAAGCTGGCTGTTCACAGAGTGCTGTATCCAAGCATGTTAACAGAAAGTTGAGTGGAAGGAAAAAGTGTGGAAATAAAAGATGCACAACCAACTGAGAGAACCGCAGCCTTATGAGGATTGTCAAGCAAAATCAATTCAAGAATTTGAGTGAACTTCACAAGGAATGGACTGAGGCTGGGGTCAAGGCATCAAGAGCCACCACACACAGATGTGTCAAGGAATTTGGCTACAGTTGTCGTATTCCTCTTGTTAAGCCACTCCTGAACCACAGACAACGTCAGAGGCGTCTTACCTGGGCTAAGAAGAAGAAGAACTGGACTGTTGATCCAAAGTCCTCTTGTCAGATGAGAGCAAGTTTTGTATTTCATTTGGAAACCAAGGTCCTAGAGTCTGGAGAAAGGGTGGAGAAGCTCATAGCCCAAGTTGCTTGAAGTCCAGTGTTAAGTTTCCACAGTGTGTGATGATTTGGGGTGCAATGTCATCTGCTGGTGTTGGTCCATTGTGTTTTTTGAAAACCAAAGTCACTGCACCCGTTTACCAAGAAATTTTGGAGCACTTCATGCTTCCTTCTGCTGACCAGCGTTTTGAAGATGCTGATTTCATTTTCCAGCAGGATTTGGCACCAGCCCACACTGCCAAAAGCACCAAAAGTTGGTTAAATGACCATGGTGTTGGTGTGCTTGACTGGTCAGCAAACTCACCAGACCTGAACCCCATAGAGAATCTATGGGGTATTGTCAAGAGCAAAATGAGAAACAAGAGACCAAAAAATGCAGATGAGCTGAAGGCCACTGTCAAAGAAACCTGGGCTTCCATACCACCTCAGCAGTGCCACAAAGTGACCACCTCCATGCCACGCCCAATTGAGGCAGTAATTAAAGCAAAAGGAGCCCCTACCAAGTATTGAGTACATGTACAGTAAATGAACATACTTTCCAGAAGGCTAACAATTCACTAAAAATTTTTTTTTATTGGTCTTACAAAGTATTCTAATTTGTTGAGAGAGTGAATTGGTGTGTTTTTGTTAAATGTGAGCCAAAATCATCACAATTACAAGAACCAAAGACTTAAACTACTTCAGTCTGTGTGCATTGAATTTATTTAATACATGAGTTTCACAATATGAGTTGAATTACTGAAATAAATGAACTTTTCCACGACATTCTAATTTATTGAGATGCACCTGTAAGCATCACAGGAAGAGGGGCTAGAGTCTAATGGCAGAGGCTAGTTTCTCTCCATCAACTGCCATGGTAGAGATGAGCAGTTTGATGAGTCTCTTCCACAGCTGGTTTATTCATATAAACATATATGTGATACGCTATTGGCTCTGCAGTCCAATCAAACCGCAGCTGAAAACGCTTGGTAATAAATTGTGTGTTCTGAAAATGGAAAGCACTTCAGGGCAAGCACTTTATCCAAGCTAGAAAAAGGTGGAAGGAAGTCTACAGCAGAGATGATGCAAGCAGCTAATGCTATCCAATTATTCTAGAAATGCTTCAATAACTCTTTGAATTTCCAAAACACTGCACTACCAAACACCAATTTATATTACTCAGTAATATTAATCAGAATATTATTCAGAAATTTTCCACTTTCTGAGCTGTATATTATGGAAAGGCATGGTTTGCCAAAGTTGGAGTTGGAGAAGAACTGGAGTGTCCTGCACAGAGCCCTGACTCTGACTCAACCCCACTGAACACCTTTAGGATGAACTGGAACACCGACTGAACCTTCTCAGGAGAGTGGAGGTTGTTATATTTAGTAACAAAAGTGGGGTGGGGGGGCTAACTTTGAAATGAGATATTCAACAGGTGTCCACAAACTTTTGGCCATATAGCGTTTGTTGGATGTCCCCCTGTTTAGTACCCAGGTAGGGGATATTGCTCAAATTTGTCCTTGCACAGTGTGTGATTATTGTTTATTATTATTCATTTGTGTTAGTTTGCTGTGGTGAACCATTTCTATAGCAACTGAGACATTTAAAGATCCAGCAAAAGAGCCAAACATTCAACTTTCAGCCCAACAACGATATGAAACATACAGCCAAATCAATGCTGGAGCAGACTCAGGATAATTCTTTAAGTGGCCCAGCCAAAGCCAGACTTTTAACCCCTTAAAGCATCTTGGAGAGACATGAAAATGGCAAGACACACACACTCTCCCTATCAAATCTGGTTGAGCTTGAAAGAATCTGGTAGGAATAATGAGGGGAACTTGCCCAAATCCTTGCTCCATATGTAAAAATCACCAACTACAGACCTGTTTCTTTCCCCCATTCATGTCCAAAATAAATGTGCTGTTCTCACAGTTTTCTTCACACATCAGATTAAATAACCTTTTGGCTGCCAACCAAAATAAGCCATGGATTCAGCTGAAACTGTCCTCCTTGCAGCTAGTGCAGAATGCCAGAGAAAACTCCATGACCTCTGCATTTATCCTTCTCAACTTGTCAGCAGCCTTTAATATAATGAATCACCAGATGCTCTTTTTTCACAGACTGTGGCAGCCCTGACCTGGCTTTCTTGTACTTTTGGGACTTCTAGTTACATCACCTGACAGCCTAAATACTGGAGTTTCACCTAGGCTCTGTTCTCAATCCACTTTTGTTGCTTTTCCTATATCACTGATACATTATATATCCAAAAAGGATGTAGGCAGCTGACCATCCCATCACATCCATATGTACTCCTTTCCCAAACTGTTACCACAAAATTGGAAGCTCTGTATGCTGCAGCATTAGATTTTCCCTTCAGTGGAACTAAGAGACTCAAACCCTGTTTCAGCATGACAATGCCCCTGTGCACAAAGCCCCTGAGCTCCATGAAGACATGGTGTGTTAAGGTTGGAGTGGAAGAACTGGAGTGTCCTGTACTGATCCCTGCCTCTGACTCAACCCCACTGAACACCTTTGGGATGAACTGGAACACCGACTGAACCCCAGACCTCCTCACTCTTACAACATCAGTGTCTGATCTCACTAATGCTCTTGTAGCTGAATGATCACTAATCCCCACAGCCACGCTCCAACATCTCCAACAAAGCCTTCCTAGAACAGTGAAGGTCATTATGTTATATCTTTTTAGAATGGGAAGTTCAACAAGCACATGTGGGTATGACGAAAATGTGTTCACACACTTTTGGCCATTTAATGTATGTTAATGATACACAGTTTTATTCCTGGATCATCCAGCCACCCCCACATCTCTCAGACACATTCTATGCACATGCGCTCTTTGGCCAAAAGTATGTGGACACCTAATCATCACACACTTATGTGTTTCTTCCCAAAACAAAGTTGGCAGCACACAATTTTCTAGAATAACATTATATGCTGTAGCATTATGATTTCCCTTCACAGGTCCAAGCTTGTACCAGCATGACAGTACCCCTGTGGCAAAGCAAGCTCCATAAAGACAAGGTTGTGTGCAAGGACACCGTGGACTCAAGGGAGGACCAACTTTATATTAATGCCCATTGTTCTGGAATGGGATGTTCAAGTTCAAATCTACTCGTATCATGTTAAGTAGCATATCAGGCTCACAATGATGCGCTGTTCTTGCCTATGATCTGGCATGAATCTTTATATAGGTATATTTGATGTATTATGGCATTGTGTGAAATGAGGCACTTCACCAGTCGATGATTTTGTCTCAGATAAGGAGCTGTGAAGGATCTCATCTGGAAAATGGTAAATATGTCTATCAATCACCGCAACATGGCAGACAAACTAAGTGCAGACATAAATAAATATGTCTCCACCATGGCTGATTTCACAGCACCATGCTGAATAATTTCCAGCCAGAGGTTTCTCTCAACCTCCACAAAAAAATATCAAAAATACCTGGATGGCCCTTCTAAAATTACCTGGTGTTCAGCATGTCTCTGTACAGCGCCTGGACTGTTCATCAAGTTGGCACATTTCTCTGTGCTCTGATTCACTGGAGGTTTCTCATATTAAGAGAGCTATGAGTCAGAGACTCCTTTTCCACATCCTGAAGGGCTCGCTTAGTGTATGGAGACCTAAATGTTCACAGTCATCAATGTAGCCAATCCACCTAACAGCATGGTGTGCGGAAAAAAGCGGCAAACCTGGAAGAAACCCAGAATTATTTGCTCTATGATATTTAAGAAATTTTCTGGTGTGGTTTCTGTCAATCCTGCTGTCCTACTTTTATTACACTTTAGCATTGCATGACACAGTATATTAAAATATCCTCATTGATTGCCTTGAGCATATGCTTGTCTTGTGATGAGCTGGTTTAGGTCTTGTCTGAGCCATTTTTTTTTAGATACAGCATAATACATAAACAGGGAAAAATAAGAGCTAGTTTAAGTGTTTCAGGAAGAGGTAGGTGTTCAGTTGCCGTTTGAAGGCGGTCAGTGACTCGACTGTACGTACATCTAGGGGAAGTTCGTTCCACCACCTCGGTGCCAGAACAGAGAAGAGTCTAGATGTATACCTACTAGGCCTGAAACAATTCCTCGAGTAATTCGAATACAAAAAATCATCGAGGCAAATTAGTTGCCTCGAAGCTGTGTTTAGTCCATTTACTGTAACTACACACAAAGCACTGCATTTTATTATGCAGTAATAATATTTATTATTATTACTGACGCACAACCCGCTAAACTTGGGGAGAAAAGATTCAGGCCAAAGAAAACGGTAGAAAGTTTTCAAAGTTTGGGATAATTACAAACTAAAACAGAAAGAAAACTCCATACAGTGTGATTTCTGTAAGATTGAACTGGTTTACCACAACAGTACATAGCTAGTGCAAGCTAATGATAGCGTTCGCACTTAGCTTAAATCAATATGACTGCTAGCTGAAATTAAGGCCAGTAAAAATGTATGTCGATTGTGGCTACATGTAGTGACTATTTAAGACCGTAAATCAATATGGTGGCTAGTTATGATGGTTGTACTTTGTTTACATTTTTTTTTTTAGTAATTAAGTTTTTTTTATTTATATATTTTTATTTGCATTTTCAATGCAATATGTCATTTAAATGCACTAAATGGGTTCAGATTTTATTTTCATTTTTCTAAATAGGAAACAATTATGTAGGTAAATTTTTGGCCTCAACTGTATAAAGAGTTACTTTTTTAAGAGACCTGTCTTATTTTCTCTAGCATATTTAGTATTCTTCTTTAATAAAGAAAACGTACTTCTTATCCGATTACTCGAATAATCGATGGAATAATCGGTAGAATATTCTATTACTAAAATAATCGATAGGTGTAGCCCTAATACCTACCTTTTACCCTGAAAGATGGTGGGACCAGACGAGCAGTGCGCGTGGATCTGAGGGAGCAAGGTGCAGTGCGAGGAGTGACAAGAACTTTGAGATAAGATGGTGCTGGTCCATTCTTGGCTTTGTACGCAAGCATTAGCGTTTTGAATCTGATGCGTGCAGCTACCGGAAGCCAGTGGAGGGAACGCAGCAGTGGGGTGGTGTGGGAAAACAAGGCAGGTTGAAAACAAGTCGTGCAGCAGCCTTTTGGATCATTTTCAGTGGGCGAATTGCATTCAGAGGTAGACCTGCCAGAAGAGAGTTGCAGTAGTCCAGTCTCAAAATGACCAGAGACTGAACAAGCACCTGAGTAGCCTGTGTGGATAGAAATGGCTGAATCCTTCTGATGTTGTACAGAAGAAACAGGCATGATTGTGTCACATTAGCGACATGGGAATAAAAAGACAGTTGATTGTCCATGGTTACCCCAAGGTTGCGAGCAGTGGCTGAAGGGTAAATCATGGAGTTGTTCAGTGATAACGCAAGGTCCTGGGCTGGGGATGTATCACCTGGGATGATCAGCAGCTCAGTTTTGCTGGGATTGAATTTCAGCTGATGAGCCATCATCCAAGATAAAATGTCCACCAGACACCCTGGGATCCGAACAGATGCCGTGGTATCTGAAGGAGGGAAGTAGAAGATAAATTGGGTGTCATCGGCATAGCACTGGTATGAAAATCCATAACTTTGCCAAGAGTGTGAGTATAGAGGGAGAAAAGGAGAGGACTAAGTACTGAGCCTTGTGGGACACCAGTAGAGAGTCTGCGTGGAGCAGATGTCAATCCCTTCCATGTTACTTGATATAAGCGACCATCCAGGTAGGAAGCAAACCATTCCCATGCTGTTCCACAAATTCCAAAACTCCTGAGGGTGGACAAGAGAGTCTTGTGGTTTACTGTGTCAAATGCTGCAGACAGGTCGAGGAGGATGAGGACCAATGACAGTTTGGCTGATCTAGCAGCATGTAGTTTCTCAGTGACTGCCAAAATGGCAGTCTCTGTGGAATGTGCTGCTTTGAAGGCAGACTGCTTGGGATCATGGAGGTTATTCTGCAGGAGATAGTCAGACAGCTGATTATAAACAATGCATTCGAGAATTTTTGAAAGAAATGAGAGAAGTGATACCGGTCTGTAGTTGCTGATGTCTGAGGGATCCAGAGCAGGTTTCTTCAGGATGGGGATGACCCTGGCTTTCTTAAAGGCAGTTGGTACATACCAGATGTTAAGGATCCATTAATGACTGGGGTGATGAAGGGTAGGAGGTCAGGTGAGATGGTCTGGAGCATAGTTGAAGGGATTCAATCTTGTGGGCAGATTGCAGGACCGGATAATTTGCAAAACCTCTTCTGCTGCTACAGTTGAGAGCTGCGTCAGTGAAGGAGTAGTGGAGTGCTGACTGTGTGATGTAGATGAAATTGGGGCAGAAGTGAAGGTCTGGCAGATCTTCTCAATCTTCTCTATGTAAAAAGTGGCGAAATCTTCGGCGGTCAGGGAGGATTGAGCAGGTGGAGCCGGAGGGTTGAGTAATGACGAGAAGATGTTGTGGAGCTTTTGGGGATCTTGTGCAGAAGAGCTTTTCCTTGTAGAAGGAGGTCTTGGTAGAAGTCACGTCCAAAGAGAATTTGGACAGGAGCGTACGATAAGAGATGAGATGCGTGTCGAGTTGAGATTTCTTCCACTTCCACTGCTGATTGTAGTTCTCTCCGATTGTTGCAAAGCACATCTGACAGCCAAAGAGCAGGAGAAGAAGTCTTCCTACATTTAGTGGACAAAGGGCAGAGAAGGTCCATGGTTGAGGAAAGAGAGGAGCGAAAAGTGTCTGTAGCTGAGTCTAGGGGAAGGGAGGAAAAAGAGTTATGGTCAGGAAGAGATGAAAGAGTGCAGGAAGCTACAGAGGAAGGGGAGATAGAGTGGAGGTTTCGGTGGGTGAGAAAGAGGTGCTGGGAGTTACGTTTAGGCAGGACAGGGAGAGTGATAGTGAAGGATACCAAGTGATGATTGGAGATATGAAGTGGGGTAGCAGTCATGTCTGTAGCTGGGGAAGGATGAGTGAAGACTAGATCCAGGACGTTTCCTCCCTTGTGTGTGGGAGGGCAGCTGTTGAATAACAAGGAGAATTCATTCAGAAGAGCCAGAAGGCCAGAAGACTGAAGCTTGTCAGATGGGAGGTTGAAATCTCCAAGAACCATCAGAGGGGTGTTGTCAGAAGGGAAGACACTGAGGAGTGTGTCCATTTCTTCCATGAAGGGGACCAGGAGGGTGGTAGATGACAATGATGAAGAGGTTGTTTGGAGAGGTAACTGAAACTGCATGGAATACAAAAGAAGAGATGGTTAGATGAGACAAGGGGAGAGGTGAGGAACACCATCTCCGTGACAACAGCAGACCTGTACCACCACCCCTGCCTGATTCTCGTGGTGAGTGAGAGAAAGCGTAGGCAGAGGATAGAGCAGCCGGTGTAGCTGTGTTCTGTGGTGATATCCAGGTCTCGGTTAGTGCCAGAAAATCAAAGGAATAGTGGGAGGGAGATGAAATCAGCCTTCCTTATAGCAGACTGGCAGTTCCAGAGCCCACCTACCACCACTGTTTGAGGCTGAGACAACAGGGGAGGGTAGATGAGATGGAAACATGACCTCTGCTTCGTGGATGAGGGTGCCTGTGTCTGTAAGAGGTAACAACAGAGGTTTGAGGCACATGTCTGTGGTCTTGTCAAAGTGAGGTTAAGTATGAATTAAGGATGTAAGAGGACAAGAAAAATATGTGAGTAGACACTCAGTATTTAAGTAATTAACAGGTCTTGACAGAGCTACCTGCAAACCTTCAATATAAATTAGTAAGTCCTGCCAACAATTCACACCTTAAGGGAGACCGAAACTACTCTTGAGTAATCACCTGAGACAGCTAAGAAGCAAAGATCAACACTATAGGATCAACAAGCTATAGAATAACAGTTCAAATAACAACTCTAGAACCAACCAAGTTAAACAAATAGTACACAAAAGTCAGAACCCTACCTTACCAGATGGGAACAGATTCAAATAAAGAGCTAAAGCACATATTTTGGGGTCTGTTAATTTTTTACTACATGCTCCCAGTGAGTAAATATTTTTTGGAAATCTCTTTTTAGTGGTATGCCAATGACACACAGCTCCCATTAAAACCCAGTGAACTCAGGTCACTGCAACGCATGCATGCCAACTTTACACCAAAGCTCCTCATGTAACATTAGTGCTTGTTCTCAGCTGAACGATCACACTCCCCCATAGCCATGCTAGAAATTTTAGTGGAAAGCCTTTCCAGAAGTCTGGAGACTATTATGACAGCGACCTGGAGATAAACTGTGGTAGGCATCCACAACCATTGAGTTATATATTTTATGTTATTGATAAACAGCTTTGTTCCTATTTCGTCCATTCATCCCCACATCTCTCAGAAGATACAGTACTACCATTCTGCAGCTCTATTCATCTATTGTTACCAATGACTGCCTCCTTAAAGATCTATACTGTCTTTATTACTGTCTACATGTTGCTATTAGGGGAAAATATATTTGGAAATCTCTTTTCATTGGTATACTGATGACACACAGCTCCCTTTAAAACCCAATGATCAATGGTTAATGCAACATCACGGCACATGTATTCAAGTTATTAAGATCTCAGAACTTATTCTTTTGGCCTGTTTAGAATCTACAAATATTCTGTCTAATAATTTGGCACAATATGTGATGCCACAATCGTGTTTTATTAAATTGTGACCTCAGATCAACTCTGCAAATCAATGGAGTATCACAATTTAGGAAAATACAAGTTCCTAATAGCACATGCTCTCATTCTCTCAGTTTCTGTTTCATTCTGTGGGTTGAGCAGGGCAGATGGTAAAGCGTAGAGAGGGTTAACATACCGTCTGATGCTTTTTGTGTACCACTCAATAAAAAGCAATAAGACTACAAAGCAACAGAGAGACAGAGACACTACTAGCAAAGCCAGCAAAGAGAAGAAAGGTAAAACAGGAAGCAGAAACAACACACTCCCCATGGCTATGATCGAAAAAAACAATCTTGGTGCTTTTCTCTGTGGGTATTTTCATTCGCCTCAGTGTGTGGGCGTGTGTGTGGTCCCAGGCTGATACAAAACATATAAAACCTGATAACAACCTATAAGCTATAAAACCTGATAACAAATGTGTATCGCAATTACTGTCCTAATCAAGCAATCAAGGGAGATTTCATGACACAATAGAGAGATAAAAGGAAAGCAAGGACAAGACTGAGGTGGAGACTAGACATGAATCAAAGCAAAAAGCACATGGGCGGTGATCAAAATAAATCAAAACACAGGCGGAGCACAGTGAGAGGAAGGATTTGTGATGGTATCAAATACTGTTTAACAAAATATCAACAAGTACATGTTTTTAGTGACATGAAAATAATTCTTAGAAATCAGAATTGTCCTATAGTCATATTTATGGCTGTGAGTACCACAGAGTCTCATTCTCTAATGAGGCCCAATTATGCATGATTAGATCTATTATCAGGTTTACAATCGATACCTCACTGCCACTTTATAGCTTGGGTCATTTCAAGTCACAGCTATCGACTCTGTCCAGTGTTTCTGTGATTGTTGCATTATCTCTGTGAATTCACCCCACTGCTTGCCATTACCCAGTTCCTGCATGCTTTCTTATTCCTATTGCGCTTTATTTATGTCCTGTCAGTACTGTGTATGTCATACGTCTATCTTTGCACCTTGGGTACAAGAGAAACCTTATTTCATCAATTCATTGTGTACTGCACACTGGATATGACTTGACTATTCCTATAGCTTAGAAACACACTGGTCCGTTGCAGGGCATAATCATAATACACACATACATAACATGCACTCATTAAGGCTTCTCACACATAAAGTGGTTCACTGTGTGATTGTAAACTTCAGGTAAACAGAATCCTGTTACTTTACCCGGGGTTAACAATTAATCCTGGCTCTTCATAATCTGACGTTTCACACTGTACATTCCTAAACACTGCTGCAACCTTCTTCTTATTTGCATATTTGCACCATCAACAACCATAAGTGGATAAACACAGCATGCAAGCGATTTAAATAACGGCTTGTCTCACATTTTCAACACAGTGAGAAAAAAATTACAGATCTGCCATTCTGTACCCGAGCAGATATTGTTATCTTTTACAGATTTCTATTATTTTTGGTCTTTTTAATTTTGTCATGTAGTTAGTCAGGTGTTTGTCAATATGAAACTTCTGCAAATTTTTCAGTGTCCCGTATTTCCCGTTCACTACAGTGCACACTTTTGTGATGTTCAGCATTTTGCTGTCTGGCGCTAAGTGTTGCTATGTCCTGGTCCTGATTGCTAAGCATCTAGTTGTAACATTCTAACGCCGCATGGTTTCACCCTGTACACATTTGGCAGGTATTGTAAAAGCTGTGCTAAAGGTGTTTCATACCCCTGGGAAAAAAGCAGTGCTAACCAGAAGGTTGTGGGTTCAGGCCACAGCACCACCAAGCTGCCACTGTTGGGCTTTTGATCAAGAGCATTAACCCTCTCTGCTCCAGCGAGCTGTATCATGGCTGACACTGAACTTCCTAACAAGCTGAGATATGTGAAAGAAAGAATTACCAATTAATTGTAGTTGGAAGAAAATCAGAGAAAGAGAAAAGCCACAGGGAGAGCAAACAAAGAAATGCCACACTGGCTATAAGGCAGAAAAGTTACCCACTGAAACAGTCACAAGCTTGCAATTAACATTGTCCGGAAAAGCATGTTTTTTTTAAGCAATGTTAGCTGACTAAATCTATCTGTGGCAGTCTGCCAGTGTATCACTCATCTGGTAGCTATTGCCAAAAAAATAAATACATAAAAACTGTCTCTAAGAGAATATTAGGAAAAACACAAGCCAATAACTTGATATAAAGAATATCTAATGTGAAAAAAAAAGTCGAGATTGCTGTGTCTCGTATAAATGTGTTTTATTAAGCCTTGATGAACGGCTTTTAATAAACAAAACAGCAATCTGTACTTAATTAAAGGCACAAACAATACTGGTTTCATCACTCTGGTTAGACAGACATCTTTTTATTCTTGATGTGGATATTAATTCTAGTCAGATTAATGAGCTGATGTTGTTAATGTTAATGATCATTCATCTATGCTCTGAAGAAACATATGCACATTTCCACAAACCTGTAGTGCATCATACATTTATGATTTCCTTACACAAGCAAGTCATACATACATTTGTGATATTGCTGATCATTTATTAATGAATATATGAACAGTGAAAGATGTATGTCATAAAAAACCCTGCATCAGTGCAGGACTTGCATGTGAGTGTTCTGCAGTCTTCAAAAACCGGTCTGCTAATGATTATATATATTCCCAAGCTGTACACTAGCGCTATTTCAGCTCTGTTAGTCATTATGTATATAGAGAAAATACACTTACACTTGACATTCATCAGGGGAAAAATAGTTTTGTTTTTTTTAAGGAAATCACCAGCTGATTTAGAATTATTGTCATATTATACAGTATAAATAATAAAAACAGTAGTCTGTTTACATTCTAGAAATCCCTGACCTCAATATACAATATCACAATTACCTGAACTGAACCATGTCGTGTTTTTGCCCTGGCAGAGAAACTCATGATAACTCTAATGACTCTAATAGATAAAATACAGTTCACAAAAGTTCATGTATACTGAGTGAGTATTTGGTGCCATCGTCTTTTAACTGCACAAGCTTCTCACCAGACTTTGCTGGAGTGTTTATTCATTCCTCCTGACAGAACTGATGGATCTCAGTCAGGAGGATTATGGGCCTCGTTGATCACACACACTTTTTCAGTTCAGTCGACAAATCCTTTATTCAGGTCAGGGCTTTGTGATGTTCATTTTGTTGTCTTTAGAAAATATAGACGTTTAAGATCATTGTCCTGCTGGAAGACTCAGTTCTGAGCAATGTTTACTTTTCTGGCTGAAATCTTAAAGTGCTAATAATCCTCCTTCCTCATGCATGACCTATTTTCTGACGTACATGAATCCCATTTCCAGGAAAACGCCTCCACAATGCGATGCGGGACTTCAGATTAAAACCTCAACCTGATGTCTTTATATATATTACGGACAAAACATTATATTTATGTTTCATCTGACCAGAGAACAGGCCAGGCTGGTGATCACCCGCACACATCAGTCAGGCTTGGGCACACACACTTTTATTTTCAGCACTGATTCTTTTTTTTTTTTCATTTCCATTCCAAATGATAGCTCAGTTATTACTCCATTCATGTTTCTACTTGATCCCAGTCAGAAACTCCTGCACACTGTGCAAGGCCAGACTACTGCTTCCACCATCAACCGCTTTTAATTTTTTATTCATGATTATTTATCAGTTATGAAAAACCAATCACATCTTCTCAAGATATGTTTATCAATCTTTCTAAGATTATATTATATATTCATTGGCTTTATATTACTATAAATCCGAAGAGCATCAGTTCCTGAGCTTACTGTGTGTATGTTTCTGCACATGTTTTTCCCGGCTCTGCATGAGTGTCTTACTCATGGTTCTCTGGTTTCCTCCATCCTCCCAAAAGCAAGCAGGTAGGCATTGCGGCTGTATTATTCATCTGATTTAAGATGGTGGAAAACATGTTGCCTGCAGCTTTAAGACAAATAAAAATAAACTCACTTGTATCTCAAAAAAACAGTCTCTTTTAAAGTGTTTTTTTTTTACAATTTGGAGCAGAACAACAAAATATCGTTCAGTAGGTTCATCTTAACTTTCCCTTGTCTATGCTAAAGCCATGAATTGCTTTGCTAGCTTTACTATGCAAGAATTTAATAATATCTCTGCTTCTGTTTCAACACAGAACATATACACACAGTTTATATATTTATTTTTAAATTTAATAACTGTTTTGTAATAGCTAATAATCTTTGACGTTTATTTACATTTGCATTCCTAAATAAACGCTAACGCTAGGCATAAGTAGTTTCAGTTGACTTGTAACCAGCGTGCCAGATTTTGTTTGCTGTACTGATGTAATGTATACACAATACACAATGTGTACTGTATGTCTGGCCACGCCTCCTTATTTCCACCCCCATCAGAGGCCTACACTCCCCATAAAATTCAGGTGAAACTATCATCAATTAGCGATAATTAGGGGGTATGACAATATGATTGTGTAATGCACAGGATCTCTACAGTGTGTACTGGACCTTTGCTATATCTGACCCCTGACCTGACTAGACTCGACTAGACAAAACTGCAGAGAGCTGTCAATCTTAAACGCCTAGAAACAGAGATGTCCCTGTCCCACTGAGCTAGCTTATTCGTTCTGAGGCGTGTGTACATAGTGTGGTTGTGTTTGCTGGCAGGGTTAGTGAGGGATCCTCCCAAAGCACGACTCATCCTATGTAAAAATAGAACATGACTGGCCTGAGCAGCATGCTACTTCAACACTCAATTAAAGCATGCGAGTTCTGTGTGACCTCGTAACCATAGAGACTAGAGGAGTGCCACAAAAAAGCACACATACAGAGGTGTGTGTATGTGTGTGTGTGTGTGTGTGTGTGTGCTGGGGTGGGTGTGATGCCTTGTGAATGAAGATGGTTTATGCAGCCGTAAAAATAGAGACATCCAGAAAGGTGTGACGGAAGCCTAAAAAGATTATCTGTCTCACAGCACAGGTCAATCGTCTCACAGACATTTCAGTAAGACTGTAATCATAAAAAATGTTCAGAAACAGAGAGAACACAGCTCACCAGCTCATGAAATAATAACCAGAGAATAAACGTTTAAGTCTCTGTTATGGACGTTATCTTAAACAGAATGGAACATTAGAGCTGCATTCAGCTTATTGTGTCATACTGAGTCGTCACTTATCACTATTTTCCATCAAAATAAATGATCTAATCATTCTAAAGCAAGACAGGAAGATGGGAATTTCCACCATTTCAGGTTGCAGGAGAGTAGGAGAGATGTAATGACAATCCTGTGGCAATTGTGAAAGCTGGGATGATGCTTTTTCAGTTGTTTTGCAGAAATGTGAAGATGAAGAGAAGTGAAGAAAAATCTGATGTGTTTGATGTGACACTTCGTTGTTGACCTGTTTAATCTTTCAATGACCGAAATACTCCTTCTTTTTTATCTGTTTCAAACTTCTTCTTTTTTTTCCAAATGAAATGTTCAAACAAATATTTCCAAACAAAAAATGAAAACAGCAATTTTCATTTACATTTTCTGGACAAAATATTTCTGTGACACTGCTAATGAATTTAGCATATTTGTCCCATGTTAACTAACTCAAACCAACACATATTAGAGATTGTTTCACACGAACAAGCGCTCCATTTTCCCTGACAGAAAGTGAGGGAGCCCATGTGAGTCAAAAGCATGAGAGATGAGGGAAGGGGGCGTGGCTTCCAGGTAGAGTCAGTAGAGTCCGGATTAATATGTCGATTGGTTCATCTCCTGTTTTATTTGCTGTGAAAAGAGATGACGCTTATGGAGAATTTTTTGAGTGATAACTCATACAAGCATATTCTGAACTACACAAAATGCATAAGAATTATAAGGTCTGATAATAATATGGGAATAAACATCACTGGACATTATGTCATCATTATATCATGTTATATTGCATGAGTTTAATCTATATTTATTATTTGATATATATATATATATATAAAATATATATATATATATATATATATATATATATATATATATATATATATATATATATATATATATATATAACTGTTATTTAACTAGAGAATTGAGATGAAGTTTCTTTTGTAAGGTAGGACAATACATTCAGACATAACACAGAACCTTTAAAATGACAAAAGGGTGAGGACCTAGTTAAGAACCAGTTTTTGAGATCACAGCCTTCCAGCCCCAAGAACAGAAGTTTGAGGTCAGATCTGATCTACCTGACCACATATGAAGAGAGCTGGGCCGTCATTACTGCACCACACCGTGATAATGTCATGTCAGTCACATCCCACAGGTGGTTTAATCAAGTCATTAGCCACTGCTGCTTACAGAGACCTGAGTGCTCATTACCTCACATTCGGAAAGGTCAGCACTCCCATGATGGGTTCATATACACACTCGTACACACACGCAGAGAAAAAGCACGTATATTTCTATCATAATCAGCCTTTCAGCAATGAAAAAAAGGGCTGATGATATTCACACACGGCTCTGACACCCTGAGGCTCTGACGCTGTCTCTCACCACCACCATCACCACCTTCATCATCCTCACTCTTCTTACATGTGCATAAATCAATAGTTTACAAAACAACCTCAGATGGAAGAAATTTCCTGAGCCATTGAGTTAGGTTAGGTTTAAAAAAATACACCTGCCCACCACTAAAACCCCGCCCACCCAAACCCCGCCCTAACTCATGACAAGAGTTTATAAAAAGCAAAAGCAGAGATAACCCTTCCTTTCAAATCAGAAGCTATTTTGTGTGTTCTTTTGTTTTTTATTCAATAATCAATCCATTTGTCAATCCAGAACTTGAGGAACAAACAATATAGCCGTAAATTGCATCTATTCAACACAGTAAAAATATAAAACCAACCTAATGTGAAACATACATCTCAACTAGTGTACCACAAAACTGTCTACATTGTGATACACAATAGTTTGACCTGTAGTATGAGAACTGTATACACGTACATTGTAGGTCTATAATTACGTCCTGTTCCTATACACACTCCCTCTGCCCCCCACTACGTCGTGCATCAGTGGAAAGCGACCACCACTGAGCAGATATTATTTGGGTGCTGGATCATCAGCACAGCATTGACATTTAAATGGTTGTAGCAAGCTAGTGTGTTAGTGAGAAGAAAAGAGGGGGAAAATAGAGTTTAACATCGCTGTGAGCATGTCTGGAGAATGCAGACATCAAAACATGCAGAGTAAATCACAGAAGATCCCGAAAGATCGAACTTGACATTAAAACCAAGACAATGAGAACGATTAGCAAAGAAGAGGCCGATTAACATTGTGTAAAAGGATGAAAGATATCCAAAGATGAAGACTCTGAAGGAGACTTTAACATCATCCAAGTGTTTGGTAAACAAGATCTGGAAAGTCCCAAAACATCAGCCTTCATCTAAAGTTTAATCTGCCTCTATGGTGCTGAATGTTGGAAGTTGACAGCAACAAAGACATTTGGAGACATTACAAAACAAATGACTCAGAAGACGCTTGGAGATATTTTGGGCAAACATAATAAAGCACAAGAGGATCTGTTGAAATAGATCATTAAGAAAAGATGCTGGAGATGGCTGGGACATGAAAGCAGACAGATGACTGATGAGGAATCAGAGGAGAAATAACAGCAATACCAACCTGCTGAAAGGGTCCATGCACCACAATCAGCTCATGACTGCGGTCTCAGAAAACCACCCAAAGACACAGTCCTTTGTACATGCCTAAGATTACAGTGTGATGACTTCTGAGAAACAGGTCTGAAAAACCTGTCTGATGTACACTAAATTATTATCATTATAGGCTTTCAAGGGTGACTCACCATGTGCATGAACATCATGTTTTGAATTAAAATAGTTCCATTTTTTCAATCGTTCAATTTTGACAATGTAAAAATCTAGTGTCTTAGAAGACTCTTGGAGATATTAGGGACAAAGCTGATAAGCACAAGGGGACTGGGACAACATTTTTTGACATGATGGTGGAGATGGCTGCCATCTAATGCACCACCAATTCTTCTTCCAGACTCTTCAAAAGGTTTTTCGATGGACTTCAGAAGGAAAGAGAAAGCGTGGACTCCCATGACAAACGTGATGAAGAGAGAGTGCATCTTGATAGGAACCCAGAAGAGTTGCCAAATCGATGGCAATGGAGATCTTATATGCTTCTTGTCATGAAGAGGATAACTAGATATATGCTGGCTTGTACAAGTGGATCACAAGGGCAAAGATGTAAACTTCTGTAAAAATCCTAATTGCTTATAATTAACCATTCCAATTTACTATGTGGGGCACGGTGGCTTAGTGGTTAGCACGTTTGCCTCACACCTCCAGGGTTGGGGGTTCGATTCCCGCCTCCGCCGTGTGTGTGGAGTTTGCATGTTCTCCCCGTGCCTCGGGGGTTTCCTCCCCCAGTCCAAAGACATGCATTGTAGGTTGATTGGCATCTCTAAAATTGTCCGTAGTGTGTGGGTGAATGAGAGTGTGTGTGCCCTGTGATGGGTTGGCACTCTGTCCAGGGTGTATCCTGCCTTGATGCCCAATGACACCTGAGATAGGCACAGGCTCCCCGTGACCCGAGAGTAGATCGGATAAGCGGTAGACAATGAATGAATGAATTTACTATGTCCAAAAATTTGTTAAAAGTAAACAAAAACACAGTAAAATAGTTTTTGCCCTCCTTACCTGGGAATCACCAGACGCATAAATGGTTGTGCTCTTCGGGTGGGAGGAGCCGAGCTTCCTTGTTAATAGGCATCTGTGAATACATGTACAAACCCGATTCCAAAAAAGTTGGGACACTGTACAAATTGTGAATAAAAACAGAATGCAATGATGTGGAAGTTTCAAATTTCAATATTTTATTCAGAATACAACATAGATGACATATCAAATGTTTAAACTGAGAAAATGGATCATTTTAAGGGAAAAATAAGTTGATTTTAAATTTCATGGCATCGACACATCTCAAAAAAGTTGGGACAAGGCCATGTTTCCCACTGTGTGGCATCCCCTCTTCTTTTTATAACAGTCTGCAAACGTCTGGGGACTGACGAGACAAGTTGCTCAAGTTTAGGAATAGGAATGTTGTCCCATTCTTGTCTAATACAGGCTTCTAGTTGCTCAACTGTCTTAGGTCTTCTTTGTCGCATCTTCCTCTTTATGATGCGCCAAATGTTTTCTATGGGTGAAAGATCTGGACTGCAGGCTGGCCATTTCAGTACCCGGATCCTTCTTCTACGCAGCCATGATGTTGTAATTGATGCAGTATGTGGTCTGGCATTGTCATGTTGGAAAATGCAAGGTCTTCCCTGAAAGAGACGACGTCTGGATGGGAGCATATGTTGTTCTAGAACTTGGATATACCTTTCAGCATTGATGGTGCCTTTCCAGATGTGTAAGCTGCCCATGCCACACGCACTCATGCAACCCCATACCATCAGAGATGCAGGCTTCTGAACTGAGCGCTGATAACAACTTGGGTTGTCCTTGTCCTCTTTAGTCCGCATAACATGGCGTCCCAGTTTTCCAAAAAGAACTTTGATTCGTCTGACCACAGAACAGTTTTCCACTTTGCCACAGTCCATTTTAAATGAGCCTTGGCCCAGAGAAAACTCCTGCGCTTCTGGATCATGTTTAGATATGGCTTCTTTTTTGACCTATAGAGTTTTAGCCGGCAACGGCGAATGGCACGGTGGATTGTGTTCACCGACAATGTTTTCTGGAAGTATTCCTGAGCCCATGTTGTGATTTCCATTACAGTAGCATTCCTGTATGTGATGCAGTGCCGTCTAAGGGCCCGAAGATCACGGGCATCCAGTATGGTTTTCCGGCCTTGACCCTTACGCACAGAGATTGTTCCAGATTCTCTGAATCTTTGGATGATATTATGCACTGTAGATGATGATAACTTCAAACCCTTTGCAATTTTTCTCTGAGAAACTCCTTTCTGATATTGCTCCACTATTTTTCGCCGCAGCATTGGGGGAATTGGTGATCCTCTGCCCATCTTGACTTCTGAGAGACACTGCCACTCTGAGAGGCTCTTTTTATACCCAATCATGTTGCCAATTGACCTAATAAATTGCAAATTGGTCCTCCAGCTGTTCCTTATATGTACATTTAACTTTTCCGGCCTCTTATTGCTACCTGTCCCAACTTTTTTGGAATGTGTAGCTCTCATGAAATCCAAAATGAGCCAATATTTGGCATGACATTTCAAAATGTCTCACTTTCAACATTTGATATGTTATCTATATTCTATTGTGAATAAAATATAAGTTTATGAGATTTGTAAATGATTGCATTCCTTTTTTATTCACAATTTGTACAGTGTCCCAACTTTTTTGGAATCTGGTTTGTATGCTAGAGGGCCTATTTAACTCTGTACTTAATAATTATTCATCTTCATTCATCTTCTGATCCTGATCAGAGTCACAGTGAATCCGGAGCAGACTGCTGGGAGTCAGAAGGAAATACACATTGGTTTGTATGCCAGTGCATTGTCTATCACAGGGCACAACACACACACACACACACACACACACACTTCCACACAATTTAACTTCCACTAGCATGATTTTGGGAAACACACAGTCACAGGAGAACAAACACAGGCAGTAACCTGAGCTCGGGACTGAGCTGTGAACTGAGAGGCAGCAAGGCTCCCCATGCCACCGTGCCAGCCTCAGTTATTATGAAGTAGCTAATTCAGTGGTTTCATCAGAGTACAATCAATTGGGTCCAGATTAATTCACTCCACATCATTTATTTAATAAGTGCATGAGAGCCATTATTTAACGCATTGATCTTTTCATTTCTGATGCTGTATTTCCTCATTAGAGAATGCTGTGCTCTGTACAGCTGACCACTATGTCCACCATTTCACAGCAGCACCATTTAAACCACAGTTTGTGTCTTTCCTCACACAGAGAGCGGTAAGGAGTTGGTTCTAGGCACACTTTGCATGCTGAGCAGAAGCTTTTAAAAGGCATTAATGTCAGACAAGTTAATTCGGTGGGCACATTAAGATTAATGCTGTCCCATCACAAGCATGAACATCTCTTGTGTTTGACTGGTTTATGTTGCCAAACTGGTTAAATGTAAATAGAAGTGCATACTTATAGCATGTCTTTCACACAGTAAAGGCAGGTGCTGTTTCTTTACAGCATCGGTCATTTTCAGGGATTTGGAAATTAATCTGGTTACAAGCCGCACCATGATGCTGGAGGTCAGGGAGGCTATGTGTACAGAGAGATGAGGGATCAGAGGAGGACTAGCAGAAATAATGTCCTGCTGAAAGGGTCCACGTCTCACAACAAGCTTGTGATACCAGTCTCAGGAAGCCACCCAAAGAGTACCCAATGATACAGACCTTTTTCGAGCCTTACATGCCTTACAAGATTATGGTGTAATGACTTCTGAAGAACAGGTCTGAAAATCTCACGCCTAATGTAAAGCAAAAGGATGAAATTAACATTATAGGCTTTACCGAGTGACTCACCACAGTGAAAGAACTTCCAGTTTTAAAGTTAATTTTTATCTACTAACCCTATTTTTACTTCGTCATCCACAATCCTGAATAAAAATAGTTCTGTGCTGACCAGTTTTCCGAAAACATCAAACATAAAAAACAAAAAAAGGAAAACATATTTGGTTTTCTTGCTTCAATGTTCTACTATTTGAAGAACCTTTCGATAAATTGCAGAAATGTTATTCAGTTTATAATCTTGGTGAGAATATCTGAGAAGATCATGTTCGATAAAAAAAAAAGCACTTTAGCAAACCTAGTCAGTCTGCCTTGTGTTTTCTTCACACAGTGCTTTAATGAAAGTGTTGGATAGTTAGGCGTCATAGAGAAACGGACATACGCCCAATCAGTCCACCTTGTAATCAGATACTGGCTTTCCATATGTTGATGATGAACCTGTTCTGTGAAAGAGAAATATGATCAGTCAAATGAACGGAGAGATGACAATGAGGCTCATTGTTTAAAAGCCGCAAATGACATAGTGACATTTACTTCAAGTGATGAAACACGGACTGATGTGCAAGACGATGATGATGATGATCAGAGTAATTACCAATTTCTATTGTAAACTTTGATATAATTTGATAAACAGAGAAATGTGAATGTGGCATTAATCCAATGGGCCCAGATAGAAGGTCAGCTATTAGTCAAATTTGAAATAGAGAGAATTGAATAAGAGCTAAAAGATTACTACATTTGGTCCAAATCTACTTTTGGTCCTTTTGCATTAAAATGTATAGCAGTAGGTTACTGAAACAACTAAATAAAAAAAACTTTGCGTGTATCCGAAATCGTGTACCGTGGCTTACTGCATTTGATTCAGTGCTTGCTGCATTCAATTCAGTACTTACTGCATTCAGTTCAGTACCTACTGTATTCAATTCAGTACCTACTGCATTCAATTTAGTACCTACTGTATTCAGTTTAGTACCTACTGCATTCAGTTCAGTATCTACTGTATTCAATTCAGTACCTACTGCATTCAATTTAGTACCTACTGTATTCAGTTTAGTACCTACTGTATTCAGTTTAGTACCTACTGTATTCAGTTTAGTACCTACTGTATTCAGTTCAGTGCCTGATGTATTTGATTCTGTACCTACTGCATTCGATGCAATACCTACTGCATTCAGTTCAATACCTACTTCATTCAGTTCTGCACCTGCTGCATTCAGTTCAGTACCTGATGTATTCGATTCAGTACCTGCTACATTCGAATCAATACCTACTGCAATCAATTCAGTAGTCATTGCATGCCTGTTGATACCGTACATACAGTATATGGGTTTTGTATGAGTTCAGTCCTGACATACTACGCCTGCCCTCTTGACATTGTCATGTGACCTATGGTTTGAAAACCTATAAAAACTTTCAACAAAATAACAATTAAATAACAATTTACTCAGATGTTTCAAAACAAGTATATGATTAATGATTAATACCTCTAGCAGATCTACTTAAAAAGAGCTGACCCACTACCTTACACTATGTTTTATTCTGACAGCTCTTCCACGCCAGCCCCGTTGCATTATGGGATAGCGCAGTGTGCATTAAGTCCATACTGCAGAATCTGAGTGGAAGCAGGGTCATCCAGGTAATTCACTCCTACTGTTTTATGAATACTGAGAATACAGACACTACTGCTTTGGCATACTGCTTTCACCCACTGTACAGTGGTGTAGTAGGAAAAACCAGACACATCTATAATTTTCAAGCCATTTTCAAGACAGATCATGTGACTGATTTCTGGTTCATTAGTCTTGGTACGATTAACTACACAGGATTTAGAAATAAAGTTGTAGACAGCTTAGAAGTTTTAAGCTTGTTATAGTGAGATGGCTGTGAGAAAATATTTAAACCGAGATTACAAGAGAAAGTTTTGCTTTTAATATAGCAATTGCAATACTGAAAGGCTGTACAACTTCATACTGCCAAGGCAAAACAAAATGATTTTAAAAGCAACAACATATTTCGACCCTCTGTAGTGTAGCATCTCTACAAATAGTAAGGAGTTCCCTGCAATGTTGCCATGGGAACCAGGTGAGGCTTAGTGAAGCTGAAGCAAAAGTGTTAGTGTTACCATGGCACTGATATGTTCCAACATGTGGCTAGAGAGGAGGAAAGGAGCAGTGTGAAAGTTCAAATAGGTAGAAAAATCTTTTTTTTTTTTTTTTTAATGAATTAATTTTTTTTTTTAACTCACAAAAAACTGAACTTGCCTCACATGATGATGTCACATGTTCATTTTATTTGTAATATCTCCCTTTCACTGGATCCAGTTAGTGAGATAGTGAGATGAGACTCACTAAGATGTATTAACTTTGATTCATCAGCATGTATTCGCAGGATTATCCACTCATACATGTGAGGAATGGCTTTAAAAATCCCATCTGATCCTTTAATCCGTGCTCAAAGACAGTGACCTAAATGAATTTTTAAAATGTGAATCAGTCTCTGATTTAACCTTCTGACTAAAAAAGGAAATTAGATGCATATTCATCTGATGCTTTCATTCAATGCTAATAATCTTTAATGAGTGTGAATAATAATTGGGATCATTCCATGTAAAGTATTGCGTTAATAAAGGTGATATATCTATACCACACACTTGCTTTAATACAGTTACATAATTCACATTATTTACTGCACTTCTAGTGGACTATTTCTGTATGATGAAATAAGTTGAACTTTAGAGGTTGTTGCTTAAATACTAAGAGCCAAGTTAACATTTTACTCAATGTTTTCTCCTGACATTACAGACTCAAACCCTGTTCCAGCATGACAATGCCCCTGTACACAAAGCCCTGAGCTCCATGAAGACACGGTGTGTTAAGGAAGAACTGGAGTGTCCTGCACAGAGCCCTGACTCTGACTCAACCCCACTGAACACCTTTGGGATGAACTGGAACACCGACTGAACCCCAGTCCTCCTCACGCTCACAACATCAGTGTCTGATCTCACTAATGCTCTTGTATCTGAATGATCACTAATCCCCACAGACACTCTCCAACATCTAGTGGAAAACCTTCACAGAAGAGTGGAGTGCATTATAACAGCAGGAAAGGAGATGTTCAAGAAGCACATGAGTGTGACGGTCAGGTGTCCGCATACTACCAGGACCATGACATTTCTGTATACTCAGATCTGTGAGGTGTTTCATGTGGATGAGATCACAGGTTCCTAATCATGGTCCTGGTCAGGAAGAGATGTTAGTTAACAGATAGTTAATGGATTGAATCAGACGTGTTGTGTGCAGCGAGAACATGTGTGCAGATGTGCAAGACAGGACAGGGAGAAGTCCAGGACCAGGGTTGGGAACCTGTTGGGAATATGTTGGGTTCAGTGAAATTTTCCAAAGAGAATGACAACCGGTCCGAACTTTTAGATATTTCAGCATTACCTTGGGGTTGAGCAACAGCTGCTGCTCGTCGTAGTGGAGCAGCGCGGCGGCGCCGGATGCCGAGTTGTTGACGAAGATCTGCAGGCAGGGATACAGCGACGTGCCGCGACAGTCGGCGCCGCATGTGAACACGCACTCGAAGCGCTCGTCCAGGCGCCGCACGCTCAGCACCGTGCAGTTGGTCGGGCGGCTGCGCAGACTCTGCAGCGCCGGACTCAGCCAGCACAAGCACAGGATGAAGAGCGAAAGCACGCCGCAAGCGATCAGGAAGAGGCCGAGCCGAATGCTGCGGTCCTCCGCCTCCGAGTACTCATACGAGACCCGGATCTTAGCCATCGCTCGGCTCGGATCGTGAAAAGGTCCATAAAAAGCGGTGCGGTCCGAAACAAGACCGCACCGTGCTTCAGGAACTTCCCTCTCCGCTGCCTCTAACTCTGAACTGTGCGCTCGCTTCAGCCACACATCTTGCTGAGACTCTCTCTCTCTCTCTCTCTTTCTATGTGTGTGTGTGTGTGTGTGTGTGTGTGTGTGTGGATGGAACTTGGTAAAGCTGACGGTTTGCTCCTCCCTTTTACGCGCACAGTTCTCGATTCATGACATCCGGATTTACATTCTGACAGATGTGGTGATGGATCCTCAAGCAACTGTGGGATTTCATGCTTCATTGTACCATCCCCTGTGAGTAATGAAGTCTCTTTAGATAGCGATGGTCAGGGGGGGGGGAACTCTAATGCCAAAGATGCCACTGAAAAAAAAAAACACATTGGTGACAGTTTACATCTGGATAAGTGACACATGTATGAATATCTCAGGAGCTCCACATCTGTGAAAGAAGAATGTATAGAGCTATGGTGTCTGCTCAGATAAGCTCCTGTCAAGCTCTGACTCCTTAAAAGTACATGTAGACATCTCTGCAGAGAAGCACCTGTAGAGCTCAGCTTCCATAATGAAGCACTTACATTTTACATTTACATTTACATTTCTGCCATTTGGCAGACGCTCTTGTCCAGAGCGACGTACAAAAGTGCTTTAGTTGTCAGTCACTGAATACATTAACACTGGTTCAATAGGACACAAACTTGGGATACCATTAGCCTAAACTGAGTTGGATTTTTTTTATTTATTTATTTTTTTTTTAACTTTGCAACATAATACATAAACAGGGAAAAATAAGAGCTAGTTTAAGTACTTCAGGAAGAGGTAAGTCTTCAGTTGCCGTTTGAAGACGGTCAGAGACTCGGCCTGAGTGGATCTGAGTGAGCGAGGTGCAGTGCGAGGAGTGAGAGAGAGCTTTGAGGTAAGATGGCGCTGGTCCATTCTTGGCTTTGTAGGCAAGCATCAGTGAATGTGATGCGTGCAGCTACCGGAAGCCAGTGGAGGGAACGCAGCAGTGGGGTGGTGTGGGAGAACTTAGTCAGGTTGAAAACAAGTCGTGCGGCTGCATTTTGGATCATTTGCAGTGGGTGAATTGCGTTCAGAGGTAGACCTGCCAGAAGAGAGTTGCAGTAGTCCAATCTCGAAATGACCAGAGACTGAACAAGCACCTGAGTAGCCTGTGTGGAAAGAAATGGCCGAATCCTTCTGATGTTGTACAGAAGAAACCGACATGAGCGTGTCACATTAGTGACATGGGAGGAAAAGGATAGTTGATTGTCCATGGTTACCCCAAGGTTGCAAGCAGTGGCTGAAGGGGAAATCATGGAGTTGTTCAGAGATATCGCAAGGTCTTGGGCTGGGGATGTATCACCTGGGATGGCCAGCAGCTCAGTTTTGCTGGGATTGAGTTTCAGCTGATGAGCCGTCATCCAAGATGAAATGTCCACCAGACACGCTGAGATCTGAGCAGAAACCGTGGTATCTGAGGGAGGGAAGGAGAAGATAAGATGGGTGTCATCGGCATAGCAGTGGTATGAAAATCCATGTGAGGATATAACTTTGCCAAGAGAGTGAGTATAGAGGGAGAAAAGGAGAGGACCAAGTACTGAGCCTTGTGGGACACCAGTAGAGAGTCTGCGTGGAGCAGATGTCAATCCCTTCCATGTTACCTGATATGAGCGACCATCCAGGAAGGAAGCAAATCATTCCCATGCTGTTCCACAAATTCCAAGACTCCTGAGGGTGGACAAGAGAGTGTTGTGGTTTACTGTGTCAAATGATGCAGACAGGTTGAGGAGGATGAGGACCAATGACAGTTTGGCTGATCTAGCAGCATGTAGTTTCTCAGTGACTGCAAAAAGGGCAGTCTCTGTGGAATGTGCTTCAAAGCCAGACTGGTTGGGGTCATGGAGGTTATTCTGCAGGAGATAGTCAGACAGCTGATTACAAACAACACGTTCGAGAATTTTTGAAAGGAATGAGAGAAGTGATACCGGTCTGTAGTTGCTGATGTCTGAGGGATCCAGAGCAGGTTTCTTCAGGATGGGGATGACCCTGGCTTTCTTAAAGACAGTTGGAACATGACCAGATGATAAGGATCCATTGATGATTGTGGTGATGAAGGGTAGGAGGTCAGGTGAGATGGTCTGGAGCATAGCTGAAGGGATTGGATCCAGTGGGCAGGTGGTAGGATTGCAGGACCGAATAATTTGCAAAATCTCTTCTGCTGCTACAGTTGAGAGCTGCGTCAGTGAAGGAGTAGTGGAGTGCTGACTGTGTGATGTAGATGAAGTTGGGGGAGATGTGAAGGTCTGGCAGATCCTCTCAATCCTCTCTGTGTAAAAAGTGGCGAAATCTTCGGCGGTCAGGGAGGATGGAGAAGGTGGAGCCGGAGGGTTGAGTAATGACGAGAAGATGTTGTGGAGCTTTTGGGGATCTTGTGCAGAAGTTTCAAGCTTTTCCTTGTAGAAGGAGGTCTTGGCAGAAGTCACGTCCAAAGAGAATTTGGACAGGAGCGTACGATAAGAGATGAGGTCTGTGTCAAGTTTAGATTTCTTCCACTTCCTCGCTGCTGATCGTAGTTCTCTCCGATTGTTGCGAAGCACGTCTGACAGCCAAGGAGCAGTAGAAGAATTCTTTCTGCGTATAGTGGACAAAGGGCAGAGAAGGTCCATGGTTGAGGAAAGAGAGGAGAGCAAAGTGTCAGTAGCTGAGTCCAGGGGAAAGGAGGAAAAGGAGTCATGGTCAGGAAGAGATGAAAGAGTGCAGGAAGCTACAGAGGAAGGGGAGATAGAGTGGAGGTTTCGGCGGGTGAGAGAAAGGTGCTGGGAGTTACGTTTAGGCAGGATAGGGAGAGTGATAGTGAAGGATACCAGGTGATGATCGGAGATATGAAGTGGGGTAGCAGTCATGTCTGTAGCTGGGGAAGGATGAGTGAAGACTAGATCCAGGACGTTTCCTTCCTTGTGTGTGGGAGGGCAGCTGTTGAAAGACAAGGAGAATGAATTGAATGAATGAACCATCAGAGGGGTGCTGACAGAAGGGAAGACACTGAGGAGTGTGTCCATTTCTTCCAAGAAGTCTCCTAGGGGACCAGGGGGGCGGTAGATGACAATGATGAATAGGTTGATTGGAGAGGTTGATTGGAGAGGTTGGCACTTGAAGAGTTTGGTCTCCATAGAGAAGCTCCTGTAGAGCTCTGACTTCTCAGAGAACATGTAGAAATCTCTGCAAAGAAGCTCCTGTAGAGTTTGGTCTCCATAAAGAAGGTCCTGTAGAGCTCTGTCTCTATGGATTGGCTCCAGTAGAGTTATGGCTCCATATATAATCTCATGTAGCACTCCAGCTCCTCAGAGAAGCATTTGTCCAGAACTTCAAATAAGTACCTGCATTCTTTCCTCAAACAAGCACATATTGAGACCATTCTTCTCAGAGAAAAGACTGTAGAATCCCATAACCCCAGAGCAGTACCTGTAGACTAACTTAACCCCAGAGAAGCACCTGTAGAACCCCATAACCCCAGAGATGCACCTGTATACCTCCATAACCCCGAGAAGCACCTGTATACTTCCATAACCCCAGAGAAGCACCTGTGGAGCCCCATAACACCAGAGAAGTACATGTAGACTCACATAACCCCAAAGAAGTACCAGTAGAGTGCCATAACTGCACGAAAGCCCATGTAGTCCTCCATAACCACCAGGAAGTCACCTGTATAGCTATACTCCTTTAGAGAAATAAAGGTCTGTCTCCACAGAGAAGCACCTGTAGAGCACTGGCTCCTAAGGGAAGCAACCATAGAGCTCTTTCTCCTCAGAAGAACACTTGTAACCCTCTGGCACATTGTCCCCTATCTGTACAGCATTAACAGTAATTCATCAGAGAAACACTTGCAGGGCACCAGACCACACACATACACACACACACACACACACACACGCACAGACAGACAGACACGCATTCTCATTCACACTTAGGGGCAATTTATCTTAGCCAATCCACCTACTGGCTTCATTATGGGAGTTGCTTTATCCTGTAACAAATCACAGCAGGGCTTTAAGTACACAAAATTGTTTAATTAAAGAAATCATGGTAGATTAGTGGATAGCCTGTTGCCTCACACTTCGGTGCTCGGACTTCCTCCCCAGTTCAAAGATGTGTTGTACACTGATTGCCATCTCTAAATTGTCTAAAGTGTGTGAATGAGGGATGAGTGAGTGTGACTTTTCCTGTAATGGGTTGGCACCTTATCCAGTTGTGCCCCCAGTTCCTGTGTATAGGCTCCAGGTTCCACATGACCCTTTGTAGGATAAGCGCTACAGAAAATGGATGAATGTTTGTTATCTGAGCTCAGAACATTTTTAGGTTTCATACATGCACACTTTATCCATAATTATTACTTATTTTAGTTAGTGAGGTCATCCTTAGCAAGCTGTACTAACTCTTTATAAAACAAAGGCCACACAAAGCAAACCTCAACCCATATGAGCTTCTTCTGTAATAAACCACCTGTACGTGTCTGTGATTTCACATTGTATCCAGCAACATACATTTACTCACAATAAAATTACCTTCCTTTCCAATTTATCTCTAATGTCATATCTCCTTTGTCAGTCCAAATCTGAAAACATCATCCCCGCTGATTAAGGTGTCTTCCTTTCTTATAGCAAACGTCCAGCTCTCACAGGGAGGATTGAGGTAATGTTTGTTCTTTCATCATGATGGGGACTGCCTGCTTGGCATCCTACTAGAAAGCTTGAGCCCTCTTGTTAAAATGAAAATAACCTTGAAAAGTAGTAATAATAATAAAGAAAAAATGAAACATGGCCTGACTGAAGGGCGATGTTCAGAAAAGAGCGTAAAAAAAAACTTTAAGCAGATTTTTTTTTTGTATTGGTTGCTGAATCAACTACACTTCATCCAAATGGAAATGTTCGGGTTATATGTCTTTGTGCCAGCACACATCGTGTGCCATTCAATACCATCACAGTGCATATAAAAAGTGCATTCATCAGCTCAGTACATTAACAAATGGATTTGGTGGCTAATGCAGTATCAAAACTTTAATTTCACTGATGGCTTGGATTCAGTGCAAGATGTTTCACGGTCATAAATCATCCAGTTTCCTGCAGGAAAAGCAACAGACTTGAAGAAGCAATCATTTAAGTCTTTATAAGTTGACACATTTTTTACTTCATTTGCTTATTCTTGTCCTTATTTTCCTTTTTATGCCTCTACATTGACAGCACTTCATAGAAGAATATCATATTAGCTGTGCAGAATTCACCAAGCTAATCTGAATGATTTCATTTTGCTTTACTCTTGTCCCCCCCCATCCTCCCCCCATCCCCCCCATCCCCCCCCAAGCTGAGCTGTTAATTTCTATTTGCCTTCAAAGCAATGTGGCCAATAATGAAGCATTGCTTCTTAAGCCTGGGTAAACAGAAATGATTAATTTACTGTAATATCAATTATTCAGACCTGTTACAGCCATTATGACAGGAAGTCACTGTTTGGTTTCTTATTTATGAAGCCTTTAAGCAAAGAGCAAGTAACTGAGTAGACTCACTAATTACTGTTACAGTTTCCCTTGTTATGCTTCAAATTATGACATCAACCTGAAAGAAACTTAACTTGTGTTTAACTGCATTTAACTTTAGTCATTGGCTGTGTTTCATGTCAGTCAGGAATAGTATGTAACTTCAGTCATGGACACTGATTAACATCATTTATGAACCAAATTTGTTTAATTTCACTCAGGGACAGTGTTTATCTTCAGTCAGGGACAGTGTTTAATTTTAGTCAGGGACAGTGTTTAATTTTAGTCAGGGACAGTGTTTAATTTTAGTCAGGGACAGTGTTTATCTTTAGTCAGGGACAGTGTTTAATTTCAGCCATGGACAGTGTTTAATTTTAGTTAGGGACAGTGTTTAATTTTAGTCAGGAGACAATGTTTATCTTCAGTCAGGGGCAGTGCTTATCTTCAGTCAGGGACAGTGTTTAATTTCAGTCAGGGACAGTGTTTAATTTCAGTCAGGGACAGTGTTTAATTTTAGTCAGGGACTGTTTTAATTTCAGTCAGGGACAGTGTTTAATTTCAGTCAGGGACAGTGTTTTATTTCAGTCAGGGACAGGGACAGTGTTTAATTTTACTCAGGGACAGTGTTTATCTTCAGTCAGGGACAGTGTTTCATTTCAGTCAGGGACAGTATTTAATTTCAGTCAGGGACAGGGACAGTATTTAATTTCAGTCAGGGACAGTGTTCAATTTTCAGTCAGGGACAGTGTTTAATTTCAGTCAGGGACAGTGTTTAATTTCAGTCAGGGACAGTGTTTAATTTCAGTCAGGGACAGTATTTAATTTCAGTCAGGGACAGTGTTCAATTTCAGTCAGGGACAGTGTTTAATTTCAGTTAGTGACAGTGTTTAATTTCAGTCGTGGACAGTGTTTAATTTTAGTCAGAGACAATGTTAATCTTCAGTCAGGGGCAGTGCTTATCTTTAGTCAGGGACAGTGTTTAATTTCAGTCAGGACACTGTTTAATTTCAGTCAGGGACACTGTTTATTTTAGTCAGAGACAGTGTTTCATTTTAGTCAGGGACAGTGTTTCATTTTAGTCAGGGGCAGTGTTTATCTTCAGTCAGGGGCAGTGTTTATCTTCAGTCAGGGGCAGTGTTTATCTTCAGTGAGGGAAGGTGTTTATCTTCAGTCAGGGACGGTGTTTATCTTCAGTCAGGGGCAGTGTTTATCTTCAGTGAGGGAAGGTGTTTATCTTCAGTCAGGGACAGTGTTTATCTTCAGTCAGGGGCAGTGTTTATCTTCAGTCAGGGACAGTGTTTCATTTTAGTCAGGGGCAGTGTTTATCTTCAGTCAGGGGCAGTGTTTATCTTCAGTCAGGGGCAGTGTTTATCTTCAGTCAGGGACAGTGTTTCATTTTAGTCAGGGGCAGTGTTTATCTTCAGTCAGGGGCAGTGTTTATCTTCAGTCAGGGGCAGTGTTTATCTTCAGTCAGGGACAGTGTTTATCTTCAGTCAGGGGCAGTGTTTATCTTCAGTCAGGGGCACTGTTTATCTTCAGTGAGGGAAGGTGATTATCTTCAGTCAGGGACGGTGTTTATCTTCAGTCAGGGGCAGTGTTTATCTTCAGTCAAGGATGGAGTTTATCTTCAGTCAGGGACAGTGTTTAATTTCCGTCAGGCACAGGGACAGTGTTTAATTTTAGTCAGGGGCAGTGTTTATCTTCAGTCAAGGATGGAGTTTATCTTCAGTCACGGACAGTGTTTAATTTCTGTCAGGGACAGTGTTTATCTTCAGTCAGGGACAGTATTTAATTTCAGTCAGGGACAGGACAGTATTTAATTTCAGTCAGGGACAATGTTCAATTTCAGTCAGGGACAGTGTTTAATTACAGTCAGGGACAGTGTTCAATTTCAGTCAGGGACAGTGTTTAATTTCAGTCAGGGACAGTGTTTTATTACAGTCAGGGACAGTGTTTAATTTCAGTCAGGGACAGTGTTTTACTACAGTCAGGGACAGTGTTTAATTTCAGTCAGGGACAGTGCTAAGCTTCTGGCAAACTTTAAATTGCTATCTAGTTGATTTTGAATGGTACTGTACATTTATAGCACAGGCTTTATGAACAACATACTTACAGAAGGGCTGACAATAATTGGCACAGCATGATTTAAGGCAAATAAATTAAGAGTTGTTTTTAATTGGAACTTAGGGGCAAGGAGGTAAATGTAATGTTCAAGTAGGTTAATGGTTCATATCCCAGGACTGTTAAATGCTTGTGGGCCACGAGCAGGTCTTAATCCTGAACTAGTCAGTTTTATACCTGATTATCTTTTTTACCTTCTCTTTTATAAAGAAGGAAAAAATAGATAAATGATAGATATTCCTAGCACAACTAGTGGAAATCAAGCCCTTGTCTGTGTCATATAACCAATAATACAATTCTAGTAAGAAAAAAATGTTCTTTTGAATTAAAGAACCACTTAATCAGGTTTATTATCTGAATGCATATTCACCACAGCACCTCTATTTGAACCCAGTTTAATCATTTAAAGCAATGTTCAAAGTGAAAAGTTATAAAATAGGAAAATCACAAGCTTCTGTACCTGTGATTTTCACAAAAAGATTAAAACCTGAAGCTCTCATTATGTCACTGACGTGTAGTTAAACAAGCATCAGACTGCTATGAATTTTGCCTTAAATACAGTCACATAGGTCAGATTACTCATCTTATAACGCAGACAGCTCCTGAGCTCGAGGCTTAGTCTATCAATATTCCGTCTACACTCACTTTATGACCACATTATCCGTTTTTATGGTTTGCCTTGGCCTTCTATGAAAGCAATCATCTGTAAATCACTAGTTGACCTCAAGATAGTGGAATATATTTTTGCTGCAGTTTGTAAACCACATTTATATTTTTACTATAAGTGACACAAAAGCTGAAGGTTGTGTACGTGACTTAGTTTCTATACCATACTGTACATAACAGTCATTAGAAATTCCCATTTACACGTGCTATAGGCCAGATTAACTGGCTTTGCATGTCTTTTCTCATAAATACTGTTACATGTTCTGGATAGATTTTTGTGAATGTGTGCAAGTATGCCAAGACTTTCAACAAAGTCACAAATTTGATATTAAGGTCATTCTTATATGACCTTTGTCCTTGGTTCTTCACAAAGGTTAGACCTCATGCACCTATGAGAAGGTTGGTCTAGGCCACGTCCCAGCTGTTAACACTTGCATTGCATTACTTTTTTTTCACCAAAGTTATGGTACATTCAGATGGACAAACTCAAGCACTGATGACAGACGCACCGACATTCTGGCAAAGACCTTTTTACTGCTTACATTGAAACAATCTGCAGATTTCAATCCTTCTATTAGTAGCTGATCATCACTCCTGGTGGTGGGACACCATGATGCACTGTGGCTCCCAGCCAATCAGCAGCAAGTGTAGTTGCTACAGTCCAGAATTCAACCCTACCCTTCGTGCCAGGGATTCCTACCCAGCCCACCCAGTGCCATGGAGGCAGATGATGGGGATGCTGCTGCTAGTAAGCCTGCTACTAAGCCCCAAATACCAGAGATACACTTTTGTTACACAAACAGGGGGATAAGTCCTTGCTGAGAACAGGTTTTGGAGCCCTATTGTAAAAAATAGAACACATTAGTCAGCTAGAACTGAGGGTAGACTATCCTGCCTTCAATTTCTTCTTACCAGTTCAACCACCATGCTCCTCCAAGAGCCCAGCATGGGATCTAACTCTTTAGCATGGGATCTAAGGAGTCCTTTAAGGTTCCCCATATGACCCCTTGGTTGAGGGGAAAACCAACCCTTCTCCTACTGATCACTGCAGAAGTGAGGGAGAACTACATGCCTTGGTGTTTTGGTGGCCAGATGACTCCAAAGTGACCTTGTGGTTGAACCTTGGATTTCATTTACATTTAACGTTCACATTTATGGTATTTATCAGGCACCTTTATCCAGAGTCACTTACAGATGTTTTGTGTTCTCTATCAAAAAACATGGCCATTTTTTGTCTAAAAAGTTTACAGTACCAGAAGTCATAAGACCTGTTGCTGTATTATTTCCTAGTGTTAAGACTCCATCTAGTGGGCAAAGTTAAGGATGTAGATACAGGGCCAGTCCCAGTAGCAGGAATACAGCCTGGTTGGGGGATTAAATCATCAAATTATACATTTAATAAAAACAAGGACACACATGGAAGTGCTACAAAACATCATTCATATCACAGAACACTTGAGGCCACAGACTCCGGTAACTTACTGCTCAAAGCCAGATGCTGTGTAAGAGATTCTGAACAGATTCATATATTAACCTTCAGTTAATCGATGACTATTAATCCTTCCAAAAAAAACTAGATCGATAACAAAATGCTGGTTCATTCTCTTCTTGAGACGGTTTTACTTACTGTGTAAGTGTTTTGTAGAAGAGCGACTGTGTAGTGATGTCGGTTAAGAGGCCACATCACTAATAATTTCTTAAAAATGTACATCAGCGGGGAGCACGGTGGCTTGGTGGTTAGCACGTTTGCCTCACACCTCCAGGGTTGGGGGTTTGATTCCCGCCTCCGCGGTGAGTGTGGAGTTTGCATGTTCTCCCCGTGCCTTGGGGGTTTCCTCCGGGTACTCCGGTTTCCTCCCCCGGTCCAAAGACATGCATTGTAGGTTGATTGGCATCTCTAAATTGTCCGTAGTGTGTGATTGCGTGAGTGAATGAGTGTGTGTGTGTGTGCCCTGCGATGGGTTGGCACTCCGTCCAGGGTGTATCCTGCCTTGATGCCTAATGACGCCTGAGATAGGCACAGGCTCCCCGTGACCCGAGGATAGATCGGATAAGCGGTAGACAATGAATGAATGTACATCAGCAAGGAATTTGTGTACATATCATACAGCAACTCTGAATTACAGGAGCACGTAAGTCCTTTTCAAGAAAAGTACAAAAAAAACCTTGAAACCTTAATATTTCAGGCTGCCAGTCTAATCCTGAGCATGAGTTTTCTCCTACACACTAAAACCACTGAAAAGTGAATATGATGTTTGATGTGCATGGTTCCTTGTAATGCACTGGCATCTCATCTCGAGTGCCTTCCCTTCATGCAGCACTGCTCATGGACTCTGAAATCCACCACCAGAAAATGTAAAAGACTAAAACTGAATAAACGAATGATTTGTGAAATTAAATACAATATGCGTTTCATGCTATATTACTAGCAACCCTGTTCCCCTGAAGAAACGCACTAGCCACAATTCTTTTTTTTTTTATTGGGTTTCCTTTTGTTGAAAACAGCTGGTGAAGTGCTGCACTCTTCCTGGAATTATTTCTCCTCCCCTTCAGTCATAAGGCTCTGGATGTACTTGGTTGCCAGTGTATGGTCCCCGAGCCTAACATCTCCAGTTTTTTTTCCCTAAACATACTGCATCCATGCTAACCTCTTAAAAATGAGGTACAACAAGGCAGACATTTTTTTCCCCAACTTATAATATATACATATATATGCTTCTTCACGTGATTTCCAAAAAAGAAAAAATACACTCTTATTACAAAATTGTAACAAAGACCAGACAGTGTTTTCATTGTTCAGGAGGAATTTTTAAACTAAAATGAAAACCTGAATCAGCTTTGCAAGGATTTCTTCTCAAAGTATTTTCATATATAATAATGGGGCGGGGAAATGAAAGGCAGTAGTTATATTGAATTGTTGAATACAAACAAGTGAAATGAAAAATTTTTTAAGACAGGTTAATAAAATATGCACATAAGCTGTTTTCTTTTCTTTTTTTTTTTTTAAACCAAATAAAATTTGCAATCTCTATGAGGCATTACACCATAAAGTGTGTTTTAGTTCAGCTTGATTGTTTTTCCGTCATTCTGTTTCAATGTGCGCTTGAAGGACAGGTATTAAAAGCAATAAAAGGGACAAAGTAAAATATTTTGTGCAGCAGTCTCTTGTGGAGGTACTGTAGCAACCCAACTCTGAACAGCACAGCTCCTGAGTCGGTTTTTCCAGATTGCAGTAGAATAAAATTTTAAATAAAAAAAAAACAAAAAAAAAACAAGGATGCCAGAGCCACAGCTAGCACCCGTAGATTCAGTGAGTGCCAGGTCAAGCAAAAACCCCCTCTTCATGAGTGGTAGGTCTCTCAGAAAGCCTGTTGGGCCGGGTTGTAGTTGAACGTGGACGGGACGTGTGGCCGCTCTTCGAGCTTGTCATACTCTAGGTGAAATTCCTATGGTTTAAAAAAAAAAAAAAAGTATGGCTTTAAATCCAATTAGCATTTTTTTATTTTCATTGCAGATTTATTGCATAAGAGAAAACAGCTGCTATCTGCAACAGTGACGCATGCTGGAGCAAATAAAACTGTTATTACCTTGGCCACTTTTCTCCAGTTAAGACAGTCGAAGAAGTAGTACGTCCCCCTCTCATAGCTGTTGGTCTTCATCATAGGTTCCATTCCCGGCGCTCGTGTGATCCACATCCTCTCCTCTTTATGGTACCTCCAGTCCCGATTGAAACTGTGGACATGTTGAAAAAATTGAAATGTGTAATGTGCCATTTCATTTCTCTCAAAAAAAAAAAAAATAAGTGTGAAATGAGACCCCAAATGCCACGAACATGCAAGATGTGGAATAAAGCAACAGAGCTTTTTCTAGCATTCTAACAGCTATACGTTAAGCACAGCTAACTACCGACTCATTTTTCTGTACTGAACACAGAATTATGTCAGAGGCTATAAAAGCACACCTCTATACACTCCTGCCATCCTGATAATCATCCTGTTCGAGTGATATCTGTACGATGATGGCGACCGGTTCCCTTAAAGATTATATCTCACGTTCCGTTATTCCGTGATATCACTACTAGACCTGGCCCTAGTTAAGACCTGACTTTTCCAACAGCCATGAGTTCAATTGTAGAACACTGATTCACTTTAACCCTATTCTCCAGACTCTAGACTGGGTTTCAGTCTCTTCAAATTGAGTCCTGTGTTCATCTAACACAATGAAGCAGCTTGCAGATCAAAAGAAGCCTTTCAGGTTTCATTTTACATACCTGAGCCAGCTGTAAATGATACGGTCATCACAAAAGGCTGAACTGAGCTCTAGCACACTTATGTGCACACTTAAAGCTTCTCCTCTGCAAAATGAAATGGTTTGCTTTCTTCAGCCGGGCCTCATTTGACTCAAATGAGTGAGCTCTAGGAAATACTAGCTCAAACTTTCTTGCTTATATAAAAGAAAGGTAGGAAAAAAAACAAAACTAAAATATAATATATTATAATCCCTTGTATATTATAATAGCTTTAGATATTTCAATGCCTCATATACATCATGCCTGCTAGATCCCTGTTGGTCCTGACTTGTTTATTCATTTTTTTATTGATTGAATAAATCAAAAATATTAAAATGTCGTGCACTTTTTTGATCCACTTCGGGATAAAAAGCAGGCTTTAACACAAGGGGGCATATTAATGTGGTTTCATTCAGTTTGAACTGTTTAAACGCTTGGCCCATTTTTTCCCCACAGTGTGTATATAAACCTGGATCTATGAATGGAGAACTCTCACTGCTGATCGTTCTAGAATATTCCCATATGCTTGTTTCCTTGCTGAGAACCAATAGCAAAGTCATTGTCTCATAACTGTGGCCTCTTTAAAACAGTTCCTCCTACATCAAAGCTCTTCCTCTAGTCCCTAATGTCAACCCAAGTGACCGAGGTGGCCTGGTGGTCATCCATTTGGCTGCAGACCTATAGTTAGTCTTACATTCGACCTTCTCATGATCTACACCAGGTCTTTTTTTTCAGAACTATTTGTATATCTGATTAATCAAATGAGGGTTTGCAACGTTACATAAAACAGCTGGTGGTCAGCTGATGCCAGTATGCATGGGTCAGGGGTCAGAGCAGTAATTTCTGCTCTTCTATAGTGAAGCAGGACTGCAGGTCACAAAGCATTAACATTTACAACATGAAGAATCACAGTGCTTTTCGGACAAAATCAAATCAGTTACAAAGTCTGTTCAATCTGCTGCAGGGTCACTCACAACAGTGGCACCAGTGGAAAATTGTGTAACTTTTTAGGATTTTGCTAAATTCCATTTTGCCATTTGTTTTTGCCCCATCCTTGAACCACAGTGAACAGTCAATAATCTGATTGATTGTAAACAGTTCCACTCTTCTGAAGGTGTTCCACATGAGCTGAACTACCCCCATGTCCATGTCCTGTACCAAGACTCCATGCCTGTCCACCTCCAGAGCTTGCTTCTCCAACCTAAACCCTTGAAGGTTAATGTGAAACACCACCATGGTGTTTTTGATCAGCACTAGCATGTGAACCCCTAAAAGTCACAAAACTCTATATAACAAAGACACTAGCATCAAGATTTCCAGACAACCTTCACCTTCTCTGGAGGCATCTCGTTACACATTTTTTCTCAGGATTTCCCTTTCTGCATGGATACACATGCACTGGACCAATGCCTCAGAGTGCACTCACACTACTACTGATACTTCCCTTGTGAAATGGCTGACAGAAAGTCTACATATGGGTGATTTGTGGTGACTTGCATCCATATTTGAAATGACTTAGTTAAGAAGGCTTTTCCTTCAAGAAAGACTTTTATTATTATCTAAGATTATATTACATTTGCTAGCTTCATCACCTGATACTGGGACTGCACGTACAACAGATATAATCATCCAGATAAAGGTGTATACACAGACCCTGGCACTGCAAGAGATCTAAGGTGACTTGCATACACACTGTGAACTCCCTGAGTGTCCAAGTTAGCCCAAAGGCAAGGGTACATCTCTCAGAAAACATAAAAAGAGGGCAACTGTATTGCACAGTCAATGTAAACTAGTGTTTATTTATTGCAATACACAACAGGAAAGGCAACTGGATTAAAATGACCTTTTAGATTAAAAATGGGACAGATCCCACCTCCTCTTTGGTCAGGCCTTCTGGCACACATATTCTATCCATGGAGCAAGTTCAATGAGTCTCATAAAATGGTTCATGGTTCATGGGGACCAAATATGTAGCCTGCGCGCTCAGAAGTCTAATTCATGTTCTGTCCAGAAGGAAGTCATTATCTAGTGCCCCCTGGTCCAGGTACCAGTAGCAGGAGTTGTTCTGACAGTGGCAGCAATTGTGTGGCCAGATTGTTGTACAGAAAAACACTTTACTGAAAAATCTATTTAATGACTGCACAACAAAATTAGGCATTCGAGCAGCTGGGTCATGTTCAAATTCCACCTACAATTTCATGAAGGTAGACTTTATATCAGCCCGCAGTACTACTCCACTGGCAGACTATCTGCAGTCTCCACCAGCATGGGTACCGTTAGAGATTGAGAAGCAGCCAAAGTTTATCAGGGTCTGGGCTTGTGAGCTAACATCCACCTTTACTTCAAGGTAGATAACTTCATATAGTTATCAGTATGTAACTAGCTTTACACTACTTCTACTTGGGAAAGAGGATAGGGTGCCAATACTTCTGGAGGCGAATGGACAGACATGGTGCCAATACTTCTGGAGGCAAATGGACAGACATGGTTCCAATACTTCTGGAGGCGAATGGACAGACATGGTTCCAATACTTCTGGAGGCGAATGGACAGACATGGTGCCAATACTTCTGGAGGCGAATGGACAGACATGGTGCCAATAATTCTGGAGGTGAATGGACAGACATGGTTCCAATACTTCTGGAGGAGAATGGACAGACATGGTTCCAATACTTCTGGAAGCGAATGGACAGACATGGTGCCAATACTTCTGGAGGCAAATGGACAGACATGGTGCCAATACTTTTGGAGGAGACTGCAGACATGCCTGTGATGTCACCAGAATACATATAACCCAGTTCTCCTCATTGTGGCGATTGTTTTGACACGTCACATGTACACGTTGCAATCATTTTGTGATTGCATGGTTCCAATACTTCTGGAGGCGAATGGACAGACATGGTTCCAATACTTCTGGAGGCGAATGGACAGACATGGTGCCAATACTTCTGGAGGCAAATGGACAGACATGGTGCCAATACTTCTGGAGGCGAATGGACAGACATGGTGCCAATACTTCTGGAGGCGAATGGACAGACATGGTGCCAATACTTTTGGAGGCAATGGACAGACATGGTTCCAATACTTCTGGAGGCGAATGGACAGACATGGTTCCAATACTTCTGGAGGCGAATGGACAGACATGGTTCCAATACTTCTGGAGGCGAATGGACAGACATGGTGCCAATACTTCTGGAGGCGAATGGACAGACATGGTGCCAATACTTCTGGAGGCGAATGGACAGACATGGTGCCAATACTTCTGGAGGCGAATGGACAGACATGGTGCCAATACTTCTGGAGGCGAATGGACAGACATGGTGCCTATGATTCAGGCCCGAATGGACATATGACCCATGGTTCCAATACTTCTGGAGGCGAATGGACAGACATGGTTCCAATACTTCTGGAGGCGAATGGACAGACATGTGTTCCAATACTTCTGGAGGCGAATGGACAGACATGGTTCCAATACTTCTGGAGGCGAATGGACAGACTGGTTCCAATACTTCTGGAGGCGAATGGACAGACATGGTGCCAATACTTCTGGAGGCGAATGGACAGACATGGTGCCAATACTTCTGGAGGCGAATGGACAGACATGGTGCCAATACTTTTGGAGGCAGACTGCAGACATGCATGGTTACAGAACAATACATTCTTCTGTGCGATGGAACGTCAATGTGGAATCATTTTGTGATGCATGGTTCCAATACTTCTGGAGGCGAATGGACAGACATGGTCCAATACTTCTGGAGGCAATGGAAGACATGGTCCAATACTTCTGGAGGCGAATGGACAGACATGGTGCCAATACTTCTGGAGGCGAATGGACAGACATGGTTCCAATACTTCTGGAGGCGAATGGACAGACATGGTGCCAATACTTCTGGAGGCGAATGGACAGCATGGCAATACTTTGGAGTGCCAAATGACTTTTGGAGGAGACTGCAGACATGCCTGTGATGTCACCAGAATACATATAACCCAGTTCTCCTCATTGTGGCGATTGTTTTGACACGTCACATGTACACGTTGCAATCATTTTGTGATTGCATGGTTCCAATACTTCTGGAGGCGAATGGACAGACATGGTTCCAATACTTCTGGAGGCGAATGGACAGACATGGTTCCAATACTTCTGGAGGCGAATGGACAGACATGGTCCAATACTTCTGGAGGGAATGGACAGACATGGTGCCAATACTTCTGGAGGCGAATGGACAGACATGGTTCCAATACTTCTGGAGGCGAATGGACAGACATGGTTCCAATACTTCTGGAGGCGAATGGACAGACATGGTGCCAATACTTCTGGAGGCGAATGGACAGACATGGTGCCAATACTTCTGGAGGCGAATGGACAGACATGGTGCCAATACTTCTGGAGGCGAATGGACAGACATGGTGCCAATACTTCTGGAGGCGAATGGACAGACATGGTGCCAATACTTTTGGAGGAGACTGCAGACATGCCTGTGATGTCACCAGAATACATATAACCCAGTTCTCCTCATTGTGGCGATTGTTTTGACACGTCACATGTACACGTTGCAATCATTTTGTGATTGCATGGTTACAATACTTCTGGAGGCGAATGGACAGACATGGTTCCAATACTTCTGGAGGCGAATGGACAGACATGGTGCCAATACTTTTGGAGGAGACTGCAGACATGCCTGTGATGTCACCAGAATACATATAACCCAGTTCTCCTCATTGTGGCGATTGTTTTGACACGTCACATGTACACGTTGCAATCATTTTGTGATTCTGCGTATTTTCACAGTCGACGTCCACGTGATATCGCATGATGTTATCAGAACACTCGTAACAAAGTTCTCCTTATTGTGCTGAATGTTTAATATGTCACATGTGTATGTTGTGGTAATGTAGGGATTCCCCATGTTTTGGGGGTGAACGTGCATGTGACGCCACGTGACCATCACCAGAATACACATCACACAGTTCTCCTCATTGTGCTCAGCGTTTTAATAGGTCACATGTCCATGTTGTGGGCTTGAGTGTGATGACTCAAATGGCTGTTGTTAATTGACAAGGAAGTGAGCACATCAGAATACTCCACTAGTTCTAAAGGAAACCACCCTGGTGGACCAGACCATGAGGAAATAAAATGACATGATTAACTTTGCTGAAACTGAAACGTTCCCACATATTACAGATATAAACTCTTAAAAAAAAAAAAAAAAAAAAAAAAAGGACGGATCATACATACAGCTCCACCGCGGCTAAGAGCTGCAGCAGGTCTCCACCATTCATGTAGTAAAGATAGAAGAGCAGGTCTTCTCCGTATCTTGAGAGTTTTATCGCAGCCAACTGTGCAAAAGAAGAGAATAAAAATTCTATATTACCTTAACTTTTTCCAAAGCACCACAAAATTGCCTCTGCTTCAGTCACACACATCCACAACAAGCGTGTTCCCCAACACAATCACGCTAATAGGCAGAAAGGCAGAACTCAACTTCCGTCTATGGGGCCCAGTAATGGCTCTACAGCTATCGCCCGCTTTGAATAACGCTTGTTTGGTGTTGCTAGTGCACACAAACAGGGTACATAGTGGAGGGAAGGGATAAAAACAACAGCATTAGCTGGTCAGCAGATCAATCATACAGTTTACCTCACATTAAAAAAAAAAAAAAAAAAAAAAAAAAAAGACAACCTCAGCTCTAATGGAGAAACTATTACGTGCTACACATTTGCTCGGGCACCTGATCATTGTTCAGCAGAAAAAAGTGGGACGTTGAAGCAAGAATGTGAGAAAGATGTGTGGAGCACCTACCTTGTCTCTTACGTGAACGTTTGTTAAATATTCTGATGGAACGTGAAAGTCTGAAAGAGAAAAAGAGAGAGAGAGAGAGAGGATTTGACTGTGTTACTGAGCTGCAGTCACGAAAAAACATCACATTATCATATATTAATTATATCTTTAATTGAATTGTTAATTATTATAATTTCCAGGAACTTCATGTACATACAGTATGAGGTCAGATACTCACCGATATCTTGAGGCCGACAAGGTGTGGAGGCCCAGGGGGAGGCAAACTTGGGATAAAGATTTCTGCAAAATCACAAAATATCCTAGATATAAAGCTTTTCTGTCAAGAACAACACATGAACGACTTCAGCTCTGTATTAAAGAACAAATGCTTTATTTTGCTTTATACTACGAACTTTCATGTGCAAAATCTACTGAAGTCAGACTGCTGCAAATACAAGACCTTGTCTAGCTAAACAGACAAAAAAATGTAAACCCAAAATGAACATGTGACAGAGTCACAACTTTAAGATATATTACGAAAAATTGATACACTAAAAAATTATCATTAAAAGATGTGTGACAAATTAATAGAAAAACTGCTGGCAGTGGGTGGGGGGGGGGGGGGTATTCTGCACGCATAGTTTGAGTCCACTTAGATGAATGAGGTGGAAAAAATACCCAAAAAAAAAAGTTAAATCTTTAAATGATTGTTTTAAGACAAAGCACAAATCCATGAAAAGAGAAAAAAAACTCCCCCCCCCCCCCCTAAATAAAAAAGCAGGAATGACTGACAGTCACATAGGTGTTCTGAGCTCTTAAAAAGTTCAGTACTTTCATTTTTACTTTAGTTAATTAATGTGAAATATTGCTGCCTGTTTGACACGTATACAACCGACATCAGTTAGCTATATTTATCAGGGACATAAGTGAAAATTGTCGGCCAGAAATAGTCAAAACTTCTGGGTTCTGAGATTCACGAGAGACGTTAGACCAGTGGTTTGTGTAAGCAGGAAATGAAAGATGATTGTCATGAAGTCATGTTGTTTTATATTGTTTTAATAATACTTCATTCATTCATTGTCTACCGCTTATCCGATCTATACTCGGGTCACGGGGAGCCTGTGCCTATCTCAGGCGTCATTGGGCATCAAGGCAGGATACACCCTGGACAGAATGCCAACCCATCACAGGGCACACACACATTCACATACTACGGACAATTTAGAGATGCCAATCAACCCACAATGCATGTCTTTGGACCGGGGGAAACCGGAGTACCCGGAGGAAACCCCCGAGGCACGGGGAGAACATGCAAACTCCACACACACACGGCGGAGGCAGGAATCGAACCCCCAACCCTGGAGGTGTGAGGCAAACGTGCTAACCACTAAGCCACCGTGCCCCCGTTTAATAATACTTATAAGGAATAATAAGCTGTTTTTTTTAATGGGAGCAAAAAGAAAGGAAAAAATACTGGAGTCAATACAAATCAATATAGTTCTGGTGGATCACTACGGAATCCTGCAAGAGACCACTCTTATCAGACTAGACGTGTAAGCATCCCCAGGGCTCACTCGATGCTTTAACGAGGAGGAAAATGGTGTACATCATTTGCTATGACCTTCCTGGTCACTCAGTTGAACTGCGATAGGAGACGAGGTCATCACATCCCACGTCTCGCATCATTATCACTCCAAACAGTTGGTGAGTTCTGGCTCTACAACAGCATACTGTATCCGAGTCTACAAACCAGTGGTGTCTGATCTTCTCCGGGAAATAGCCAGTGTGGATGCAGGTTTTCATTTCAAACAAGCAGAAGCCACAACTAAGTCTATTGAAAACCAAGATCAACTGATTACTCTGGTGAAATTAATCAAATGTGGCTTCTGCTTGGATAGAATAAAAAGCTGCACACACCCGGGTCATTAGCTGATAAGATCAGACCCCCTGCTATAAAGTACAGCTTCAGGCAATGAGCATTCTCACCCAGTGCTTGTGATTTGATTGGTTAAGACTAGCATAGCAAAAGGAGCTAGCGCTTACTCTGGTGAGTTGAGGTTGAGGCCGAGCGTCGTCAGGTCGCTTCCCAACGCTAAGTGCACCATGCCCGGGTCTGTCTCTGCTGCCCGAATAAACATCAACAAGCCGATCATCCCGAACTGATCCGTCACCATGCCAGATGGAATGTTCGTCACTCGGCCTGGAGAAAAAACGCCGGGAAGGAGAAAGAAGAAGAAAATAAACACACTGCTGTTTACACAATCTGTCATATTCAGTTAGATAACTAAGACTCTCACCATCAGGTAGCACCTGGATTCCTTTCTTCTGATGATTGTTGTTCTGTTGCGTCAAGCTCTTGTCTCCTGGGAACTTGGGACCATCTGTGTTAGACACGTTTTTACCAGACAAGGAGTTTAAGTTCTGTGATGGAGAGAAGAAAGCAGCGACGCTAAAGACAACAGAACAGGAACACGCTCATGTTAAAGTCGTCAGGTTTGATTCCAAAGCTGAGGAAAAACACTGATTGTAGGATGTGCTCCAGAAACAAATTTGAAAGTGATGCTAGAAATAAACTGCAAGCCCGAATGTCCAGGCTCAGGATATTGAATAATTTGATAATACAGTTAAGTGACTGTATAAATCTTAGTAAGATTGGCTTCGGTGCACATTGAGACAGATTTTAAGTGTCCCTGGAACTTTATATCATATGATGATGATGGTAAAGAGTTCTATCTAACACTTCAATCCAAAATCTCACACAAGTGTTTAATCGAGCTGAAATCTGATGTATCATGATTGAAACTATTCAGTAAGCCCTCATGGCATCGTCACCATAGACGAGGAATAGAAATGCCTCCTGCTGGACAGAGGGTGATCGGTCAGAATAACTGTGTATTGATTTACACTCAGCCTTCTCTCTAAGGGGACAAGTGGAGCGTGATTGTGAAAGCAAAACGCCTCACAGAGCCCCAGTGTTCCCTTCATCCATCACCCATGTGTATGCCATAAATCATATGCATTCTGTTCTAACGAGAATAACCCATGTGGAGTTTAGGGACCTGTTATTATAGGAACTAGAATCCTCAACCTCCAGGAGTGGGATGTAATATAAATATAACCCTACAATTCACATCTATCGAGAGCACTGACATGACTAACAGCTCAAAAGTGATCATCTCGTCAAGTCTGTCCTGTACTTCAATAAGGTGCACACAATCTTAATTAATAAACTCTAATAATTGGTCAGGTTTGTCGGTTTAGTCGGGTTTACCAGTTGCAGATCACGAAAAATATATTCATGAGCACAAAGCCGTATTTAAACATTGTAGCATGGAGCAGCCACGTCTGTGCTTTCTTTTTAATTTAATAATAATAATAACCTATTAATTATTCCATTAATCAAGGTTATATGCACAGAACGGTTGGCTAAAAGGCTCCTGTGACCGTACCTGCTTCTCAGGTGACCCTAAGGTTTACAAGCTATGGCTGAGGTTAAATATGTAAAGAAAGTCAGATGACAAAGAGAAACATTAAGCTGTGATTCTATGCTGTTTTTCTAACACACCTTTATTGATTTGTGGCTGCTTGCAGGATAAGAGGAGGAAAGTGTACTAGGGAATAGATTTAATATTACTTCAAAACTCAGCCTTTGTGGGAAAAAGAAAAACTGCTAGTCTGTGGAGTCTACAGTATGTCCTTTAAAATTGATCAGCTTGTTAATTTGATGATCTTCCTAATTTCAGCTATTAAAATGGCAAACCCAGGAGCTTGTGTCTCTCTATGTGTGTGTGTGTGTGTGTGTGTGTGTGTGTGTGTGTGTGTGTGTGTGTGTGGGGGAGTGTGTGTGTGTGTGTGTGTGATCACTGAGCAGTTATCATCACATACTGATTTGCTATCATCGATGCTACATGTGGGATCCTTATAGTTATGTCCAGGAAGTGCAGGGAAGTCCTCATTGTGGATGGAGAAGTCTTGGGTCTGCTCGTGTGTCAGTTTTGTGACCATTCCAACTAGAAAGAAAAATCAAAGGCTGACCATGATGTGAAAAGATTCCATGTGAAAGCAGAAGAAGCCTTTTTCCCTTTCTCTCCCTTACCGTATGGGGCTCTCCCAGCCAGCGGGTTGAGCAGCGGGGTCGGGTTGCCACTTCCTTCCCTTCGACTCCTATCGGCTAAGGCAGGAAAATCGGACAGGTCCAGCCCAGTCACGTTTTCACTCCCATCTACAAATGGATCTGTCTGTTAGCTTCCAAAACGCCATGCACTGAGAGAACAAATCAAACTCTGTGGACAAATCAAACTGTGTGTGTGTGTGTGTGTGTGTGTGGTAAATGTTTACCAATTCCATTAAAGATGCTACTTGTGAATGAATTGCTTAAACCAAATGCAGGACTCCGTCCCATTCCAAACCCCGACATACTGCACAGAGAGAAACATGTTAAATCAAGGCATCACATGCAATTTATACAAACATCTGTTTGCATCAGAAATTCTGATAAATCAGTGGAAATGTCTGTTAAGAAAGACAAGGCTTATGTACTTCTCATATAAAAGTACATTTATTGTATAACTCACTTTGAGTCTACACGGAGATGTAGATGAAGCCCAAAAAGGGTACGAGTGATTAATGTGAAACATACAGTGGGGCAAAAAAGTATTTAGTCAGCCACCAATTGTGCAAGTTCTCCCACTTAAAAAGATGAGAGAGGCCTGTAATTTTCATCATTGGTACACTTCAACTATGAGAGACAGAATGAGAAAAAAAAATCCAGAAAATCACATTGTCTGATTTTTAAAGAATTTATTTGCAAATTATGGTGGAAAATAAGTATTTGGTCAATAACAAAAGTTCATCTCAATACTTTGTTATATACCCTTTGTTGGCAATGACAGAGGTCAAACGTTTTCTGTAAGTCGCCACAAGGTTTTTACACACTGTTGCTGGTAGTTTGGCCCATTCCTCCATGCAGATCTCCTCTAGAGCAGTGATGTTTTGGGGCTGTCGCTGGGCAACACGGATTTTCAAATCCATCCAAAGATTTTCTATGGGGTTGAGATCTGGAGACTGGCTAGGCCACTCCAGGACCTTGAAATGCTTCTTACGAAGCCACTCCTTCGTTGCCCGGGCGGTGTGTTTGGGATCATTGTCATGCTGAAAGACCCAGCCACGGTTCATCTTCAATGCCCTTGCTGATGGAAGGAGGTTTTTACTCAAAATCTCACGATACATGGCCCCATTCATTCTTTCCTTTACACGGATCAATCGTCCTGGTCCCTTTGCAGAAAAACAGCCCCAAAGCATGATGTTCCACCCCCATGCTTCACAGTAGGTATGGTGTTCTTTGGATGCAGCTCAGCATTCTTTCTCCTCCAAACACGACAAGTTGAGTTTTTACCAAAAAGTTCTATTTTGGTTTCATCTGACCATATGACATTCTCCCAATCCTCTTCTGGATCATCCAAATGCTCTCTAGCAGACTTCAGATGGGCCCGGACATGTACTGGCTTAAGCAGGGGGACACGTCTGGCACTGCAGGATTTGAGTCCCTGGCGGCGTAGTGTGTTACTGATGGTAGCCTTTGTTACTTTGGTCCCAGCTCTCTGCAGGTCATTCACTAGGTCCCCCCTTGTGGTTCTAGGATTTTTGCTCACCGTTCTTGTGATCATTTTGACCCCACGGGGTGAGATTTTGCGTGGAACCCCAGATCGAGGGAGATTATCAGTGGTCTTGTATGTCTTCCATTTTCTAATAATTGCTCCCACAGTTGATTTCTTCACACCAAGTTGCTTACCTATTGCAGATTCAGTCTTCCCAGCCTGGTGCAGGTCTACAATTTTGTTTCTGGTGTCCTTTGACAGCTCTTTGGTCGTGGCCATAGTGGAGTTTGGAGTCTGACTGTTTGAGGTTGTGGACAGGTGTCTTTTATACTGATAACGAGTTCAAACAGGTGCCATTAATACAGGTAACGAGTGGAGACAGAGGAGCCTCTTAAAGAAGAAGTTACAGGTCTGTGAGAGCCAGAAATCTTGCTTTTTTGTAGGTGACCAAATACTTATTTTCCACGATAATTTGCAAATAAATTCTTTAAAAATCAGACAATGTGATTTTCTGGATTTTTTTTTTTCATTCTGTCTCTCATAGTTGAAGTGTACCTATGATGAAAATTACAGGACTCTCTCATCTTTTTAAGTGGAAGAACTTGCACAATTGGTGGCTGACTAAATACTTTTTTGCCCCACTGTATAATATGCACTGTATTGCTTTCCATCCTTTCAGAACAGCGTATTTTTTTTTTTTTTATTGCACACTGTAGTTGTTTCTCATCAGCCACACACACCTATCTGAGTGTATGCATCAGCTCTTTACTCTTTAAATCACTCTTGTGTGGCAAGAATGAACAAAGAACAGCTCGTATTGAATACGTTTAAGCAGGTTTTAATAAGTAAATACAAGTAGAGTAGAGGTCTACAATGAAAAAAAAAGATATCTAAACACACTTTAACTCAGTTGGTGAAGGATTCTGGATGTATCAGTTACAAAGGTATGTACATCTGCCTTTAAGAGAGTATGACATCTCTATAGTATGAAAGGCTGCTGTGCAAAGAAGGAATCTCTGATCAGGTAATCACCAGCCCTTTGAAAGGAGTGTTCTCTGTCCTCTTTAAGCTATAACAGCAATGGAAGAGAGACTGATGCTCTTCAGAAAGTAGATGGTATCATGAGGAAGGAGGATTATCTTCAAATACTGAAGCAACATCTCAAATTAAAACTCCATCACAAATTAAAAAAACCATCACAAAGTCCTGATCTGAGGACATGAAAACGTGTGTGTGAGCAACGAGGCCCGCGATCCTGACTGAGTCCCACCTGATCTGTCAGGAGCAATGAGCAAACCCTCCACAGCAAGTTTATGGAAGGCTACAACAAGAGTTTGATTCAACTTCAAGCTGTTAAAAGGCAACCAAGTACTAACAATGCGTGTGTAAACGTCTGACCCGCTGATGAGTAAATAGACGCTGGAATAAATCAAGGAGATGCTCCAAATGCCTTGGACAAGAAATGTATGGTAAGAAATGTGTTGGGAATGAGATCAGAGGTAAACGTTTGGCCTCAGCTGTATTATTTGTATAGATCTAGCAGTCTAGCTGGTGCTGGAGCATTACAGTCAGGTAGCTCTGAGGTGTGTGATGTCTCACCTGTTGATGGTGAGCGATTGCCTGGCCTGCTGCTGTTTGGGCATGCAAATGGTGCTGGGTGAGTTGTGGGTCGGGCTTCCCAGGCCTGAGCTGATCATGCTGTTGCTCCGTCCACTCATCGATATGCTCGACCCCGCCTGCGAGTGATTCATCATGTTCCTCGTGTTCATCGGCAAAATCCCCCTGGGAAGGAGTGGAAAATTTTAAATGACACAATCTGGAAGCTGACAAACAAACTGTTGTGTGTGTGTGTGTGTGTGTTGCACTAATTGCCCCGACCGTGTCTCACCTACTCGGCGAGCTCGGAGTATGGAGGGACAACGTCGGGACACTGGTGGAGGCTGTGCCATGACTAGATAATTGTGTGCTTTGTGCTAGATTGCGATTGAGTTGCGTGTTGTTGTTCACCCCCCTCATCGGGAAGCCTAAAGCATCTGCAGAGCATCAAAGAGTACGGGTTAGTGAGTCACATGCATCCAAAGAGATGAAGAAAAAACTCTCCAAAGTCTACATCAAAAGGGATGCTATATAGAACAACATAAAAAAAAACAGAAGATTTTGGAGCAGTGTCAAAAAATATCTGCTGATACCTTGTCCAGACTTTGAATAGCCAGAAAATTAATGTAAAAATGAATAAAAGTGCAAGGGCTGCCAACTTTGCTGGCCTTGATTTTATATGTGAAGCACTGCAGCACTTCTCCTTCAATTAATGACCTTTATTAAGTCTGCCGAAAACATTTAACAAAGCAAAAAAAAAAAAAAAAAAGAGTGCATTGTAACTTGAGTGAGGTCATGGCATGAGGTGAATAAAGGAAAAGCTTCAAAGAATAAAATGTAAATGTAATAAAATTGCTATTTTAAACCACTGAATGCAAGAAATCAAGATCATTCTGCACAAATTCCCTTTTTCTAGTGCATCCAGCTAGTGGTATACAGTTGAAAGCGGTGTAGAAGGTCGTACTTTGCGAGCCGTATAAACTTGCACCCAGCTGTGAGAGCTGACCCGATGATGAAGGAGATGAAGATGACAGCATCTGCAAAACAGGAAGAGGGAGAAGAGTGTTACATCATGACATGTGGAAGCTACTTAGATTATTTAGTTATTACACAGCAGTTGTTGAAACTAGCTCTCTAATCTGATTGGTCGAGAGGCGTTCCAAAAGAGCCTTATTTCCCATAAGCACACTGGGTCAAAGTTTCACTCCAGTCGTCTGCGTTCACCATGGAAAATTCCACTTCCTAGCAGGGAACGCTTGCTACAGTTGAGTTAGGGCACATGATACGTTTTTCATGACTATAACTTTTGACGTAAAATATGAAAGCTCGTCAGATGAAGACGAAAACGAAGAAGAGACTCTGCTTTAACCGGGAGTTTTTTCGAACCTTTAATTTTAAATCAATGTGAGCCAGCTAGCTAGCATGATGCAAACTGTGTGGCTTCTGTACGATGTGCACTAGCAAAATTTGTCCATGTTGTATACGGAATGTTACTTAGTCGATATTTTAAAAAAAACGGTGTATAAAAGTAGCATCACAGTCGCTATCATACAGCTGTGATTAGCAGCAACACTTGATTTTGCTTAATTATAGACAGATGCATGGGATTTGGCTGGTCACTTGGATTAAATGGTTTTTGAAATCATTTAATACCGTTTCTTTTTGTTCATTTTTGTGTAATTCCAGCGTACATTTATTTCATTTCTTTCTTCATTTTGGTACACGCAAAAGTTAATGAGGTTACACATACGAAATTTACTTCTGTAACACGCTTGGAAAAAGCAGCATCAATGCCATAAACAGCAAACACATAAAAAGCACTACCAATAAAGTATCTGCTGGTCTTCCTTTCATTTCAATGAATACATATTAAAAAAAAAAAGACTAATTAACTAGTTCTTACTTATAATATTCCAGGTGTGTACAGAAGAACAAATAAGGTCTGATCTTTTGAATATAGAAAACAAGTGACATCAAATCAACATGGCCGCTCACAGCGTTTAACAGTAAACAAAGCTGCACTTCTGACCTTTAAATAAGTTTGGTATTGTATATACAAGCATTCATTTTAGATCAATAAACACACAGCCATATTCTCTTGTTAAACCTAGAACATTGACTCAACAGTTCACTGTTCTGAGGAATAAACTCACTCACTGCAGGTAGCTGACTAGCTTGTTGCTAACATAAGGCAAACATGGAGGCGTTTCACTGTGTAGCTTAAACACAGAAAGGTCAACAATGACATCATTCCTAAAGAATTTTTGTAAAGCTCCAGGTGTGTTTACTGTTTAATACACTTCTCTCAAATAAAAATGTCATTTTAGACGGTTTTTTTCCTGTGGTATTCCTTTATATATTTATTTATTTCAACATCTTACGTCTTTCTCAGATCGATGTGTGAAGATCGACGGCTGGCCGTAGTACAAGCTGTCATCTGGGTAGTCATTATCGAGCCCCTCCATAAACTTCTTTCTGGTGGCACTAAACATGTTCTTAGTCACCTGTACAGAGGAGAGAAAGAGAATGATTTTGGTCCATCCGAAATAAACATATAAATATAACTCGGCTATAATAGGCTGCTATATAATGCAGACTCTGAACTCATTGACTATTCTGACATGAAGGCGGGTGAAACTGCCCAATCTGACAAAAGAACATTATCTCACACAAACATACGGCAGTCTGAGAGGCCAACTTTAAGACCTTCATATCAAACATTACACTTCTTGGTAAAGATATTAATACACACCATTAATATCAGTACACTATAAGGGACGGTGTGCAGTGAATTAATGTACAGAATATCACTTAAACTTGTGCTTAAAATGCTTATTTATTCTTATATATAAAAAGATTTTTGGAGAAATCATAATTTCCATACTGCTACACTTTTTTTTCATTCAATCTATGAACACACACGTATATAACATATTATATTATAAGTCTGAAATATTATCTGCATACCGGTGCTGTACCGGTACAGTATTACCACACTGTGTAACGGTGTTATACATTTTGGGCAGGATTTACTCCAAAGATCTCTCCAATAAAACAAGACATGAACCAATCAGCTTCTTACATGCTGTGTTACTCTGTGCTACACTGTACAGTGACTGTTCAGACCTGCTCAAATATATACAACCTCTGATAATAACACAGTTAGAAAAGAAAGAAAGAAAGTCAGATAGACAGACAGACAAAGAAAGACAGACAGACAAAGAAAGAAAGAAAGAAAGAAAGAAAGAAAGAAAGAAAGAAAGAAAGAAAGTCAGATAGACAGACAGAGAAAGAAAGAAAGACAGACAGACAGACAAAAAGAAAGACAGACAGACAGACAGACAAGACGACAAAGAAAGAAAGAGAAGACAGAAAGAAAGAGAAAGACAGACAGACAAAGAAAGACAGACAGACAGACAGACAGAAAGAAAGACAGACAGACAGACAGAAACAATAAAGACAGACAAAGAAAGAAAGACAGACAGAAAAAACTAAAGAGACAAACAGACAGACAAAGAAAGAAAGAAAGACAGATAGACAGAAAGAAAGAAAGACAGACAGACAGACAGACAAGAAAGAAAGAAAGAAAGAAAGAAAGAAAGAAAGAAAAGAAAAGAAAGAGAAGAAAGAAAGAAAGAAAGAAAGAAAGAAAGAAAGAAAGAAAGAAAGAAAGAAAGAAAGAAAGAAAGAAAGAAAGAAAGAAAGAAGAAAGAAAGGAGAGCTAGTCAATACAAACAGATAATAAAGAATCCCAATGTAAGGAAATAGCAAGAAGGCCAAGGTAAAGAGCACCCTGATGTGAAGAGTGTTTATTTCCAACATAAGTTATTTTCAGATTCTGGGACAAATGGGGAGTGTTATTTCTCAAATCTTATTATTTCTACTGTACAGGTGGGAAACCCATACCAAAAGAAAAAACAACCCCTTTTTGAGAAAACATTCCCAGTTTTTAAAACGTAGGCCCCAATTTCCTTTCCTGATCCAATTCCAATCTTTGCCGTTTGTTTCCCGGATCCGATATGTTTTCTCTGCGATCTGTTGCTGGTATCGACAGCTCTATTTATAAGGTTTTCCAGATGAGAACATTATTCCCCTGCTGCTGCGGTCACTTTCACTGTAGCACCTGTATCATTCCTTTCTGAATAATGAAAAGCACTAATGCAGCATCATTAGTGTTCATGCGTCACTCCGGAGAGCGTTAGCAAAGAGAGCACAGACTTCATTCAGTTTGATGGGTGATGAGGTGTGTATGAAGGATCTGTCAAGAATCTCGTCCATTACAGGGTACACCCTGGAAAAGCCTGGTCCTCAGATCCATGTGTACGTCCAACACGGAACAAATTCTATATTTAATGGAGGAAGTGATTCTGAGCTAGAACACGGTCTGAAATGATTTATGAAACTGCCTAGAGCTGCTTTTTAAATAATGAAACGCCGATGAGCCAGTTATTAAAAGAGGAAACTTCCACGGTTTGTTATTAATTCATTCAAGACAGAGCTGCTGTCCAAACTATACTGATTAGCAATTTCACAAATTAGTCGGTTATATCCTGAGGTAAATCTGAAGCCATCCTTCACATCATCCTACTCCACAAAGATAAAAACCAACATTTCTGCTAACTGGATATGAGTTCCACTCTTGAGTCCATGAGTTCCAGTCTGAAAAACATGATAGACACGACGCTAATAAATGATAAAGTGCCTATTTTATTCAAACAGACTAGTGAGACTGTATTGTAGTATATTATTTCTATGATCCAGACAGCATAGACGAAATAAGACGCACTTAAAGCACAAAGATGGACACGTGTGACTTCTAAATGTTTAGTTAATAATAGTCTTAATATTTTAAAAAACAATTTCTGAAACAACATTAAACACCAGAGGATCGGTTAACCTGCGATATGAACAGCAAGCCGCAAAGAACCAACAGGAAAAATGTCAGCGAGTAGCATTAGCTTGCTTACTATGATTGATGACCGTCGTTTGTAACGTGTTATAATCAATTGTGCGTTCAAGTCATGTCGGAAAGATCGTAATTACGAGTTGAAAGCACATTAACGCCACCATAATGTCATAATTACGTGTGGGGAATTTCCAAGTTGGGAGGATGTAAATGGATGTAGCGTCTGTAGTTAATTTGTTGAAATTCAATGCTTACTCTCCTCAGAAGCTAATTTTAGTTGTTATGTGTGTGGTTTATGCAACAAGTTACTGAAATACAAGCAACATAATTAACACTTAGGCACCTATTCCAGAGAAATGGTTTGATTTACAAAAAAACAAGCTAATTTCCTGCACTAAAAACCCTTGTATTGTACCAGTACGATATAATATGTAACGTTAAGTTTACAGCAGTTTCATAATGTCATTGAAGTTGTTTTCGGCTGCTCCCTGTTCGGGGTCGCCACAGCGGACGGACTGATCCGCACAACAACTTGGCACAGGTTTTACGCCGGATGCCCTTCCTGCCGCAACCCTCCCATTTTTCCGGGCTTGGGACCGGCACTGCAGCCAGTGGCTGGGGATCGAACCCGGGCCTTCCGCATGATAGGCGGAAAGCTACCACTGAGCCACCAATGCCTCTTAGGTTTCATAATGTCATTAAAAACATTAAAAAAGCCAAACACACCTGATTAATTAAGAGAAGGTTCACCTCCAGCTTATAGCGAC
>JAUCMX010000018.1:19524015-19824015 GCA_033459395.1 Hemibagrus guttatus
AAGATGAAGTAATCCACGCGGATTATACGACCGAAGTCGATCACGTCAAGGTTTACATTGGTTAATCTTCTTACGCATGAACTGCATGAATAGGATACACATGGATTTTTCTGAATTTACAGAATTTTCATGAATATGTGATTTCTTGTGTAAACACTCATATCAATGATTTTACAAATAAATCTAGCTTGATAAATGAGGCCCATTGTTTTCACTTATTTTAGCTTGAAATGAACTATATGTAAAGTAAAGAAAATAGCAAGTGTGATTTTTTCACATGAACATGAACAGTTACAGGTTTCAGTCAGTGTTGACTCAATATATCCAAAACTCATGACATATCAATGGGTTTAAAGTTATATTTACTACTGATTTCTCTCAGTTATTATCCGGTCACTCAATGAGTTTAATCCCAGCTTCAATAACAAGTCTACCTGTATCTGTATATATATATATAAATAAAAGAGTCACAGTTTAAGGTTATATATATATATATATATATATATATATATATATATATATATATATATATATATATATATATATATATATTATAACCTTAAACTTTGCTGTAAAATGCTGGAATAAACGTGTAAATAAATACATAAATATTGTCGTGTAAATAAATAAATAAATACATAAATAAATAAATGAATCAGCTGAAAAGGGGGTTCCTGTCTGGAAAAGTATAAGATGTTAGTCCTGACTGGACAGAAAATGAGCATTTCCGTGTTTAACAAGTGTGTTTTTGAAGTCATAAAACTTTCCCTACATGTTGTAGAAAACATTTAATTGATTTGAGGATTTTAATAATCATGTTTAAGCCTTATTTTAAACATATTTTCCACGGTATTAAAGTTATCAACCAATACACAGAAACATCCGGACAGCTCAGACTAGCTGTCAAAATAAAAGTAAAACTAGCCAACATTTGCTATACGACAGTGATGTTCAGAATTAAGTTTAACTTGATTATATTTTATAGATTTTTACTACATTTCAGTTTACATCAGTTATTCGATCATTTATTGAGGTGTAGTGAATGTCTCAGCAAGTTTACGGCGAGTGCGAACAAACTAGCATTGTAAACTAGCCAGGTTAACTAGCTAGCTACCGGTGTGAGCGTTAAAATGATGATAAACCAAAATTAAGTAGTGGGATTAGTGATAGTTGTTTGGTTGAAACGGACATAACGCTCATGATTAGATGTGTCTAGTTATAAGGAATCCTATTTAGCTCCGAGACTAATTAGCCTGAAAGCTAAGCCGGAGCAGTGCAGTAAGGAGTCCGCCTGCAGTGCTCTCCACTCCGGCCTCAGCTGTGCTCACAGCCCGGTCCGACATGGACACCGGGGCGCTCCGGCTGTTTTTACTGAAAGCAACTGCACAAGTTTTGGGAAGCAAGCAGATCATCTGTTTCTCTGTCTCTGTCTCTATCTATCTCCCAGCTTCCAGTTCCGTCTCATTTTTCATGCTGCCTCCCCGCACACACACACACACTCTCTCTCACACGCACACACACTCTCTCTCCCTCTCTCTCTCTCTCACTCTCTCACACACACACACACACACAACCGAAGCGAGCCATTAAACCTTCGCGCGTCTTTACCTGCTAACATCAGCAAAAATACACAGAATCAAGACTGCAGCTCCATGCACATCGTCTCTAGTGCAAATTTACACTCACCGCATTAATTTCTCTTTCCACACTTAGATCCAAGATGGCTGTGTGTGTGTGTGTGTGTGTGTGTGTTCATTGCTCCGCGAGTGGCCTTACCTCCGACCTCCTGATTGCTTCAGTCGCAGTAATACATCACAACAAGCAGTTTTTCATCTGGATAAAGTCTAGGCAAAACGTTCAGTTTTCACATAATGTTCATAGAGACATGACACACACTTCTAAAATATGATATAAATGCTCTACGGTGGTGGAAATAGTGATGATGACGATGCACTGGTGTAAGGTTGGCAAAGGCCAAGGGAGCCCTAGCTGTTGTTGATGGTAGTTGAGATCACAACACTGTCTCAAACTAAATGAATATGATTGATTTCTGCTATACTATAGGTAGGATATCTAATAGGCTGCAATTCTGTAAAAGTTGGTTGAGATTTTTTCAGCATGTGTTTACCAAAGATGAAGTTCTGAGCACAGAAACATCTTACTGATGAAAAAGATCAGAGGAGAATGGCCAGAAGGGTTTGAGCTGACGGGAAGGGTATATTAGCTCATGTAATTACTCTTACACAACCGTGGTAAGCAGAAAAGCATCTGATTTGAGACAAATGAGTTACAACAGCAGAAAACCACACATCCAGGTCAGCTGGAACCTGGGGTTACAGTAGGCACAGACTCTCCCAAACTGAACAGGTGAAGTATAGAAGAAATGTCACCTAGTCACTCTCGTTAGGCTGACTGGATAATTGTATTAATTAATTGTGTGATTATTCCTAATAAAGTGGCCAGTGAGTGTATATACAGAATTCACCAAAATTGTGAATAACCATCAATATAATATAATATAATTCTTTAACAAAATTATAAAAACAAATAAGGCATAGTTGTCTAAGTACTGTGTAAGGACAACTGTAGAAGACTTAAAGGAAAATTTCCATGATGAATAACTTACCTGGCTAGCAAAGCTGAGTGCTATAGAGTCACTGCTGTTACAACAGCTTTGTAGAGCTGTATTACATTCTCCAGGGTTTGCTGTCTCCAATACTGCTACGTTGGTGAAGGTCATTAATGTGACATTGAAAGTCACTGTTAAAATGGTGAAATATATCAGTTCTGCTTGTTGCCGATATAGCCATGAGTGTCTCAATGTGTAGTGAGTCCTTACCAGTGCCTGAACTTGTGTACATGATATACTGATTCAGCAGCTAGAGAGCTAGAGAGCTGACTGAGACACAGCCTCTTCAGTCGATGTTTCACTGATCTGCTCCCAGTCCCTTTTTAGCTCCATAGGGTTATTATTATATCTAGTTCCATAGGAACAGTTACACAGGAACTGCAACAGTTACACAAGCACTGATAGAGGCCCATTGGGACAGGACTCACGCTGCCCCATGCTCAGTCTATTAACCTATTCAGAGGAGGAGGTCCTGCTGCACCATGGTTGACTAATTGATCATTTCATGAATGTATATACTATGTATGTGTGTATGTACAGTGTGTTTTGGGCGTTTATTCTTTGAATCAGCATGCATATAAATAGAAAGGAATAATAATGTACATAATTTAAATGTTGTCAGAAAAGGCCATATATTTGGGCACAGCAAAACAAGAGAGCAGACTGGTGTGATATAATCAGCAGCACTTTGGTCAGTTTGAGGAACTCTCTACTGCTGAGTGTAGCATACTTACAAGAACTGTGAAATAAGCCCATGAACCAAATGTCATTGAAACAAACAATATTTAGGGTGCAGTTACAAAATGCAATGACAAAAATGATGGACAATGAAAGCATGAAGAAAGGACTACAGGAATATTAGCACACTATACAGACAGCACTATCACTGTTAAGGCTTGAGTATTAAGGGTCACATGAGATGGCTGAAGTAAAATGGTTGTTTTTCTGTATGTCCACTAAAATGCTCCAGGCTCACTGAGCTCATTAGAGGAAAACACCAAACATCTGGATTGAAAATGGCAGCAAACAGTGTTTATCCTTACAGTTAAAATAAAAATAGAAATTTGCAATACAAGATATAAAATTTTATTACTTTAATTTATTTGCCTCGGGGGTTTCCTCCGGGTACTCGGTTTCCTCCCCCAGTCCAAAGACATGCATGGTAGGTTGATTGGCATCTCTAAATTGTCCGTAGTGTGTGATTGCGTGAGTGAATGAGAGTGTGTGTGTGCCCTGCGATGGGTTGGCGCTCCGTCCAGGGTGTATCCTGCCTTGATGCCCTATGACGCCTGAGATAGGCACAGGCTCCCCGTGACCCGAGTGTAGTTCGGATAAGCGGCAGACAATGAATGAATGAATGAATTTATTTGCCTCCAAAAAGTGAGCTCAATATAATAGTGTTCGAATTAGTGATTTCATGAGGCACGTCTAAGCAACTCAGTGCTGGGACTGCATTAATATTCAATTCAACTTTATTTGAATAGAGCATTTTACAATGGACATTGTTTCAAAACAGTTTAACAGACATATATAGATTTAGCATATAAATAATTGAGTTTAAATGTATCTCTAATTAATGAGCCTGAGGTGACGGTGGTGAGGGAAAACTCTGGCAAAAGACATTATGAGGGAGGAACCTAGAAAGGAATTAGACTCAGAAGTGAACCTCATATGAATCATTTCTCTCTCTCTCTATGTACTTTATGGTCAAAAAGTGCAATTGTGTAACCAGGACACTCGTGTCCCGATACTCAACTAGTAACACATGTCCTCAACTCGTAATAGTGATACTCAAGTAGTAATCATGTGTCTCTAAGCAGGAAAATAACACCAAAAAACCACCAAACTCTGCATTCAGACAGGAGTAAGGTTTACATATTTTAGCATTTATTTTGCATGGTGAATTTGTTCGTTGCTGGTGGCACTCACAGCAGACTCAGTGATTGGCAGTTGTAGGAATCATGTACAGATTTGTGCAGCGTGTGGAGGTGAACTGATCCTGGAAGATGTGTTGAGAAGTTGGAACCTTCATATTTTGAACCATCTGCGTTACTGGGATTTATGATAAAACTCCATGTTAGTGAGGAAGTCGACTGGTCCAAGTCAAATCATGTATTTGCATCATGTAATGATCCCAAGATGTTAAAGTCACTTAATCGCTAAGCTCTAATGACAAAAGTAAATGAGTTGCGCAGCATCAATAGCAGTGCTTTATTGTACTGTACAGCTCGATATGGGAATTCATTGCGATATTTTTAAGAAAGTTGCTGTAAATATGTTTACAGTATTGTAAAATATTCTGGACAATCAAGTAAACCACCATGAACTCCATCTGAATTGAACTCAGTGGGCTTAGTTTAGCTTTTATAAAAACTAGAAGAAATAGGCATATGTTAAAAATTTCAGTATCTTTTATTAAACATAGCACCAATTTGTTGTTATATGGGCATATTTAAAGGAGCAAACGGTAAGACAAATGATTTCATCTCAGTTGTAGAAGAAACATCAACCGTTTGTTTGTGAAGTAAAGAAGCATATTTCCAGTGAAGTCCTGTAAGAGTGGCATGGTTGTGTGACAGGACCATTACCAGTTCAGTCCTGAGAATCCATCTGATGGTGATGGTTGGTGATTATGAAGTGTAAGTCTAGCTAAATGAAGCCCAATCAACCCAAATGATCGTTGTCATCATCATCATCATCATCATCATCATCATCAATATCACTATAAACATCATTATCATCATCACTATCAATATCTTCATTCAAACAACATAACTCTAAGAAGTCTGTAACACCATCATCATTATCACTGTATCATAACCATCATCACGTCATCATCATCATTGTATCATCACCATCATCACATCCTCCTCCTCATCATCCTCATCACTACTGTATCATTACCATCATCATTGCTGCATCATCATCATCATCATCACCATTACCATCATCATCCTCCTCCACCTCAGCATCATCATCACATCCTCCTCCTCCTCCTTCTTCTCATCATCATCACCATCATTGCATCATCATCATCATCATCCTCCTCATGATCATCATCTCATCTCATCATTATCATCATCATCATCATCATCATCATCATCATCATCATCATCGTAGGATTAAAGTGCACTGAAGTGCACTGGCTGATTCTGGTGGTCCAGAACTTTACTCACTCACTTTATGTTGTTTTTTTTCCCTTTATTTTGTCACCCATCTGTGTACACAGTGTAGGATATGCAACGTGTTTCACATTCATTTAAAGTCAACCTAATTGCATTCTTTCTCCTTCTTCTTCTTCTTCTTCTTCTTTCTATGTTGTACTCTTTCTATTGGCAAGCAGTAGATGTGCATAGGTATGTTCTTATAGTAGCTCGTCACCCACGGCCTGCAAAAAACACACAGAGGCATACATTAATTACACCCGTGTTATTACACCTGAAAGAATGAACCGTTAAAAATAATCAACAGATATATTCTTGTACATTAGAGTATCTGATTAGCGTATCAGCAACACTTTCTGACAGTTTCACACAAAGTTGTTTTGGTGCTGTAAATACACACATTTATTTTATTTGAATAATTTGAATAGAGTGCACAGATCATCTGCTTAAGTGTGTGTGTGTGTGTGTGTGTGTAACTCATCTCTGACTGAATTATCAGGTGAGGATCAGGTGTGCTGCGTGTCAGAAAAACGTAAAGGCTGAGTAAATAAATAAAATCCAAATTTGCAGTTGTATGAAAGTTGCTACAAAGGTATGATGAGGGAATCCCCTCTATTATACAAGACAGATGACATGACAGAGTTCATACTTCGCAGTGCGCTGGTTGAGGATGAGGAAGCACAGACTTCTCCAGCGTTGGCGGTTTTCCTCCTGCCTCACACGCTCCAGTTCCCGCTCTCTCTCCTCCTGTACACGTACCCTCTCCCTCAGGTCCTGTTCGATACGGACCAGCTGCTTGCACACACAACACACACACAGACACACACACACAGAGAAGTCAAAAATAACTTTAAGCCAAAATATAGACAAATATACAGAATTTTTCTTATTTATTTTAGGGAGTGTTGGAGGTCCTGGTCTGTTGGGACGGTTATAGAGATATTAGGTCATGTAAGCTGGCTACACAAACAAATAAATAACACAATACAGGCATGTGATGAAGGAGCTTCGTCGACCGCAGGGGATAGAGTAACACTCAGGTTGGCTGAGTGAAACGAGAGCGATTTTGCATTACCTCTGCCAGTAAGCCTTTGTTGTCCTCCAGTTTCATCTGCTGCTTTTGTAGTGCATCCAGGAAGTCATCCTCCGTGACCGTCTTCTGAGCGGCAGCAGAGTCGGTCAGCGGGAGTAAACACGGGCTGTGGGAAAATAAACTATGTCACCACTTTGAAAACATTTTTTAATTGGTGCAACATCATGAGCTGCTTTTCCTTTCAGTACTGTGATTACAGAAATGGTGCTGTTAGTTAGATCACTGACTCGAGTTACATCGCAATGGAATACAAGGTCTGTGTGTGGAGAAATAATAAACACATTTCCTTTATACTGAAGTCATGCAGGGCACGGTGGCTTAGTGGTTAGCACGTTTGCCTCACACCTCCAGGGTTGGGGGTTCGATTCCCGCCTCCGCTGTGTGTGTGGAGTTTGCATGTTCTCCCCGTGCCTCGGGGGTTTCCTCCGGGTGCTCCGGTTTCCTCCCCCGGTCCAAAGACATGTGTGGTAGGTTGATTGGCATCTCTAAATTGTCCGTAGTGTGTGATTGTGTGAGTGAATGAGAGTGTGTGTGTGTGTGCCCTGCGATGGGTTGGCACTCCGTCCAGGGTGTATCCTGCCTTGATGCCCAATGACGCCAGAGCACAGGCTCCCCGTGACCCGAGAATAGTTCGGATAAGCGGTAGACAATGAACGAAGTCACACATACAGTGATTGAACACTTAAAGAGGCCTGGAGGTGTTCCTACTACTGGTTGTGATGGGAATAACGTTTCTCAATGGGTGGAGCAACGAGCGTTCCAATATTAGTTTTCATCTTACGGCTAAAGTGAATTATTCTGGAGGGAGATTTGGTGTTTGTGGAGTAGTGTTTATCTGCATCATTTCATCATAAGACGACGGAGAAGCAGTGTGTGCTCTAATTCATTCACTCCCATGGCTAGTCGTATCACTGGACACGCCTACAGCTAGTCCCCAACGCATGCCTATGCTCATGCCACTGGAAGTCATTGTAGATGAAGGATCTCAGGATACTTTTTGTCTCAGGCAGGTTGAATGGCACAGAAGAGCACACACCACTGCACATTACATATCTGCAGAAAGTAAATCATTGACAGAGGAATAGAAGAATGCAGGATCTTACCTGACTTCCTGCTGTCCTGTATCCGCCCTCTGCTCGACTGGTGGAGAGTGGCTCGTCTCCATGTAGGTTGCTGTGATGCGCAAACAACATGAACAAACAGGCTTTGAACCGTGGGTTACATATAAGGGGTCCATTGCTGAGTTTTTTTCAACTTCTGTGTGTGTGTGTGTGTGTGTGTGTGTGTGTGTGTGTGTGTGTGTGTGTGTGTGTGTGTGCCGTTATTTCCTGTCAGCATTGTAAGCTGTAATCAAGCCGGCTGTCTGAATACTCAATGCTGCCATGAGGAAATGAGATAGGCACTCGAGTGCAGCTGACTGCAACTTACTTACCTCTCTCTCTCTCTCTCTCTCTCATCTCTCCTCTCTCTCTCTCTCTCTCTCTCTCTCTCTCTCTCTCTCACACACACACACACATACACACACACACACACACACACAAGCCATTTGATTTAAAAGGTGCACTATTGAATTATTTAACAGGATAACTGTTCTTTCAAAGTTACTCATTCCGATTTCCAAAATATTCTAAGAATTCATATAAATTCTATTAATTATTATTCGATTATTATTTATTATTCGATTATTATTTATTATTCAATTATTAATTATTATTCGATTAATAAATATCATCAACATAATAATTCCAGGCACAGTGTGAGTAGCAGCAGCTCAAACTAAATTTCCCCTTTGGGGATTAATAAAGTACTCACCACTCCACTCTAATTACTAATGTGACTTTTTTTTGTTTAAGAAAAGAAATACACAAATGCTGTATACTATATATGCCAAGGAATGATAGCTTATCTAACCTGTACACACTCTGGCCATTTTAATAGAAACAACTCCCTATACAGACGTGCTTATCCTGCTGGATGGCCCAATGGTTATAGTTTATATAGTTTATGGTTACAGGTTGTAGTTTATATAGTTACAGGTTGGATAAGATGTTTAATCAGCTCTGGTCCTGTTGTAGTCTCTTTCCACTGATAGACAGAGGAAAATGGAGCTTTCACATCTGTAGCACTCACAACCTGCAGAGCTGCTGTAATGAAGGTGAACTCAATCTACCCAGTTACCGCAGTCTACATGTCAATAAATCAATAAATAAATCCATAAATGCATGAATAAATAAATAAACAAACAAACAAACAAACAAATAGCTGTTCGATATTATATTTCTTTTACAAAAGAATACCAATACATGATAAAAATGGATTAATGTAGCAAATAAAATTTTGTGATATTGCCTTTTTTTTTTGTTTTGGTTTGTTTTTTTTCTGAATGAGAGAACTGAAAGACTGAACATATCAAACTTTTCCTTTTAGCATAAAGGGAATTGTGGTGCTGGGTAAAATGCGTTCATTATAACAGCGACACATTTATAAGTGCACTTCAACAACACGCCATCTTCAAACACTGCAAAAAATGCAGCAAGTATGAATACCTTGCATGTTGTCTGTTATAAGATATAATAAATCAAATCTTTCTAGACATTTTTTTAAACTAATTTCAAGCTTGAAATAATTTTATTTTGCAAAATTTAAGCATTTATTTCTAGAAAGAACAGAGCAACCAAATAATAATAATAATAATAATAATAATACGCTTGAAATAATAAAAAAATCTAGAAATTCTTTGAATTGTCGCTAGTTTGCATGTAGATGATGATTTACATACAGTACAGTAGTTATCATTCTCATGAATCTACTCTTCACTACTCCAACACACTTACCTGACCATCTACTCCTGACCCTTCAGGTGTGAGTGTTGTATGTATATAGAGAGAGACTCTTCATCTTCTCCCAGCTATGAGTTCCCCTCCTCTCTGGGGAGCAATCGCTCTTTTCAGTCATCCAGTTTTGGCGTCATTCTTCAATAATGCAGCACTTCTATGGTTTCTCCTTCCATGACTTCAAGTTTCCTGCTGTGTGACCACGCATTCGTCCTGTCACTCCTTACATCTAATTAGCATTGGTGAGTTCTGCAGTCTTGGAGCGTGAATAAGTCATAAGAGCTCGCTGATTAGCGGCTCACGTTCCTGCAAGCCTTGCTTTTCAGGAGCCGATCAGACGGCTGGATGTGTCCTTCCTCTTTGAGCTCTCCTGCCACTCTGATGCACACCCCCACTTAAACACCAGGCAGGTTCTGTAAATGTTCTGCAGGTTCTGTAGAGGTTTATTCCCGTTTATTACACCAAGACATTTTGGACAATTTCATGCTCCTAGTTTTGTGGGAACAGTTTGGGGATGTCCCCTTCCTGTTCCAACATGACTGCACACCAGTGCAGAAAGCAAGGTCCATAAAGACATGGATGAGTGAGTTTGGTGTGGAGGAACTTGACTGGCCTGCACAGAGTCCTGACCTCAACCCGATAGAACACCTTTGGGATGAATTAGAGCGGAGACTTGTGTTTTTACAGTATGTGTATACCGATAAAGTTGCTTTCGGCTGCTCCCTGTTCGGGGTCGCCACAGCAGACCAACTGGTCTGCACAACAACTTGGCAAATGTTTTATGCCGGATGCCCTTCCCAACGCAACCCCTAGGCTGGGGTTGAGGCATTGGCTGGGAATCGAACCCGGGCCTTCTGCATGATAGGCAAGAAACCTACCACTGAACCACCAATGCGGTGTATACCGATACATGTCAGAAAATAATAACGATATTTGCTTCTGATAATTAGTTTGCATTGTTCTCCTTTATTGCTTAATGGATCAGAAACAACTTAAATAATACATTTGGGGTGCAGAAGAACCAGAACAGTGTCAGCAATATGAACAGAGTCATGAAAAGAACTGAACTAATTGTACATCACAAACCTTCTGATTCAAACTAGTACGTGTCTCTTGTCATGACAGTGGTTTGTTTAAATACAAAATTGTGTGGTAAATATATCACGGCTGATTTTCTTTTTCTCTAATCTCTGGTCGCTAATCATAGTTTGGTTGATACAAAAATCTGTGAACACATGGAGCAGAGCAAACAGGAGTAACCATATCAAATGTGGAGAATAAAAAAGAAATGCAACAATATAATAGAGAAGCCTGTTCATTTAAGGATTGTGTTAGTGAAATTTCAGTAGTAAGGCTTGTGTAGTGAGCTAGTGTAACTTGCTGATCTCACACACACACATACACACACACACGCACACGCACACACACACAATCACCGGGTTCTAATGTTCTGCTCAGGCCAGAGATACTCTTTTTTTTTTTTTTTTTATTATCAATGATTCTTGCAATTCAAAGTTTTATGGACTGGGTTTACACACACACACACACACACACACACACACACACACACACACACAATATCAAAAAATTTCCATTGTAAATGTAAGGGTTTTGCGTATCTCTTTGCATCGCTGTAATATATTTGTTTGGTTTTGTTTCGTTTCCCTGTAATTTTCTCCCCCAGTTTGATCCCTTGCCAGTTCCCACTAACTACCTTCGCGTTATCATACCTACAGTAACACATGACACTTCCATGCACAACTTTTCAAACTCCTGCTCATGCTGTGTTACATTACATTGTGATACACTTGGAGAAAAGCTCTATCTGCCCTCTTCCACATATTTGACGCCTGAGATTGGCCAGTGTCGCCGGTGACAGAGAGAGCGCAGCCTTGGCTCTTGTACACAGATGGCTGTGGCATCATCAGGATTTGAGCTCATGATGATAGGGTGAACAATTTTCCCACAAATACATATATTAATAGAAAATAAGAAGGAACATGGAACTTCAGCTCTTAAGGAATTTACGGGAGTAACAATAAGGAGTATATGGGGTTGTTCATACCCGCCAGGCCACATGTGCCAAAGCCCACAGTTTCCTGTCTGTTAATGATGGCGTGGCCCGAGAGACGAAGCATGCAGACATGCCATGTTCCAGCATTGCCAGGATCTCAGCGATAACGACGTGCACATTTGTTTTTTCAAATGAATTTGCCATCACAACCCATGACCCTTATGTCCACCTAGAAACGTCATCAAGTCCTTGTACAGAATCCAGAAGAACCTCCTACACATCATGCACATTCATCCTGAAGGAGTGCATTATGAATAATTCTCCATTTTACTGTTTATTTTTTTTACTTTTAGCCCAATCACAAATGTTGCATTTCTTTTCTCCGCCATGTGTTTAAGTGTATTAGCACTTATTGTCATGTGAACCCTTATTACTTGTATCTATTTTCAGATTACTGTATAGATAAAATCAACACACACACACACACACGCACACACACACACATATATATATATATGCAAGCCATGCTGTGAGAAGCATCAGTATCACTTCTCCCTGCTTTGAATCTTATCAAAGCATTAGGAGGATCTGTGATTAGTCTTTATTAAGGGTGATTAGTCTTAATCCAGCATCACTGGCAGCGCCGGTAGAAATGGAAATGGTAGTCAGTGAACAGAATTCCCACATAGTTGGGGTCTGTAGAACAGTGAGCCTGACCCTGAGGAGAGATCAGATTGGGAAATTCATCACAGATTATTGACTCTGTACATCCACAAAAATCATGTGTGAAATGTGAAGAGAGAAGTATCTATAGAACAGTAAAACGACTCACCGCTACTGAGAGACGGAAGTGATAAGACGATCGGAAATGTCGCGCGACTGACAGAGGCCACTCATGTACATACCCCTGTAAGACACCAAACTCTACATTAATGTCACTCAGAAGTACGGCTGTGTTTCGTTCCCACTTCACTTAATGGAGTGTTGGCTCAAGTGGTTAAGGCTCTGGGTTGTTGATTGGAGGCTCAGGGTTCAAGCCCCACAGTGGTGTGCTTGAGCAAGGCGCTGAACCCTCCCTGCTCCAGGGGTGCTGTATCATAGCTGCCCCTGTGCTCTGACCCCGACGTCTTCAGCCGGGATATGTGAAGAAAAGCATTCCACTGTGCTGTAATGTATGTGTGGTGATAATGAAGGTGTCTCAGTTTTCCATTCTGAAATGTTTGTGTATTCTGTAGTTACTACATGTAACATAATTGCACATCATGCAACTCCATGTAACTGAGAAGAAGTCGTGATTTTCCTTACATATACATTACAACAGTGAAATTCTTATCTTCACATATCCCAGCTATGGAGGTTGGGGTCAGAGCACAGGGTGTGCCATGATACAGAGCCCTGTATCAGAGAGGGTAAAGGGCCTTGTTCAGGGGCACAACAGTGCAACTGGGTTTAGAGCATATGATCAGCCAGGAAACAGGAGCAGAGAGGGTTAAGAGCCCTGGGTCAAGAGCCCAACAGTGCCAGTGCCCACTCCTGATCAGTAACCCAGAGCTTTAAGAGTCTTTAGGAACAGTGGAAGCTTAAGTGGTTAAGGCTCTGGGTTGTTGATGGGAAGGTTGGGATTTCAAGTCCCAGAAATGCCACACTGCCACTGCTGGGCCCCTGAGCAAGACTCTTAACCCTCTCTTCTCCAGGGTGCTGCATCATAGCTGCCCCTGTGCTCTGATAACTACCTCAGCTGGGATATGCGAAGAAAAGATTTCCACTGTGCTGTAATGTATATGCGATGATAATAATAAAGGCTTCTATTGAATTGTTTAAGCGACCAGAGCCCAAAGTTGTCTTATTCTGTGCATGTGCTCTTTCTTCAGTTCTCTCTTGCTTCTGCTTACTAATTACTGAAAACGTGTACTTTAAATGTACTAACTAATATAAGCTACATCAGCTAATGTTCTTGCAACCAGCAAGCTAATCTGACTAGCAATGGAATGAGTAGTTTGCATTTTTAGTATTGGCACAAACTGCAATATTTCTATTACAGGTACAATATATCAGATGCATATCTCTGTGTTGCAGTGTCAGGTGTTCATTTCCCATCAGCCTTCACAGACTACTACATAACGTCTTGTTAGAAATAAACATTAGACGTATTTACTTACAGACAAACGTCCTCCTTAACTTCCCTTAAATGCATTTAAGACCAAACACTGCTAACTGGATAGTGCTGAAGGTTTCTGCAGAAATTAAGCTACATTTTGATATCACGTTATTGATACGTGCCTGAATTTCATAACCTGGGTTTATATGAGAGGCTAGAATGAATGTAGACTGAGGCTACAGCCATGACTGATATTTAACTCTTTTTACACACAATTAGAAACATATTAAAAAGCCTGTAACACCCTATACCTTCATATTCATTCATTCATTCATTGTCTACCGCTTATCCGATCTACTCTCGGGTCACGGGGAGCCTGTGCCTATCTCAGGCGTCATTGGGCATCAAGGCAGGATACACCCTGGACGGAGTGCCAACCCATCAGGGGGCACACACACACTCTCATTCACTCACGCAATCACACACTACGGACAATTTAGAGATGCCAATCAACCTACAATGCATGTTTTTGGACCTGGGGAGGAAACCGGAGTACCCGGAGGAAACCCCCGAGGCACGGGGAGAACATGCAAACTCCCCCCAACTCTGGACGTGTGAGGCAAACGTGCTAACCACCAAGCCACCGTACTGAATTGTGTGGGCTTTTTTTAAAACTTTGTAACAACTACCAGTTGATAGCCCAGTTTCAAAATAATGAATCATTTTTTTTATTATTTATTCTCATCATTTAAGGATCCCTGCTTCTTCTTCTTTCTTTTTTTTTTTTTTTATAAATGTGTCACATTTAAGAAACTTACAATCAGGTTTTATTATATAATTGATTTGATAAACAATTTCCATATCATGTGTACTCTGAAAAAATGAAAAAGACACACACACACACACACACACACACACACTGAGGAATGTGTTGTAAGTGATGGATGTTGAGAAAACATTACCTGTGTGTTAGGAACTCTGTAGAATTCAGAGTCATTATTGTCCATTACAGCAGTGCACTCCTCCCTCAGCTCATACGCACACAGGTGAGCCACTAACAGCTCAGTAGTGCTGTTCAAACAACACACACAACACACACACACACACACACACACACACACACACACACACACACACACACACACGCCACCCAGAGTAAATACACATTGCTGATCCACACACTGCACAAACAGATCAATTTCAAAACTTCATCACATTATTAATATTCAAATTAATCTAATATTCTAATTCATCTAACACCAAATATAACTAACCACTTCTACTCACACACACACACACACACGCACACACACACACACAGATAAATATACAGTACTATAGCACTAATGTGCATCGAGCCATAGCTTCTCTCATTACAGTGTTCTGTTTTTTGTCGATCACAACCAGAAAGCTGTATTCAGAATGAGAATATTTAGAAAAACTGCAGCTGCCCCATTCACTTTCTGGCATATCTGTGCATGTGTTTTGTTTTAAAGAGAACAAAAAAAAAAAAAACTTGTCCCAGTTTCACTTCGGTCTACAAGCATATCTGCCATGGACACACACTCGCAGCAACAACCTGAACATTACATCCAGATTGATCTGTGCCTGTTTTTGACCCTGCTATTCACCTAACGTGTATTGGATTTATCGATCCCTGTTCCTTATCTGTACCTATTTTTGTGACGCCTGCATTCGTTTGCATCCTACCTCCAAGACTTGACACAAATCACCAACAGATATAAAGCTGTGTATAAATAGACGATGTAACTGTTGCTATAGAGCTAGATAATGTACAGTTATATTGCATAAGAAACTGAATGCTTGTAATGAGAAGTTTACGCACTTCATCTGCAGGGTGACTGGCATGTTGATGGGAATGTGTTTACTAACGGGGATCCGATAGCTGTAGTTCCCTTTCCTGTGAAACACAGACATGTTAGAGTGTGAGGCACTTTATGAGCGAAGATGACTCTTAAAATGGCAATGAATCAAAATCCTACCGGAAATTCTGCTGGTCTATGTAACGGTGGTCTATAACCTGCTGGTTCTGAGTGATAAGGATCGACCTAATGGTTGTGTTTCTCCCTGTAACGAAAGAAAAACAGTAATGCAAAATAAAAATGAAATAGTGGTCCAGTTAAAATGGTATTGTAGTTCTAGTTAAACTCATTGTACTCACAGTCGCTGTGATGTCGTAACCATTCCCATGGAATTTTGTCTGAAAGGACACAAAAATCAACACATAAGAAAAAAGGAACACTTGTGTGTTTCAGTGGTACAGCTCTGGTAGCATGTCTCACCTGTCGGACTCTCTACGGCATAAGGAGATGTTTTATGAAAGCCCGAGGGAACGGTTGAGCTCGATGTGACAGACACGCGACTGCTGGATGAAGTATGTAGACAGCAATAAACTTCATCCGAGTAAAACACGCTAGAAAAATCAATCTCTGGTGGCCAAGGGCCAGGGGATGATGTAGTAGGTGAGTCTGTGAAGTCCGTGAAACATCAGATCAAAATCATGAAAAAGCAAATCTCTCTAGTTTTCCAGTCAGAAGGATGTTTGCTGTTAGCATGCTCAAAATGTGACTAAAATGAACAGAACAAACTAAACATGCAGTTAACGTCTAGCGTCAGATGACTGTATAATCTCTAAATCCATCACTTTAAATAAATCTACTAAATACATTTCAGTGTTTTTTTTTCCCCTAGCAAGTGTGCACAGCCAACAACAGACACGTTTTAACACATTTTCTTGTACTGACAAAGATGGAAGCGTTATAGTCTTGTCTCACAGCAATGATTGCAGCTATAACATAGTGTAGGAGGAAACAGGAAGGAACTTGTTCCAATCATGTCTCTCATCCTAGGCCTTTTATTGTTGCTGTTTGGTTTGATAATGAGTGACATTCTGATTAAACATGTTTTCGGTTCTTTTCTCAGTCCAGTAAAATTTGTCAAGACTCTCGTTCTGGTAATCAGACATAGCTACAGATGTGCTGCTTAACCATGTGGCTGAAAGAGTTTAAAGTATTTCTTTGAAGAGAAAAGGATTACTGTAAATATCTTAGTGTAATGTAACCCAGTGGGATAGCTGGGATTTTGTTTATTTTCTATTTTGTGAGAAAGATTCTTCCCAACCGACGTTTCTTATAACTCTCAAAAGCCAGGAGTGTGTGTGTGTACAGCGCCACTCGTGTTTCCTACTCAGACTCTCAATTTCTGTTCGTTAAAAAGGAGAACTGTTAGAACAGAGGATTTCAGAGGCACTGCTATTTGTTTCGAGGATCGACAATAAGAGGACACCGGATAGTGCTCACGGGGAGCCTGTGCTTATCTCAGGCGTCATTGGGCATCAAGGCAGGATACACCCTGGACGGAGTGCCAACCCACCGCAGGGCACACACACACTCTCATTCACTCACGCAATCACACACTACGGACAATTTAGAGATGCCAATCAACCTACAATGCATGTCTTTAGACCGGGGGAGGAAACCAGAGTACCCGGAGGAAACCCCCGAGGCACGGGGAGAACATGCAAACTCCACACACGGCGGAGGCGGAAATCGAACCCCCAACCCTGGAGGTGTGAGGCAAACGTGCTAACCACTAAGCCACTAAAGTTGCATTAGTGACACTGAAATGTTTAATATTTTGAGTATGGAGAGTAATATAATTGTTGGAGTGTTTTATTTGAATCTTTGCTGATAAAGCATATTGTTATCTGTGAATAACTGTTATTGGGAGGTTTTGTTAATCTTTTGGATCTTAAGGGATAGGAAAGTGGTTGCACATAACAAATTAATTAACTTGATACAGGGAACGAGGTTACTAGTGTATTAGTTTGGTTAAATTGTAGGAAATTAAAGGAGTAATACTGATTAAAGGCTATAAGATTTGTTGATGTAGAACTTTTAAGTCTTTTGGATTGTGGGACATTTGCATGCAACATTTACAAAGATACTGATACAGTTGACTACTGCATTGATTGATACACTTTATATACTGTTTATATTACGTCTATATGTTAGCAGCCACTGGATATTGTATATTGTGTAGTGCTGCATTAAAGGTAGAACTTAAAGGGAACCCCCTCAGATCCCCAAATCTTAAATGACAGACTGAACTGGAGGACCCACACTGACACTTTGTACAAGAAAGGAAGGAGTAGACTCTATTTTCTGAGGAAGCGCAGATCTTTCAATGTTTGTAACAAGATGCTGGAGATCTTCTACCAGTCTGTGCCATTTACTGTGTTGTGGCCTGCTGGGGGAGCAGCATCAGCACCAGGGATGCCAGCAGGATTAACAAGTTAATTCTCAAGGCTGGATCTATCACTGGACACAAACTGGAGACGTTTGAACAGGAGGTCACTGAACAAACTGCTCTCCATCACGGACAATCCGTCTCACCTGCTCTACAACACACTACAGAGTCAGCAGAGCTCATTCTCCAAAAGACTGGTTCAGATTTGTCACCACAGAGAATGTTTCAGGAGGTCAGTTTGTTGTATCTTGTAACTTAATAAGCTGCTGTAACACAAGAATTTCCCTTATGGGATGAATAAAGTCTGTCTGTCTGTCTGTCTGTCTGTCTGACTGTCTGACTGTCTGTCTGTCTGTCTATCTATCTATCTATCTATCTGTAATTACAATAACAAGACTTGGCTTTTTCTTACCTGTAGTCACCGTTTCTGTAGTAGTAGACACAGAGATTGGATGCATGCTGCTGTTAATACTAGAAACACAAACGTCCAACAGATGAACATTCATCTTTACGATGTAATATGTACTGTACCAATTGTATGTATACATGCATATATGACAAAGGACGAAAAGCAAAGAGTTTATGTTTATGATGACCGCACTGTACCTGGAACCGAAATCTGTGTCTTCTCTTAATGTGAGCATGTAAAGTGAGGTGATGCAGATGGCACTGGAACCATGTAGATGAGGAAAAAATGTACAAATGCCAGTGTTAATGCCAGCTAATATTCACTAGTAGTAAAAAACGTACTCTTGAAGTTGGTTCGTATTTCCGTTTACTCTATAAATCTGCCTTTATTCACTTCTAAATGAGAATTTTATTTGCATTTATATAGTGTAACATTTTGAAAACTGATTTTTGTGCATCAGCATGTTTATCTTAACATTGTTGGATTACTGCATCGTCAGTACAGTGGGTTTGTGTTAAATATATAACAGAAAAAGGACTCACCAAAAAGCCATAGTTACCACAAGCAGAATGATTGTGGCTTGGAATAACCGGTGCTGGAGGCAGTGCTGGTATTTCTTACGCACATACTCCTGACACAGAAAAACATGTTTATAGAGTCTGTACATCACATCATTTATTAATTATTACTATTATTTAAGTTGTTTTAACTTACTTTACTAGTTTTTAAAGGTGAGGGCTTTTGGGGAGGAGCTGATGTTTGGCTTTTGTTGACTCCTCTGTAAGAAAAATGTAAACAGGGAATAATTATATGTACGCGATTAAACCGGACAACAGACATAAACAGGGTAATCAAATAAAATGAACTGGTAATGGACTCCAAAGGCTTATGGATTGTGTTCTATGAGACTGCAAACACTACAGAGAGGAGAAATTGATCAGCAAATAGGGTTAAAATATTTACAGTAGGGTTTTATTTATACTTACCCTTTATTTGCAGCGGTGCTTTTGGAGCGCATGCTCCCCAGGTTCTTTAGCTTAGCCAGGCGAGCGTTCCACACCTCCAGCTCCTCAATGCGTGTCTCCAGGTTATCAGTAAGCTTACAGAGCTCTTTCACAGCTCCCACATTCTCCATAAAGATCTGTTCCTGTCAGGAATCCGCACAAGTTCAGCTCATCGGTTTGTATCGAAATGGCCGTTTCATTAACTTATGCTCAAAATGAGGTTTTAATTGCTTGCCTCAATTTCTCTAATAAGAAGAAGATGCTTTCGGCTGCTCCCTGTTCAGGGTCGCCACAGCGGCCCAACTGGTCCGCACACCAACTTGGCACAGGTTTTACACCGGATGCCCTTCCTGACGCAACCCTCCCATTTTTCCGGGCTTGGGACCGGCACTGCATCCAGTGGCTGGGATTTGGGCATTGGTTGGGAATTGAACCCCGGCCTTCCACATGTTAGGACAGAAACCTACCACTGAGCCACCAATGCCCTTCTTTAATAATACATACTTTTGTATTATTATCAATAAAGCTTTACAGTATTTGTTAAAGAATATATTTATATCATAGAGATATTGTACAGATATTGTACCTTTTGACCTGAGATTAAGATTCCATTGTGTCACACATCACTCCTATTTTTCTACACACTCCCGCTTACAGAATCCTCAGACAAGTCAAAATAATTTAGTGTTTATTCAAGTGTACACCACATCAACATCTACACTCACTGACCAGATTATTAGATCTATAAAATCTAGAGACAGTTATTTGTGAAAATCGCAGCAGATCTGCAGTTTCTGAAACGCTCAAACCAGCCACTAACAACCATGCCATGGTCAACGTCACTGAGATCACTCTTTCCCTCAGTCTATTCTTCTTCTTCTTTCGGCTTCTCCCTTCAGGGGTCGCCACAGCGAATCATCTCTCTCCACCTATCCCTATCTTCTGCATCCTCAACCCTTGCACCCACTAGCTTCATATCCTCATTAATTCCATCCATATACCTCCTCTTTGGCCTTCCTCTTTGCCTCCTGCCTGGCAGCTCCATGTCCAACATTCTCCTACCAATATACTCACTCTCCCTCCTCTGAACATGTCCAAACCATCTTAATCTGGCCTCCCTAACTTTGTCCTAATCCTGTCCAACCTTGTCACTCCCAAAGAGAACCTCAACATCTTCAGCTCTGCTACCTCTAGCTCTGACTCCTGTCTCTTCCTCAGTGACACTGTCTCTAAACCATACAGCATGGCCGGTCTCACCACTGTCCTGTACACCTTCCCCTTGATTCTCGCTGATATTTTCCTATCACACAGAACTCCCGACACCTTTCTCCACCCATTCCAACCTGCCTGCACTCGCTTCTTTACCTCTTTCCCACACTCTCCATTACTCTGGACTGTTGACCCCAAGTACTTAAACTCCTGTACCTTCTTCACCTCTTCACCCTGTAACCTTACTGTTCCACTTCCCTCCCTTTCATTCACACACATGTACACAGTCTTACTACGACTGACCTTCATTCCTCTTCTCTCCAGCGCAAACGTCCACCTCTCCAGGTTTTCCTCCACCTGCTCCCTGCTCTCACTACAGATCACAATGTCATCTGCAAACATCATTGTCCAAGGAGACTCCTGTCTGACCTCCTCTGACAACTGGTCCATCACTATAGCAAACAGGAAGGGGCTCAGAGCCGATCCCTGATGCAGTCCCACCTCCACATTGAACTCCTCTGTCTGACCTACAGCACACCTCACCACTGTCCTGCTCCTCTCATACATGTCCTGCACCACTCTGACATACTTCTCTGCTACTCCTGACTTCCTCATACAGTACCACAGCTCTTCTCTTGGCACCCTGTCATACGCTTTCTCCAAGTCTACAAACACACAGTGCAACTCCCTCTGACCATCCCTATACTTCTCCATCAAAATTCTCAGAGCAAAAATTGCATCTGTTGTGCTCTTTCTGGGCATGAAGCCATACTGCTGCTCACAAATTTCCACTACCTTCCTTAACCTAGCTTCCACTACTCTTTCCCATAGCTTCATTGTATGGCTCATCAACTTTATCCCCCTATAGTTGCTGCAACTCTGCACGTCACCCTTATTCTTAAAGATCGGCACTAACACACTTCTTCTCCATTCCTCAGGCATCCTCTCACTCTCTAAAACCCTGTTGAACAAACTAGCTAAAAATTCCACTGCTGCCTCTCCCAAACACTTCCAGACCTCCACCGGGATGTCATCAGGACCAACTGCCTTCCCACTTTTCATCCTCTTCAAAGCCTTCCTGACTTCATCCTTTCTAAACTTATCTACTTTCTGTTCCACATAGTTCACCCCTTCTACTCTTTTTTCCCTCTCATTTTCCTCATTCATCAGCTCCTCAAAGTATTCCTTCCATCTCCTCTGTACACTCTCCTCACTTGTGAGCACCCTTCCATCTCTATCCTTAATAACTCTAACTTGCTGCACATCCTTCCCATCTCAATCCCTCTGCCTAGCTAACCTGTACAAGTCCTTCTCTCCTTCTCTAGTGTCTAACCTAGTGTACAACTCATCATATGCCTTCTGCTTGGCCTTAGACACCTCCCTCTTCACTCTGCGCTGTAACTCCTTGTATTCCTGTCTATTCTCTTCAGTCCTGTCCATGTCCCACTTCTTCTTGGCTAACCTCTTCCTCTGGATACTATCCTGAACTTCCTCATTCCACCACCAAGTCTCCTTATCTTCTTTCCTCCTTCCAGATGACACACCCAGCACCTTTCTCCCTGTCTCCCTGATCACTTCTGCTGTAGTTTCCCAGTCATCTGGCAGCAATACCTGACCACCCAGAGCCTGCCTCAACTTCTGTCTAAATTCCTCACAACATTCCTCCTTTTTCAGCTTCCACCACTTGGTTGTCTTCTCTATCTCTGACCTCTTCTTCTTACAGACCATCAGAGTCATCCTACACACCACCATCCTATGCTGTCTGGCTACACTGTCTCCCACTACCACTTTACAGTCACTAATCTCTTTCAGATTGCCTCTTCTACATAGGATGTAGTCTACCTGTGTGCTCCTACCTCCACTCTTGTAAGTCACTCTATGCTCCTCCCTCTTCTGAAAATAAGTGTTAACCGCACCCATGTCCATCCTCTTAGCAAAGTCCACTACCATCTGTCCTTCAAGGTTCCTTTCCTTAACTCCAAACTTGCCCATCACCTCCTCATCACCTGTGTTCCCCTCACCAACATGTCCATTAAAATCCGCTCCTATCACCACTCTCTCACCCGTGGGAATACTCTCCATCACCTCATCTAATTCACTCCAGAATCTCTCTTTCTCCTCCAACTCACAACCTACCTGTGGGGCATAACCACTAACAACATTCAACATCACCCCTTCAATCTCTAACTTCAGACTCATCACCCTGTCTGACACTCTCTTCACCTCCAGGACATTCCTCACAAACTCCTCCTTCAGGACCACACCTACCCCATTTCTCTTACTATTCACACCATAATAAAACAGCTTGAATCCTGCTCCTATACTACGAGCCTTGCTACCCTTCCACCTGGTCTCCTGTACACACAGTATATCCCACCTTCCTTCTCTCCATCACATCAGCCAGCTCTCTACCTTTCCCTGTCATAGTACCAACATTCAGAGTTCCTATTCTCAGTCCTACACTCTTACCTTTCCTCTTCTCTCTCTGTCTGCGCACTCTCCTCCCTCCTCTACTTCTTCGACCAACAGTAGCCCAATTTCCACCGGCGCCCTGTAGGTCAACGGCGCCGATGGCGGTCGTTGTTAACCCGGGCCTCGACCGATCCAGTATGAAATTCGTACTGACGATTCGCATGGTTAAATTTGGCAATGTTTTACGCCGGATGCCCTTCCTGACGCAACCCTCTCTATTTATCCGGGCTTGGGACCGGCACAGAAGTCACTGGACTGTGACCCCCATGGCTAGATTCCCTCAGTCTATTGTTCGATCTTAATACTAACTGACACGTTTGACTCATACCTACATGCCTTTATGCACTGAGCTGATGATTTATGAGAGGCACAAATGTGGAAGGGTTCCTAATAAATTGGCCAGGGAGGGTTTAAATCATAGATTGTATTTTTGACCCCTGGCCACAATGATACAGGAGATTTTGCTTTTCTGCTTTATTTATCTATTTATTTATTTATTTATTTATTTATTTTTTACATAAAGCAGCAGTTACACAACTAAAATTAGGCAAGCCTCTGTCTCTTTGGTCAGTACAGAAAAATGGAGGAGCTAGTAAACGTTTAGAGGATTTTTGTCTCGCTCTTTTCTTACTCCTGCTTGGTGCACATCTGTATACGCAACATACACTCAGGATTTTCAATTTTACTTTTTTTCCTCTTTTCTTGTTCTCTATTGTCACACCTCTGTAAATATGGGGCATGTGGACTTACTTTGTCCACCATGAGGAAGTTGTGTATTTTCTGTCCGTCGGAGCATGTGACGTCTCCTACGTCTCTCACCGCTGTGGGAAGCAGCTCCTTCACCTCCTGAGCTATAATGCCTGATAAAGACAACGGAAAGCTCTTATTTTACAGTAAGATCATTAGGTTCACAAAGCCAAGAGGTTAACTATGTGAATAAATCAGTTGTGTTCCCTTCTATTGTCATTATCATGTATAAAGAGTTATGATTATCGTGTCTCAGCTGGTTTTGACCTTGATGATTGGATGTTTGTCGTTTTTAGTTGTGGACTTGTGTTGGAATTGTTATTAAAGACATGGATTTTCACGCATCGCAATGTTTAACACACACCTTTCTCATGGACCTGATCGATGCCCATCTTTGACGCGAACTCTGGTTTGTAGTCGTATTCGACAATCCTCATCTGAGCTATTCTTCTCAGCTGTTCTGTTGAATCCACCTGGGAAAACATCAGAGTTCACCAAAAGATCAACGTTGGAGACACTGTGTGTTTTTATTTTTGTGAAAGACTGCCAGGTAAATGACTCATCCACAAGGGTATCTCTGAACAGAAAGCATGTTTTGTATGTGAGATATTTACCTCTTTGACGTTCTCCTTCGCTCTGCGGTCTGACGGGTGCATGACCGTGCCCATTATCTTTGCGTTTCCGCAAACCACCAAGGCCTCGTCTGGGGTATCGGTGTTGATCCCCACCAGCCCCTGGCACACCACTGAGTCTGGGGTCTGCCCTTTTAGCCAGAGCACATCGCTGTCATTCTCAAACTGCCCGGGGTTTGAGGCCTATTGAAGATAAACATCAATGTGACATGAATCCCAACATTCATGCAGTTACAATCTGAATAATAATGTTATAGTGCTATAATACTGAAACATTTTTATCTGCTGTCTGAAACCCAGGAGCCAGCAGAGCAAAATTGTACATGCTGTCTGGGGGCGAAGGATGTTATACTCTCTCTTTCTCTCTCTCTCTCTCTCTTTGCACTTCCCTTTGATAGGCCCCGCCCCTTTCAAACCACACCCTTACAAGATAAGGAAATTAAGTACGTCACCTTAAGCAACATTCATACAACATACAACTACATTTATACACACCCTAGTTGTCTATAAAGCCCCGCCCACTTTTAAATCAGTAAAATAAAACTGATCAGTTGCATGATGGGAAGAGCTGAGAATTGGCAGGTGATCCAGTTGAGGATGACAACTGGAAGAAACCCAACTGAGAAAAACAGCCTCACAAAATGAATAAGCGTATACTTGTACTGTTACTGCAAAATCATTTAATGGCATTATTTTGGAAATTATACAGCAACACACAACAATAACACAATCAATAAATATGACATCACCTTTTACCTGAAGATTTATTTATAGATTTAGGCTGGAGTGTGGTCACGCTCTGACAGTTCATTTCAGCACTTATGCAACACTTACCCTGACGATGATTCTCTCAGATACGTTTGCAACCAGCAGGTAACTCTTGTCTTTGACTGTAGCGTAAAGTCCCACAACCATTAGGAAGTACCTGATTAATACAAATTATTGTATTAAATTTACCTTTCAGTAAAAAATTCCTATAGACCTTATATATAGATATAAGATATAAGATATAAGATAGATATATAGATATTTATTTACAACAATATTAGTAGACATTGAAATACAAGACCAAAATCTACCATTTTGTGTGTGTGTGTGTGTGTGTGTGTGTGTGTGTGTGTGTGTTACCTCTGGTCAGGATTGGGTTTGCCCTTCTTCCTCATGTTATTAGCAGTCGTCTCACTAAAGTGTAACCTTCCAAGCGTAATCTTGGTGATTTTATTTCCAGGCAAGTTTACTCTGGAAGACGTATAAACGCTTAAAATGGCCATAGAAAAACTTGAGCCTGTGATACGTAGACATCTTAAATAATAAAGTCAGTAGAAAAGTCTCAAATGAGCGCTTACTGGACTGGCAGGAAAGGTTTTTTGCTGCGGTCTGATTGTGACTGCTCGATGGTGATGTGGTGGTTCTGAGCCTCAAGCTGAAAAGAATGAAATGTGAATTCACTGAACGGGATTAACCTGGCTTTTTGATGTTTACTTTATTTGGAGTAACTCCAGAATATTTTTTTTCCACAGAGAAGCAGGTATTAGACGGAACCTTAATTCCGAAGACTTTCACTTGGAAGCTGTCTACAGGCATAGGACCTGCTGGTGTCTTCACATATTTGGGGTCTCCAGCCATCCCGATGTGTACTGTAACTTGGAAGTGGTTTTTCTTCTGGCACACGAATGCTTCATCAGCTACCGAGTAGATAAAGCCTTTATCTGTGTCCACGTGGTAGCCTGGTGGAGGGCTGCGAAGTGCACAATCAGCAGCATAAATAAAGATGTATACATGAGGCTGATATACACCTAGGCTTTCACATCTCCACAAATTTCATGCTAACACACTGTGTGTTTCTTTTGGATAGTCTATTAGGGCGTCTAATTTGTTCTCATCACAGGTCATTTTAAAACTGGAAGCTTGGAAGATATCGGGACCACACAGACACCATATCACTCATGAAAGAGTCACAAATTAACTCCATTTTTGGTTGGAAAGAGTCAACTGTACACCAAGACAACAACAAAGGAGCTGGTGAAGTAGCTGGAGGCATCAGGAAGTAAAGTATGTACATCCATCATTAAGAGAGTCCTACGATTCTGTCACGCAAGGAAGAAGCCGCTACTCTAAGATCGGCATATCAAAGCCAGACTGAAGCATGCAGCCTTTTGGAGGAGCGTTCTCTAAATTAGACTAAACAAAATGTATGTGTTTGGCCATATTGATATGAAACACATGAGGCTTTTAATCACAAAATTCCAACTGTGAAGCATGGGGGTGGCAGCATCATGTTGTGGCGGTGTTTTTGTGCTGGAAAAGGGACTGATGCACTTCAGAAAATAGATCGTCATGAGGAAGGATGTCTGCCGCTTATCCGATCTATTCTCGGGTCACGGGGAGCCTGTGCCTATCTCAGGCATCACTGGGCATCAAGGCAGGATACACCCTGGACGGAGTGCCAACCCATCACAGGGCACACACACACACACTCTCTCATTCACACACTACGGACAATTTATAGATGCCAATCAACCTACAATGCATGTCTTTGGACCGGGGGAGAAAACCGGAGGAAACCCCCGAGGCACAGGGAGAACATGCAAACTCCACACACACGGCGGAGGCGGGAATTGAACCCCCAACCCTGGAGGTGTGAGGCAAACCACCAAGCCACCGTGCCCCCCATGAGGAAGGATGATTATCTAGAAACACTGAAGCAACACCGCATGACATCAGACAGGAAGAAAAATAACCGGGCGTTCCGGCAGAATAATAATCCTAAATATATCTCTAAAGTTGTAAGAAAATGGCACACAACAAATTGTAGCAGCATAAAGCCCTGACCTGAATCTCACTGGACTGATCTGAGAAAGTGTGTGTGTGTGTGACACCAAGGATCTCAAACCTGAATGAGTTCCACAAACACTCCTCACTGCTGCCCTATATAGTAACATGAAATGTGTGGAGTTGTGTGGAATTGACGTTTTTGTCACTGTCTTTAACAGAGCTGTATTTAAACCTTTGACCTCAAATGAATGTGCATTTTGTACTGCCATTAACAACTATCTGGTATATTTTTCCTCTAAATTATACGGGAAATAGAGGGGGGGAAAGGAAATATTAGGAAATAAACAGAACACTGTTGCAGATTCAGCAGTAATTCTAATTTTATATACACTATAGCGGGCTGCTTGTTTCCGGGCAGTCAGTAAAATCATTCAGAAAGTGATTATGGAAATAATTTCCAGGGAGAAGGGATTAAGAAAAAGCATCCATTGGGATTAAAAACACACATCAGGGCGTTTGAAACTGCTCTTATACCTGGGTAGAGGAACATTTTAGCACTGCTTTTTACCCGGGGTTATGAAACCTTAAGTTTCCATCACCCAGGGGAACAGCTTTGTCTTCTCTAAATACGATCACTGAAAACTCCTGTGCTATTTATTATTAAAATCTTTGTGCTAGATGATGATGTAAATGTGCCTGAAAAAGCATACAGAGTTTGGTAGCTGCTGTTGTAGAGGCTGCTCCACTGGTCTGGTTGATAGTGGTCCCATTTCAGCAGCTGGTATGTCATTGCTGAACTTGCCACAGGGGCATCAGCCTCATAGCCTGGCATGTCACACACACCCCTCTCAGGACCTACGAGCAAAACAGATGGAAATATTCCAACTTCAGCTTCAACCTTTGTTCTTCTCATGAATCAGCTAATAGTGATGATGATGTTCATAGTTTAATAGATTGAACACTCACAAAACGAAGGCTTGGTCCAAATGTTGGCTTGGTCTCTCCACTGGCTGTCGTGTGTGTTTACTTCGAAAGAGTCTGAGCGCTTTCTCTTATTCTTTTCAGGTAACACTTCCCTGTCAAAAAAGAAATAGAGGATTTCAAGAGAGGTAAGAAATCCTTTATGGAATTTCCGAGGATGATGTCAATAATACAGCATACAGTTTACTGGCTTATTGTTCAACTGTGTTTGATACAGCAGGAGTTTTGTACACAGAGGAGCAAATAACATTAACCAGGGTTGCCAGGTTTCACCAAACTCAACAGTACAATTACATCCCAAAAACCACACAGAAGACCTAAAACTAGCTCAAAAAAACTGAGAAAGGAAGACACATTTTTTTTCTTTTTCCATTCCATTGTATGTACCGCTTATCCGATCTATCATTGGGTCCCGGGGAGCCTGTGCCTCTCAGCCATCGAGGCAGGATACACCCTGGACGGAGTGCCAACCCATCGCAGGGCACACACATTCATTCCCTCACAAAATATGGGTAATTTAGACACTCCAATAAGCCTAGAAGCATGTCTTTGGACTGTGGGCGGAAACCCACCAAGCACGGGGCGAACATGCAAACTCCACACACACAGTGAGAGGGAGCGAGACTCAAACCCAGGATGCTGGAGGTGTGAGGTGAATGTGCTAACTAAGGTCAAACAAGGTCACTGTGGTGCTCACACCTTTCTAATGAACAGACTTTAAAGTTTTCCAGGAATTCACAAATATTCAAATTTTTCTGTTCAAGTAACACAGGTTAGACAGAAACATTCCTCACCCTGTGCTCAGGCCAGGTTTGGAGGCCATGTATGGATCCACACATACGCCATGAGGTAAGAGGCGTGGAGATGTGCTGGAAGTGGCAGCTTCTGTGTAGCCTCTGATTGTGTCTATAGGGTCATGGTGTACTGGAGGCACGGCGCTCTGAATGCAGCTCTCAGCTGGACTGCTGTAGGCACAGTGTAAGGATGACTCACACATGATCGGAGCTGTAGCAGGTGATTTGCTCTTTATTTGCTTCATGGAGTTTCCCAAATCATACTGAGAGGATGGTGGAGCTTTAAGATGACAGAAAGGAGCAGGAATCTGCCCTGCCGGGGCGTGCAGGCCAGGAGCCAGCTGCTCAGGGGACAAATCTGAGACAAAGTGGACATCTGGAGGGAAAACAGGACATGACAAAGCATGTCTTAGAGTAACAAGAAACAAGCAACAGGGAAATTTCTAGTCCAAAGAAATTTTTTTAATGATTGTCTAATTACATACAGAGCCCAAAATGTTTTTCCCTGATCATGTATATATTTTGCTTCTGGTTGTTACCTGGAATTTGTGGAGGAGAACAGGGCTCTGACGCTGAATCTGGAGGTGATTCAGGTAACATACTGTAAAAAAGACATGATTAAACAAAACAATGAACAATCTTAACAATACTCATTCACTACTGTACATCTAAAGACTGTGTGTTTGGTCATATCACTTCAAAAACCACAGAAATTCACTCTTATCCACAAAGACAAGCCTGGTTGCATACAAACCAGCCCTTTGTGGATAAGATTAAATACCCTTGAACTACACCACAGGTGAGGAGTTAAACACTTGGTGGTGTGCTGTTACCGAGAATTAATCAACAATGTGGTGATCTTATGAAGCCTAAAGCAAAACAGATTAACTGTACAAAAGCCTGATTAGTATTTTATTCCAATTACAACACAGCAATTTGACAATGCTTAATTTTTTTTATTTATTAAAAAATGACACGTTATACATTTTAGCTATTTATACACTATATTGCCAAAAGTTTCGGGACACCCCTCTAAATCATTGAATTCAGGTGTTGTTTTTCAGGGGTTGGGCTCGACCCCTTAGTTAATTAACTCTTAATGGTTCAGCATACCAAGACATTTTGGACAATTTCATGTTCCCAGCTTTGTGGGAATAGTTTGGGGATGACCCCTTCCTGTTCCAACATGACTGCACACCAGTGCACAAAGCAAGCTCCATAAAGACATGGACGAGTGAGTTTGACTGGCCTGCACAGAGTCCTGACCTCAACCTGATAGAACACCTTTGAGATGAATTAGAGCGGAGACTGCGAGCCAGGTCTTCTCATCCAACATCAGTGCCTGACCTCACAAATGCGCTTCTAGAGGAACGGTCAAAAATTCCCATAAACACATTCCTAAACCTTGTGGAAAGCCTTCCCAGAAGAGTTGAAGCTGTTATAGCTGTAAAGGGCAGGACAACTCCATATCACATTCATGTGCATGTAAAGGCAGACGTCACAGTTTTGGCCTGGCTCGCAGTCTCCGCTCTAATTCATCCCAAAGGTGTTCTATCAGGTTGAGGTCAGGACTCAGATCAGTTCCCACAATGTTGGGAGCGTGAAATTGTCCAAAATGTCTTGGTATGCTGAAGCGTTAATAATTCCTTTCACTGGAACTAAGGGGCCGAGCCCAACCCCTGAATTCAATAATTCGGAGGGGTGTTCCAAAACTTTTGGCAATATAGTGTAATTAGATTCCATTTTTATTGAAGCTTTTCAGGAATATAAAAACTCAGGATCTAAATTATACATTTTTACATTTATATTTATCCATAATGAGCAAGACCGGCGAAGAAAAACAACCATATTTACATTTATCGTTGTAGGACGTCCACAAGACAAGTTTTTTCCTGTTATGGAATAAAATGTAACTTGTCTCTTTTATATAAGACAAAAAAAGAAACTGAGAACAGCTTGTGATTTCAGCAGCACGGTGCTCTAGCCAATAATATACATCACACTCTTGATAAATTGAGAAATCCATTCCTAATCTGAGTTCTATATCAGAAGCATGACCTTGACACTAAACACGCTCAACAAGCCGGTCATTAACATCATCTGGGCGTGTTTCACATATTTATTTACATCGTTTGCCTGATTTATATGAAGAAGCGTGTGTATGGGTGTTTTATTTTAGTCATCATGTATAAGTGTAAAAAGAAAATGTGCTTAATACTCACAATGTGGGGTCGATATCATTGCTGAGATATTGCTCTAGAATGCTGGTGTCCACTGCTGCACTGTCCAGTACTCCACTGACATCCTGCCCTAAGAACCAGAAAACACACACCTGTGTACACAACTTCACCTTCAACAGAACTCAATAGTTCCTGCTCGAATCCTTCATTTAGAAATCTCTGACGAGACACACATATATAGACACTGTGTGTGGGGGATGTGGTGGCTCAGTGGTGAAGGTGTTGGCCTACTGATCAGAAGGCTGTGAGTTTGAACCCCAGGTCCACCAAAGCTGGGCCTCTAAGCAAGGCCCTTAACCCTCAGTTGTATAAAATGAGATAAACTGTAAGTCGCTCTGGATAATCATTTCCCGAGTGCTGTAAATGAAAATATACACAGCCTTGTGACAAATCCTTTTGTTGAGGTTCTGTGTAACATCATATCTGTCAAAATCCACTCTTTCGACTTGTGTTAAATCACTGCTTTCCCACAGGCACTGTACATTATTGCTGCAACACTTCGGCCTTGACTTAATAGCTCTGTGACTTATGGACACGTGGCCTTGAATGTATGACCGTATGTTGCAACTACACCAAGAATACATCATCAGATGCTATGGTACAGATTGTTTCTCCACAAGACATCATTCATTCACTCCTGTATCTTCAGCAGCTGCTTGATCCTAGTCAGGCGTGACGAGTCGATCCTGATGACACTGATCACAAACCTGGGAATAAATCCTGGATGGAGGTGGATGTATCTGTGGGTGCCATGCACGCTCACTTCACCAAGGTGTCAATACCAGTGTGTCTTCATACACGCATGGGTCAGGGAATAAAGTCTGGCTGTCTGTGCACTGCTTCCTCACTGAGCCATGATGGTGTGTATTAATTAGAGCAACACCTGAACACATCTACATTTACCATTACAGGAATAACAAACAGGAAGCAAAGTCAATCCCAGGATCTGATCTGCACTCTTTCCCTAGATGTACCTTGACCAGCTGCTCCTATAAAATCTGTGCTGTATAAAATCTTGCGTGGGAGGTTTTTTTTTTGGTTTGTTTTTAACCTTTAGTAGGACAAATATTTAAAAAGTATACCATTTAACTTAAGATAAATTCAAGATTCAAGATTCGATAAAGTTCCTTGAATCTTGAACTTATCTTAAGATAAAAATAGACAGGAAAAATGTTTTAGAAATATTAACTAAGATTGTGTAGCGTGTGTCTTTTGTGAATACTTGTGTATGGACAATATTGGCACTATATAGGAGGAGTATTTATTAAAATGCTAGTGACTCAAAATGACTTGTAGAGATATCAAACTTTCTGTAAATCTGAGGTTAGGGTTAGGGACGAGGCGACTGCTCCACTTATTTGTACTAAATCTTTCACTCATTTCAATTCTTATCATGTATAAGAGATTGAGAAAACATCTGGTGAAGCACAACTGCACACAATTTAGCATAATTCATAAAGATCTATGAAAACAGTTGTTTTTTTTTTGTTTTTGTTTTTTACAATAGTCTGTATTCATATCATCATATTTACATCAGTCACAGTCTATCTGTATTCATATACTATAATTTTATCTTTTCTGTATATTTCTCCCCTGCACACTGAAATTCCATTTTTATTGTAATATTAGTCTAGCATTTATTTTATTGGGGGCATTGGTGGCTCAGTGGTAGGAAGGCCCGGGTTCGATTCCAGCCAATGCCTCAACCCCAGCCACTGGATGCAGTGCCGGTTCCAAGCCCGGAAAAATGGGAGGGTTGCGTCAGGAAGGGCATCCGGGGTAAAAACCTGTGCCAAGTTGTTGTGCGGACCAGTTGGTCCGCTGTGGCGACCCCGAACAGGGAGCAGCCGAAAGCAACAGTCTAGCATTTATTTTATTCTATTTGATTCTATTTTTATGACACAAAAGTCGAAAAAAAGCATTCCCCTGCCTGATTCTATGACTCTGTATGTGATAAATAAATAAAATGTCATCTTTCTCAGTCTGTTTCTTGTACAGAGACACTTTAGTCATTATGTTTAAGAGTGTAAGTGACATTATGTAGGTCTCACCATCAAAAAACTGCTGCAGGGCCTCATTTTCACCGAGTACATCCATCTGACCTTTCCCAGGCCTGCTGTAGTGCCTCCGCTTTACTCCCCCTGGTTCGTACAGACAGAGTGTGAGACTAGGGGTATATTTTAACCCTTAACATACGTCATGTTTCAAGGAACAAAACACTTAGGTGAAAGATTCTGAAGATTAAGTAGTTTAACGATGCTTTATTAAATTAACACACACACACACAAATGAAGATGTGTCAAAAAAAAAAAAAAAAACTCGACAGGAAATCAATAAGAGTTGATGTGTGACCAGTCCATCATTATGTCTTTCTCTTCATCTGAATATTCCGCCTCATGTATCGGTCTTTTAGTAAACTAGCTAAAAAATTTCCACCAGGTTTACAAGATGTACATTAACACAAAACACGGTCTTCGTACTTGCATAAGAATACTGACAAATGCTTGACACGGCTGATTTGCATTCAATGACGCCCACAAAACTCCATAAAAGGTGAATCTCACAGAGCTGCAAGCACATAACCGGAACGAAACGAAAGAAAAGACTTTATGAAAAGACGGTGATAGACGGTGTTTTAAGCGTTTGACTAGCAGAGCAGATCACGCAGGTGGCTTTAAGAGGAAGACAAGCTAAGCAGATTGCTTCGTATTGTTGTCAAAGAAAATAGAAATAAAACATGTCCTCAAAAGGAGGTAGGATAGTGTCGTGTAATCTAACTAGCGACGCGCTACATACTGTATATTGAAGCTAGCTGACCAAATTTAACCAAATAACAAGCGGGAGAAAACAGGCCTTGTGTTATACTAGTTACATTTGACTTCCATTATTATCAGCAACAACAAGGTGGTTTACACTCAGTGTCTTCAACTGACAGACGCCTGGTTTTTATTTTATATCACTCACTTACTTGTCTGAACGATCTGAGGTGAAGTGAAGCTTCGACTGAATCGACACATCCAAGTTGAACATCCTCAAGTCGGCTCCAAGTGACTCGCCCCCTACACTTCCATTTTTCTTTAACTTAATTTCCACCTTTTTTCCCCCACTGTACTGTTACAGCTGAACTTTAATGGATATGCTTTGGACATATAGATAGATTAGACAGATATGTAGATAGTTGGATGGATGGATAAGCAGAGAGAAATGATGTAATGATAATTGAATTCAGAAATATCTGGATGCATATCTATTCACACTTTAACCCCCTAATGTTCAAAGCAGCTGTACAGCCATGCACACAACTGACTCACACACCAACTGGGGCGATGCCTTTTCGTCTTAAATGAATGACTGCGCTTATTTTTCTTCATGTCTGATACACTAAATTGCCCAGAGGTTTGTGTGTGTGTGTGTGTGTGTGTGTGTGTGTGTGATGCTCTTAGATGGACCAGCTGTTAAGGGTGAACTCTCCTCGCATTGCACCTCATTTTAAAGTGAAATAATCGGAGTCTATCGTGACCCTGAGCAGCATAAAGCACTTACCGAGGATCTGTACAGAAAGTCATGACTGATGAAACAATCTGAAGCTCGATAAATAACCACAATTTATAAGAGTTTTTGGTTAGCTCTTCACCGCTTCAATTATTTCTTCTTTGTCTCATCTAATCGTAATGTAATGCTAATCAAAATGCACCTCTTTATAGCAAAAAAGTCCATAATACTGCTGCTTAGATTCTTACTTTTTAATGAATGAATCTTTTTACTGTAGTATTTGTTGTTGTTTTTTTACTAGTCTATGTTTAGTTTCATTTATTCGTAGCTCAATTTATGATGTTATGATGCTCCTGTGTAGAGTAAGATCTGTTGAGGACTCATTTTCTTGTATAACATGTGCTCCTCCTTGGTAGCTACAAACCAGTCCTTTGCAGATTTAAAGAGTCTTGGTCACTAGTTCTCTACAGATGTTTATTCCTGATCTTATTTCTACAGCCAGTGATGTAGATCCAGGGCAAGGAGAATGATCAGAGACTTTCACCACACTGGACAGAATCTTCTCCCATCAAAGACGTGCTACTGGGTCCTGAGAGACTCGGGAGGACAAACTCATACATCTTCACCAGTCCAGCTGTTAGCACTTTTGGATGAATATCAGCAGAACAGAAACTCCACACAGACATTAATAAGCTCAGTATCACACCTGGGACTCTAGAGCTGTGAGGTGATTCTCCATAATCTAGATACTCCTTAAAAGGTGTTAAATGTCTCAACACTGGTATCTATAACGCTCATCGATCAGTTTTGAGTGATGGGTGACGCAACAGATTTAAATTACTTTCACTTGATTTGGGTTCAATCAATTTCGGAAATATTGGGGCACTACTTCTTGTTTTCCTTAAGTGTTAGTTCTTTTGCACATCGCTCCCACAGCTCTGCTACGTTGGCAGTAATAGTTAAGTAAACAGTCCCGCTGAGAAGTTTAGCAGAATCTCCCTACACTGCACATTTGGATATGAATTCTTTGTGTTAAAAGCCTTTTCAGCATGAAGAGTTCGGTATTTTAGAGGGTTAAATCACATGTCTGATGTAGTTGTTTGCTTAGCGTATATAGCTAGTACAATCTGAAGTCAGCTCTTTAAAGCCACTTCCTGTTCAGCCCCTGATCAGTGTTATTCTTCTGGGGTTCTTGCATTCACCGATTTGTATGATTCACACTTGGATTCGTCACTGTGGCATTTCCCGTCATCACCACACTGAATATCTTTGAAGGAAGTCAAGCCGAACATTTAACTTCACCTGTAATAACCCCAGTGGACTGGCGCTTTATCTACCCTTGGTAGTTTGACAGACTGTTGTATTGTTGTTGTTTTTTTTATTCCTAGTTTATCCCTTTATAGATTGGAAGCTCGGTGTTGAGCTGTTCCACCCTAGCAGGTCTGTACTTCCTTGATGATTTCGAAGTATTATGGCAGTTTATTGATTATTTGTTTAGTAACTGACTTCACACACTGTTTCCAGGAAATAACCACCCCCTTACTGCTAATCAGCAACATTTTGCCAGCTGGTAGAGGAATAACACACACATAATTATATAAAGCTAAGCAAACCAAGTAAAAGAAAGCATTACAGGTATGGCTACACTAATACATAACACAGATACTGATACTAATGTTAAGTCTGTGCCATATAAAAATAAATAAATAAATAAAACACAGCAAAACCCACAGTTTAGAAAGGAAGATAGAATGAGTCTGAAGAACGAAAGGAGCGAGCCGTTTGGCCGAATGGTCGAGACTGGTAGAATGTTAGACAGATCTCACCGTTTCTTCACTAGAAAGTTCCCAGTTTCTGTTGAAGATTCACCAGTCAGCTTCTCACTCAGGTGTAATCCAACATCATTGCACACGCTGGTATATAATCCACTTACACCATGTGTAGACCCTGTTCCATAGAACGTTCAATTGCTAAATATTTTCTGTAAGTGAATTTACATTGTTCAGCGGAAATGGTGGCTGTTGTCGAATCTAACAATGTACTTTGTTCAGTGATCTCTGAGACAAACTCCATCCGCCTGTCCTGCGCAGGCGTATACGCATGTGTATGTGCAGGCAGGGCTGGTGTCCTTGCTCAGGGTAATAAATGTGCAGTTTTTATGGCCTGGGTTAGATGGGAAAGAGCTATGCTGTAGAAAACCTGGTGCTAAGAGTTGCTTATCTAAGTCTGGTCTTGTAAAGCAAACAGAGCCATGACATCTGAGAGATACTGTCTGTCTCTGATCTGTCGAACGAAGCGGCACGGCTCCTGTAGACGGCCTTTTATGATTGTGGAAATCATCTATAGCATCAAACAAGCACAACAGTTTATGAGCGTGTTTCTCATGTTTCTTTTACTTTCCAGCAATAGCTGAGTCACTGACCCAACCCACCTCTTTAGATTTCATATGAATACATATGTCAAAATATACATACATTAAACAGCCATAACATTAAAACCCCTGTCTAATATTGTGCTGGTCCCCCTTGTGCAACCAAAACAGCACTGACTTATCAAAGCATGGACTCCACAAGACCTGTGAAGGTATGCTTTAGTATCTTTAAGTCCTGGAAGTTGTGATGTGGGTCCTCCATGGATCGGACTTGTTTGCATCCCACACATGCTTGATCAGACTGAGATCTTGAACTCTTCCCTCAAACAATTCCTGAACAATATCGAAGTGTGCATTATCCTGCTGAAAGAGGCCATTACCGTTAGGGAACACTGTTACCTTGAAGGGGTGTACTTGGTCTGCAGAAATTTTCAGGTAGGTTGTACGTCTATCCATAAGTAACATCCATATGAATGCCAGGTCCCGAGTTTTCCCAGCCAAACACTGCCCAGAGCATCACACGGCTTCTGTCAGCTTGCTTCCTTTCTATAGAACATCCTAGTGCCATCTTCCCCAGGGATGTGATGTAAACACATCCACCGTCCACATGATCAAAACATGTTTCATCAGACCAGGCCTTCCATTGCTCTATGACCCAGTTCTGATGCTCACATGGACCTTGCAGGAGCTACTGATTGTTGACAGGAGTCAGCATGAGCACTCTGACTGGTTCTTCAGCAGTGGTCAGCATTCTTTCAACAGAAAGACATAGAATACCTCCAGTGGTGGTCAGAATTTCTATTAGTCTTCAGAATTCCTTCAGTGGTGGTTCGTGTTCTTTCAGCAGCGGTCAGAATTAGAATTCCTTCAGCAATGGTCACAATTCTTTCAGGCCACCTTCCTCAACGATTGTTGACCAACAGCCCTGGCCTCTGTTATGATGAAGTGGTTTGAAAGACTGGGTCAATAGCAGTAACCCAGATTGGGTCTGGGTCCGAGTGCTTATGATACACTCTTCTCATCTGTTCAGTCATTCGGTTCAGAACTTTAGGTTCCCAAAATTTTTACAAATTTAAAAAATTTTAATTGGAACATCTACTCTGTCGAATATTTTCTTGATCGCATAAAGACCACTTGCGTATTCACTCAGTGTTTTTTTTTTTTGTTTTGAACAGAATATGAAGTATACAGAACATGAACTATATTTGGTTTTTCATAGACGACAAGGTAAAGGACAGCTGGAGGTATACAATTTTATTCGGTGTTCCAGAAAGGCACTAAAAATCAAAATGGGGGAAAGAGTGATGAGATTTGGAAGAAAATGCACAAACGACTCATGAGACATTTCCAAGAAAAACAGATGTACAGCACATTCCACACACACACACACACACACACACACACACACAACAGCACAGCAACACGGCGCTAGCTAAATTTCGAGTGAACTGAAAGTTGAAGTGGACTTGAGGGTATAGGCTCGAAGGTGTTCTTGTCTAAGGTGTACAGAATGGAAATCCAAACCCAGCATAGATTTCTTTGATTCTCCTTCATGTAATGATCAATACACAAACTGAACTCAAGTGATCAGAACTTCAGCAGCTTGTGTTGGACTTTAAATAGGAAAGGGCCTGAAAACATAGACCGCTAGGTCTCACACACACACACACACACACACACACACACACACACACACACACACACAGTGCTGGAGTGTTTAGGTGTGAGGAAAGAACTGGTCCCTGTGACGCGTCTTGGTGAATTGCAGAACCTGCACTGCGCATGTTTCTTTCACACACGGTCTCCTTGCTCAGTGCTCACAGTTCGTCTCTGTAGTAGCCCAGTTTAGCATAGGACATCTCCTTACGCAGCTGCATGACCTCCCAGAACATTTGTTCAGCTAAAATAAAAAAAAATTAAAAAAAAGACACAGCCATTGATCTCATGTTTATTGATTTATGAAGAGCACTATAACACCACACATTACTCTAAATATATCTCGGAAAAATAATCACTGAAGAAATCAATCTGTTAACTTTAGACGCTATAAATGGTCTGAATGTGCTGTGTGTGTGTTTCCAATCATATAGCACGGTGCTGTAGAATTCTCAAATCTGATTGGACGAAAGGCGTCATTTTTTTTGCATAACGATAAACTGATATTAAAAATGTGCTGTTTAACCGAGAGAAATGTCATGTTTTTATTGTTTCTTTAGCATTTACAGTATATAAGGAGTCTCAGTTCTTTGTAACGATCGCATGCCGCTGCAAAGTTTCCCAGCGCCGGAATGTCTTCAGGCGTGTACGCATCACGCCCTGGTGAGGAGACAGCTGTGTATTTCAGATAGAGTGTATGTGAGAACAGCGAGTAACTTGTCTCGGACATCCCACATGATTAAATCGAAACTATTAGCTGTTTAAATGTGCGAGGTGTGCTTCATTAATAAATGAAACGTTATAATATTCAGCAGTTCGCTGTGGTACGAGCAGAACAACACGCTCCAGGCTGTGTGTTTAATACCACGGCTACGTTCAGCAGCTCTAGCAGTGCGTGGTCTGTTGTAGCACTTCCAATCAAATGATTAAACTAGCTGATAAAGTATGTACTGAACCTCGTATGTGTGTAGTATCCATACATCCGGATATACTATAGCTGCCATGTTGCTATTGTCATGTGACCTACAAGGAGATAAACGCAAAAACTTCATTTTGCTCCATACTGAATACTCTCAGAGGAAGCAAAAGGACATTAAGGTATTTCTCACCTACTGTTAAGTTGTCTTTATTTGTCACATATACATTACTGCACAGTGAAAATCTTTCATCGCATATCCCATCCTTGAGGGTTGGGGTGATGAGCTCCCATGGAGCCTCTTGACCGATTGAGCTACCACCACCCTGTTTTTATAAACACTGAGAATTCGCACCTACTACTGCTTGATGTACTGCTTTACATAGAGTAGTACAGACATTCACACACAGCTAGTACCGATGGTCCATTCTATGTTATTCGATCAAAAATGTATTAATGGAGCAAACCTCACACATTTTAACAGTTAAAAAAGGTGTGTGTGTGGTCAGTTTAGCTCACCGTCCTGCTGCTTGACCAGTCCTTGGTGGATGTAGCGAATGTAGGTGAAGAAGTTGCAGACGGAGGTGATCTAGGAGTAGAAAGGAGAGGAGCAAGAGGTAACTTGTTTGTAGCCACTAAAGTCTACATGAATTCATTCATCATCAGTCTAATCTGAATTCCAGTTCAATTCTACTCGTCACAGGCACAGCCGTACACACCACAGCATGCAGTGACGTGCTTGATCGACCGTGCATGTCGTAAGAATACTAAAATTAGAATTACAATAAAAAAAAAACTGAATTTAAGCATACAGGAAGGAAAGAGAAAAATACGACTATTCTGTCTTCCTTAATCATCTTCCTTTTCAATTTGAACCAGATCTCTGTGATCTACTGTGTTTTCTTTGGCTTCTGTAATATGTCCGTTTACTTTACAGGATTGATCAGGAAAGAAAACACATTCATCTCATCCAAATCACAACTTAACTGAAGGAACAAATGATTAATGAGAATTTTTTACTACAGGCGATTCGATTAGCTAGCTGCAGTCAGATCACTCACCCGATACCGACAGAATGGAGAAACGTAATAGTAGTTGCTGGAGTCCCCGAATTTGATTCTGTGCTTGCAGGTTTTAGTCTGGCCGCTGAGAGCGCACTTTCTGCACACAGGAAAACATTTCCTTCAAATAAACATCCGAGTGTCCAAAAAGACAATCTATGTATAATTAACGTATACTGTTTATGCACCGGCCGACACCATTAACACCGGCTAACACACCTGCCTCTTATAGGAAGAAACAAAAAGTGGGCTACAAAGCTACCAAACACGAGAAACTACGTGGAGAATGGAGTGAGAGAGAGGGAGAGATAGAGGACACGTGAGAGAGTGTGAGAGAATGTACACTTACGTGACTATTTCAGACTTCCTGTCACTAGGGGGCGGCAAAATGGAAAGAAAGGAATAAAGAAACAGAAGAGATGGAAAACGCTGACCAGCAGAAGCAGCAGAGCTGACATTTGATCAAACAGAAGTTTAGGGTGAAGGTGGTACGGACATGTGGAGTGTGTGAGAGCGAAAGCTGTATATAAAACACTATCTCCAATCTGGACCCATCTTTTATATAAAAAAATAAAAAAAATCACACTATCCCTCTGCTTCGTTACAGATCCAGAGCAGGGCAGGAGGAGCACTTCCGCCTGCTGACCAACACAATTTCAGAAAGAAATCTACTGCATTTCTTTACTTTTTTATTTACTTTCATTACTAACTTAATCATTTTACCTTCTAACTTACGTATTTCTTACCTTACATGACATATTAACTTTCTTTGCATTTATATACTGAGTTACTTTATATACTTTATTTTATTTACTTATTTAATCTATTATTTTAACTTCCTTTACTTACTTGCCTTTTATGATGCACTCTTTAAAAATGTCCCAATTTACTCAAGTTCCTTAGTTCGTTTATTTTTCTTACATTACTTCTTTACTGAACTCCTCTGACTTCCTTTACTTACATAAATTACATCACTGCTTTACCTACTCAACTTCCGAACTTAACATACTTTACTTGCTTTACCTTTTAACTTTCTGTTCAGTTTCTTTACTCACCTAATTTACATTCCTGCTTCACTTACTCCACTTTCTAACGTAAATACTTTATTTACCTAAACTTTTCTAACTTACTCTCTACTCGACGTCCTTACTTCACTTTCTCACTTAACATACTCGACTTACTCAATAGGATTCATTCACTGTATTAAATCACTTTACTTCACTTGAATTATGTGTTTATGAATTCATTTAATTGTTTATTAAAAAGGGGTCATCATCATCATCATCATCACCCGGTCCTCTCCAGAGCACGTCTGCTGCTGTTATTTAGGACGCAGGTGACCGGCGGTACTCACTTGGGTCCTCCACACTCCACGGCTGAGGCTTTCACTACAGGCAGCGGCTGGAATCCCACCGGCTCCACGCTCAGTGCGTTTCTCTCCACAGCCTCCAGGATCGCTGAGCCCAGCTATAAACACAGAAGCGTGCACATTTCACTCTCCATATATCTTGGTATAAAGTCAATTGATGTAAATTATTTGTCTAGAAATTGACATCTTCATTTTTCTCTTTGTACACAAAATAATAGAACAGTGGAGTTACAGTGAGCACAGACTGAAAACAGACCGGGAGATGATTTTCCAAAATTAAATTACTTGCTTAATCCTGTACACTGTTTTTAGCTGACAGGAGTGCAACCTGATGTGGTCCACTTCAATGTTTGACGTGTTTTGAGATGCTTTTCTGCTCAGCACGATTGTAGAGCGTTTAATTGCGTTACTGTAGCCTTCCTGTCAGCTTCAACCTCTCTCAATCACAGGCTTATGGCTTATACACACCAATCAACAATAACATAAACCACCGGTCTAAAATGGTGTAAGGTCCCCTTGTGCCACCAAACCAGCTCGTAAACACCGGTTCATGAACTTCACAAGACTTCCGATTGAGCTTTTAGTGGTGTAGAGGGGTCAGCGTGGTCACTCTGGCTGATCTGCAGCTACACAGCCCCATACGCAGCAAGCTGTGATGCACTGTGTGTCCTGACACCTTTCTATCAGAGACAGAACTTCTTCAGCAGTCTGTGCTACAGTAGCTTGTCTTCGATCCCCACAATCATCAACGAGCCTTATGTGCCCATGACCCTGTCACAGGTTCACTGATTGTCCTTCCGTGGGCCACTTTTGGTAGGTACTAACTACTACATAGCAGGATTACCACACAACACCTGCTGTTGTGGAGCTGCTCTGACCCAGTCATTTAACCATCGCAATTTAGCCCTTGCCACCGTCATCCAGATCCTTACGCTTGTCCATTTTTCCTGCTTCTAACTCTGTCTCACTGTCAGACTTAGAGTTAAATAATTTGTCAGGGTGACATGAGCTTATATGTAAAACGAACGCTCCCTTCCGTCCCAGGATAAAACTCATGCAAATATGATGTCACGGGTGGTCAGACTGAGGTTAATACGCCCACATTTACTCACGGAGGTTCGGGTGTAAAAGTTAATGTGTTCCTTATCGTGCCGTGTCTGTGCAATTAACACTGCAGCACGCAATTCTACACACAAGTGTGTCCTACACACAGATCAGAGTAAACACATTAACACACTGTTAGGACACCAGTGTTAGTGTTTGTGATGAGTTGTTCTGTGTACAGGAAATGACAGAAATGCAGTTATTTATTAGTAATCAAACTAATGTTTTGTCTTTGGCTTTAATACATAAGAATGGAAATCATGTCTCTAATACAGACAATGTGATAACACACACACACACACACACACACACACACACACACACACACACACCTCACTCTTGCAGAACGTGAGACACGGGTAAATGTCCTCTCTGTAGATTCGTTCCAAGAAAGAGCAACTCCTCTCCAGCGTGGGTTCCTCCTTCCATGCCTTAAACTCATTGAACAGAATGGAATCCACCTGCACGTGCGCATACACACACACACACACACACACACACACACACACACACACACACACATACACACACAATTAATATTTTCTTTTTATATAACTACTACTTTTTATATACTCTCTTCTATAAGTCTCCCAGAAGTGTGGAGCTTATTATAACACAGAGGGAATAAATCTGGAACATCTGGAACTGGGACATGATGATGGGAGATGATGGTCATGTGTCCACAAACCTGCAGTCACACAGGGTATGATGAGTGTGTAGAGTGTATAGAAATTGTACAGGTTTCTTGCCTCCTTGCAGTCACGTACGATAGGCTGGGGAACGCTGAGCTCCTGCTGGCTGCCCAGCATAGCGCTACTGGTGCTCTTATTGCGCGCGTGACCTTTCTTAAACGGCACCTTGGAGCCTGATGGCAGCTCCTTACACGGTGATGTGGGAGACGTGGACAGAACGAGAGTCTTCAGTGCGGCCACCTCGGCCTGGAGAACATCGATCTGTAGAGAAAAGCAGAGGAGGAGAGGAAGGAGGGATGAAAAATATTTGTTTTAGAATTTATCCACTTTATAGACTTCATAGTAAATAAAAAACATTGTAGTGAATCTGAACGTTTAGCACGTTTAATCAATAGTCTAGAATACACTACAATGGTTCAGAAATATTAAACATAAGCATGTATTAATTAAATCTCATTTAAATCTGTTCATCAGAATAAAAGTTGAAACCCATCAGCTTAGCTACTGTGTCTCACCTTCCCCAGTGCTTCCTTCAGCTGCTTCTCTGCATTGGCCTGCTTTATGTTCGCTTCTCGCACCATCTTATGAGCTTCCTGTTGAGACAGTGTTCATGTCAGACTTGGATCAGCATCTCTAGCGTCCCACATTGCCATTATTTTCCACAACTCCCCACACCGAAAGCTAACCCAAGCCAGTCGAGCTTGCTTCTCTCTCTCACACATACACACAAACACACACACACACACACACACTCAGAAGGGAAGCGAGTTAGCCAACATCTCTACGAATGACAGTGGAGACACAGGAGAGGTAGGAAGCAAGTGATGAGAAACAGAAATAGAAATGTAGTAGGAGGGGACATGAAGCCAAAAACCATGACAAAGGAATACAAGAATAGAGAAAGACAAACAGCTTCTCAAGCAGCTCATCAGCACAATATGATCATAAAGAGAAATACTGATTCAATGAAAATTTGATCATTTATTTGCATCCTTGCATGCTGGACATGAATTATGCAAAGCTGGAGATGTGCTATGTAGCTGCTGAGAAGCTATGGCAGAAAAGGCCACTAAAACATAGTAAAAAAAAGTAAGTAAAAAAAAAAAAACAAACAACAAAAAAAAAAACCAACACACCTTTGGACGGAAGGAGAATAAACCAAACGAATGAAAACAAACCTCAAACAGGCTAGCAGTGAGTTCCTCCAGCTCCTGCCCCAGCTGGTCCCTGACTTTAGAAAGTCTCTCACACTCCTCGTCTTTTAACTTAAGCTCCTTCGGACACCAAACAATGAAATGAAGACAAAAAAGAAAATGGAAAAAATAATGAATGAATGAACAAAAAAAAGCGGGAGGGAAATGTGGATTTTACTTTTCTTTTCGGTGACCAGGAAACAAAAATAAAGAGTCGTGGATGTGTTACAAACGAGTGTCATCTGAACAAACACTCCTGGACCAGATGTTCACTAGAAAAGGCAGAGCAAATGAATGTAAACAAACTGGATGAAATGACGTGAGATCAGGTTCGTTAGTGAGATGTGAATGTTAATGATGTATCGAAATGCTGTAAGATCATTTGAGTTATACATTCACTCCAGTGACTCGGTGCTTAGCATACAGTCTCCACTCGTCCAGCTAGACATTCACACCTGCTCCAGAATGATTGTCTCGAAGCAGCTTTACAGAAGTATAAAAACTTTATAAAGTTTAAAGTTAAGTTACTATTTATCCTTAAGATTTTATCCCTAATGAGCAAGCCTGAGGCGATGGTGGTGAGGAAAAACTCCCTGAGATGATATGAGGAAGAAACCTTGAGAGGAGCCGGGCTCAGAAGTGAATTTCATCCTCATTAGCGTGACGCTGGACAGTAAATGATGTAATGTTGATAATGTTCAACAGTTTATAGTCATGAAGAATTGTGCAAGCAAGAGCTCCTGAGGAACTAATAGGTCAGTGTAGTTTCTGAGCTCATTATAGACTCAGAACTAATTCCTCAAAGAAAGCAATCCTCAGGGTCACTTGTTGCTAAATATATTCCATTACTACTGAGATAACAGTGCTATAATCCCAGATAAATCTTACAAAACACAATCTTACAAAATGAAATCGAGCTAACTGGAATCCCAGACAGACACACGGATGGACACACTGGTGGAACGATGAGTTCCTGAACATTAACATATAAGAAAAATCTTTGTATGCCTGACAGAAAGGAAGCAATAGAAGAAAAAGGATTTATATATTTGACCTTGCTGTGACCTTGTCTATAACCTAATCAGTTCAGTTACTAGTTACAATGAAAAAAAGAACATAAAATTGTGGGGAAGTGATAGCTCAGTGGTTAAGATGTTGGGCTACTGATTGGAAGGTTGACTTCAGATCCCAGGAACACCAAACTGCCTAAGTGTATGTATTGTTGAGAATGTGGGAAATACATGGCATAATGGAGCCCATGATGAAATACTTTACTAGAACCTTTCCTTGGCAAGTCACATATAGGACTGATGATTATGCAGGACACCTCCAGCATCCTGGGTTCGAGTCTTGCTCCCGCTCACTGTGTGCATGTTCTCCCCGTGCTTGGTGGGTTTCCTCTGGGTGCTCCGGTTTCCTCCCACAGTTCAAAGACATGCTTCTAGGCTGATTGGGGTCTCTAAATTGCCCGTAGTGTGTGATTGCATGAGTGTGTGTGTGCCCTGTGATGGGTTGGCACTCTGTCCAGGATGTATCCTGCCTTGATGCCCAATGACGCCTGAGACAGGCTCCCCGTGGCCCTGTGATTGGATAAGCGGTACAGACAATGGAATGGAATGGATTATGCAAGATTACTGTCTAATTGCATTTCCCGATCTTAGAGTCCAAATTCACGCCCAAAAACTAGTTCTACACATGACATGAAATGACTTCCTATAGGCACTCCTTACAACACAATAGTTGGATCATCTTACTACAGAATCTCCCAGAACATGTTGGCAAATGTGAGAGCTTTTAAAAGGCTTTCACACTGGCAGTTTAGTCTGAAGAAGAACACGTTTTGCATGATAAATTGGTAACGGTCATGTGGACCAGGAAGTGCACAGCAGTACTGAACCTGTAGGACACGGTGTGAGTTTGGTTGCACTGGAATTGTGCTGTGATACCTGTGTGTGTTGCAGATGATGACATCATCAGTTTCCACAACACACATGTAGCATGAGTGACAGGGGAATGTTACGGGATACAGAAAAGAGAGAGCATTTCATTCACTCTGCTATGCATAATAATACCATATATACTGAGACAAATGGAGATGTGTGTTCTCCATGTCCATCTGTCATGACTCAATCTGAGTGCAAATGCACCAGGATTGGATAGAATCGGGTCTGAAACCAGACCAACACTGACACTGCGGGGGAGCCGGGAACAGTCACACTCTCATTCTGCCCACAGCAAAAGGTTCCCACTGAGAAAACCACCTTAAATATGGGACTTTTCCAATCAAGTCACTGCACCATGCTCCAAAAAGCCCACGGTGTTGTGTTTACCTTCTGTACTGAGTACTGAGGGTTAATCAGATCCTGCAGGTTGTGTCCAGAAGAGTGTACAAGATACCCTATATTGTCCAACATATGTGGACACCTGATCATCATTCCTATAAGAGCTCGCTGGACATCCCATTACCAAACCAACAGCATTAATGTGGAGGTGCTATGCAACAGACGAGCAATGCAACAGGCAGGGGTTGACAGGGCAGCTAATTCACAAACTGACTTGTGGCAAAGTAGCATCCCATCACAGTGCCATGTTTAAAGTCACTGAGCTCTTTAGTATGACCCATTCCACTGCCTGTGTTTGTTTACAGAGATTGCTTAATTTAATGCCATGGATGTGGCTGAAACGCCTGAAGTCAGTGATTACGACAGGTGTCCACGTCATGTACATTAGACACTCCACTGCCTGGTGGTGAAGCATCTGAGGTGAGACTAAACAGACAATGTAGCACGTCACTGATGCTGTTCGGCCTATTGAGATGTTTATTTAATCCCATATCCGCTCGCTCTGAAGGAATTTCTTGCTGTAAAAACCAGCTGAGACTTTTTTTTTTTAATCATTGTGTCCCACAGATTCCAGTCTGCTGCACACCTTCAGCTCTTCTCAGTGTAATAATGCTGCTATTCATAGCAGTCTATAATTGTTAATGCAGATAAATGTAAGGCAGTCATTCTGAAGGCAGCTGTACAGGGAGATGGAACAAATGCTGTAGTGTGGTGTGGTGAGAGGCTGAGAGAGACATTGTGTATTAACAAATCAAAGGGATATGAAAAGAATCAGGTTTAGCTTAGCGGCCATCTCTAGAAGCCAGATCCTCCTCAATTACCCACTCAAGCACTTTTATACTGCTGACCTGCACTTCGTGCTCTACCATTCTTCCACGGGAGTCTTTTCTCTCCTTTCGTTTCTTCCCAACCACATGACCATTTCCTCAACATCCTCATAATCACAGCTTGCCACTGAACAAAATCAGATTGGTGTACAGTAGGCTGTAATTTGTTCCATTGGGTTCTGGAAGAACCGTGGAACAATACGCTTCATGTCCTGTGCTGTATTTTGTGATTTAAAGCCATGGTGATGTAGGACCCTTTCTACATTTATTGGTGAGACGTAAACAACTGTAATGTTTCTATCTGAACCACATACACATTCCTTCAAATTACTCGAAATCTTATAAAACATTCATTAATATGTCCTTTCTAAGGTATTAATCGGAGTCGACTGCTACGTGTTAGCGTGACACAGATCCCCTCCTGGCACATTAAATGGTTTGTCTCCACACAGAATAACACAAAGCCATCAGTGTTAGGGTCTGCATTAGGACTGTGTTCCTGAAGCCAAGACTACTCTCTATACCATCTGTCTCTCCTCACTACTGCCTCCAGCTTCACCAGACAGATTCTCCATCATGCTGAAGGGCAGATACGCTTTAAATCTCCTTCTCCTCCTTCCTATATTTTAACGCCTGGCGTACATCCACACTAACGCCTCTCATAAACTTTGGGGATTAGGAAATTACTGTAAGTAAACAATGCTGTGCATCGTGCAGTAGCCAGCAGTCCAAGCACAAGAAAAAGCAAAGAACATGTCTCAGCATGCTGATGCCACATAGGGAGTACAGAGGAGAAGGATAAAAATAAGTAGATGAAAATGACACTGATTAAAAAAAAAAAAGGTGAGGAAGATGATATAATAATAATTTGTGATGATTATGAAATGGAAAATGATCGACTGAGCTGATGGTGGATTTCTGTAGGCGCAGACACTCCCCCTGACACCAGTGAACATTCAGGGAATGGACATCAAGATAGTGGGCTCATAAGTAACTGGGTACCTGGACTGGTCAGACTAGTCCAATCCACTGATTATACCTGCTGAAAAGACCCAGGTCTCTCCTCAAGACCTTTTCTTGACTCTGTGGTCTGTGTGCATCTGCCATTTTTAAGGAATTGTCTGCTGGGGCAGTGGCACCTTTTGCTGCAGACAGGAAGAGACTGGATAAAATCATAAAGAGGCCCAGCTCTGTTCTGGGATGCACGCTCGACCCAGTGCAGGTGGTGGGAGCCGAGCTATCATGCAAACGACTCCCACCCCATGCATGAGACTCTGATGCTACTGGGCAGCTCCTACAGTGGCAGGCTGCTTCACCCCAAGTGTGTGAGGGAGCAGAACCTCAGGTTCTTCCTCATGCTGCTGTGAGACTGAACAACCAGCACTGCTCCCAGCAGACAGCACCACAAACTGGACAACAAATCTTTGGGAATCTCCCCATCTTATAAGGGAATAGTGCAATGATATAGTGACACTTGAAATCTCATAAGCATTGTCTGTTTATATTTTTATATTTCTATATCGTGATCTTTTTTCTTTAGCTGCTTTCCCTATGCTGCTGTAACAATGCAAATTTCCGCTGTGGGACAAATAAAGGATTATGGGCCAACGTTCTGATTTTGCTCAACAAGCTCTTCTTCCGAGTCTTTACCACGCACATTTCCTATTTGCTCATTAATGTAAACAGACGCTTGACACTAGTGCTTATGCAGACAAACACGGACAACAGTTTTTATCTACAAAGCACTAAACAGGCACGACTTTTACGTTGACGTTAAGAGTTTACTCTCGAACAATAATGCATCTAATTAAAGTGAAATGTCAAATTAAGCGTGAAAAATTGGGACGTCAGGCTACGTTAAGAGTCTTTCTGGAATTTCACGAAGTTCAAGCAAACAGTGTGAAAGCTAAATGAGGGCAGGAAAAGGCGGAGCTATAAAACCGGCAATTTGTCGTCACATGTAAGGATGTTAGAATTGATAAATCACTCTGTACAATGCCACACTGCTCTTCAGTGATACTTTCGTTCCATTGGCTGGTTAAAAAATAAAAGATATTTCAGCATCATACTCAACCTTCTAATCTGAATCACAGGAAAACAAAACACACCAGGAAAACTGTTACTGAGCTCAATACGACGAGCTCAACACTGATCCCAGACTCTGACTGTGCTTCTACTGCATGTGCAACTCACTCCTTCACTCTCTTTTGATATTCAGTGTACACAATGACTCCTGGCATGTTTTTAGGAGGTGGGAGGACACTGGAGAACCCTGAGGAATCCCACATGGACAGTAACCTGAACTCAGGGCCAAACCGCTGCTGTTTTCTAGCATATTAGTGATTAATGACATTTTATGTCACAAACTATACTGGTATATAATCACTGAGATAAAAGAAGGCTTGGTACTGGGCATTTTAAGACTGTAGTGTAACTTACGGATATAAACCAGAGTGAGATTGTTTACTGTTACAGGGATAATGAAGTGGATTTCACTAATCCCTCACCTGCTGGGCTTTGGCCAGCTCCTCCTTCAGCCTCTCATATCCCTTTTCTCTGACTTCCATCACAGAAGGGCTTCTGAGTCGTGATAGGCTGTCAGTGCTCAAGCCCAAGGGGTCCTCGCCATCATCGGCCAATGAGGCGCTCCCGTCACCTAGTCCCGCCTCCTGCGAGGCTGAGCCATCCAGTCCAGGCATGCTGTGGAAACAAACACCACAGAGTTCACACACATTAATAATCAGCAGGAGTGACGACCGCAGCCGAGTCAGTAGCTACAGCTTACATTTGGGGAATATGAAATTGCTTTGAAGTAACACGTCAGTGCAGAAATGTTAAAAGATTTTTAGGCGCCACCATAAAAACTAAACATACACACACTGTCCACTTTATTAGGAACATGTGTACACCTGATTATTAATGAAGTTATCCAATCGGTCAGCTAATCATGTGAAAAATCATGAAATCATGCAGATCAAAAGCTTCAGTTAACGTTCACATCAAATACCAATGTAGGGGCATTGGTGGCTCAGTGGTAGGTTTCTCGCCTATCATGCGGAAGGCCCGGGTTCGATTCCCAGCCAATGCCTCAACCTCAGCCACTGGATGCAGTGCCGGTCTGAAGTCCAGAAATATGGGAGGGTTGCGTCAGGAAGGGCATCCGGCATAAAACCTGTGCCAAGATGTTGTGTGAACCAGTTGGTCTGCTGTGGCGACCCCGAACAGGGAGCAGCCGAAAGCAACTTCTTCTATCAGTAATATTTTGCAATAAATCATTTTTAAATTCACATAAGCAGCATGTTAGTTGTTGATTCGAGGTAACGGATTTAACACAACGGGTTTGCTGACTGGATTTATCACTTATTATTGTCAGATTTCTTTCATTCACATGGATCCTGTTACTTATAAGCAAATTGTTACGAACAGTCCCATGGCACATATCCTGATGGTCTCAGCAAGACTGAAAATAAATAAATAAATAAATAAATAAATAAATAAATAAATAAATAAATAAAATAGTGACACTTTGATATTGAAGGTGATATTAATTTTGAAAACAGAGACCTGACATTGTTTTGGACTTTATGTGATTAAATAATAGTATTTTTCTGGTATTCAAGTGCAATGGGAAATATTACACAATACTTTTCTATGAAACACCACCCGCACTAATCATAAATGTCAACAGAAAACACATGGCAGATCCATTCGATCAGTTCGATTTCACATTAAAATGAACGTATCCTGCATATAAACCAGAGACTTCATTAATGCCTTCCACAGAGGACAAGGTGTGGGATCTAGGAAATATCTAAAATGATGGAAGCAGGGCTGCAGCTATCGATTATTTAAGTAATCGAGTATTCTACCGATTATTCCATCGATTAATCGGATAAGAAGTACTTTTTCTTTATTAAAGAGGAATACTAAATATGTAAGAGAAAATAAGACAGGTCTCTTAAAATGAACAAGTAAGTTGTTTCCTATTTAGAAAAGTGAAAATAAAATCTGAACACATTTAGTGCATTTAATTGACATATTACGTTCAAAATGCAAATATAAAAATATAAATAAAAAAACTTAATTAGTTAAAAAAAAACACAGTACAACCTAAAACATAATAATAATAATAATAATAATAATAATAATAATAATAATAATAATAATAATAACTAAACATTGCATTTATGTTGTGCAACTTAACTTTCAAGTTTCAGTCTAACTACAGCTCAAGCAGGACATAAGCCTTTACTGTCTCCCTGAAAGACTTTGTGGCTTTTCTAAGAGGCAAAAATTAGTGGACAGGAAGGTAACCTGGAAAAAGACCAAGAGTCTATATACATAGAATAAAGAAAAACACATTTATCTGTAACATGAAATTAGAGTTATTTGGAGAATAAACACTCTTAAATGTCTCTGAATATATTGGTGTGTATGTGTGCGTGTGTGTGAGTGACGGATAGAGAGTGACATCAACATGAATGACGCTTAGGCTTTCACAAAACTTTGCTAAATTAGGGACATCATAACTGGCCACCATATTGATTTACGGTCTTAAATAGTCACTACATGTAGCCACAATCCACATACATTTTTACAGGCCTTAATTTCAACTAGCAGTCATATTGATTTAAGCTAAGTGTGAATGCTAACGTTAGCTTGTGTCGACCCCGTGGTCTGTGTGTTTTCGAATGAGATATTGAAGTATTGAACTTGTACTGTTGTGGTAAACCAGTTCAATCTTACAGTAATCACACTGCTTTCTGTTTTAGTTTGTAATTATCCCAAACTTTGAAAACTTTCTGCCGTTTTCTTTCTTTGGCCGTTGTTTTCGGCTGCTCCCTGTTCGGGGTCGCCACAACGGACCGACTGGTCCGCACAACAACTTGGCACAGGTTTTTACGCCGGATGCCCTTCCTGCCGCAACCCTCCCATTTTTCTGGACTTGGGACCGGCACTGCATCCAGTGGCTGGGGTTGAGGCATTGGCTGGGAATCGAACCCGGGCCTCCCGCATGATAGGCGAGAAACCTACCACTGAGCCACCAATGCCTCTCTATTTACCCCACTCTGGCATGATGATGATAAAAACACTTGTCTTAACGAGTACAGCGATTACAACAACCCGCCAATCAAGATTGAAGTCTGATTGGACAGGACTCTCCTGAACCTTATTGGCTAAACTGAACCATGTAATTAAAACGTCAACATTACATATTATACTTTATTATACAAAATAAAAACCCGCCAGTTGCACCAGAAACCAGCCCAAATTTCATCAATCCGCCCAATGCAATTTTTTCCCGGTTAAACGTGACCAATAGAAGCCCAATTGGGCGTGGACCCACCCAATCTGGCAACACTGTCCGTGAGGAAACGCAGCGCTCTGTGTGTAGTTACAGTGAATGATTACTGTAACTACACACAGAGAGCTGCGCTTCCACACGGACAGTGTTGCCAGATTGGGTGGGTCCACGCCCAATTAAACGAAGCTTCGAGGCAACTAATATGCCTCGATGATTTTTTGTATTCGAGTTACTCGAGGAATCGTTTCAGCCCTAGATGGAAGGAAACACTGTCTTGATGGACAGTTTAAAAAAAAGAAAAAAAAAAGAAAGAAAAACTTAAGCCTTAAGACAAGAGCACAACTTTCAGCCTTAACAAACAAATGCCAGTGGCTTTTACTCAAGTGGCCATAAACACTCCAGACTAGTGTCAGTATTTCCTAGTTTGTTTTTCTACTGGTGAGGATTTGTATTTCCAGTGGAATTCAAGCCACAGATATCCACAGCCAGTCAATATACATAAAATATAACACATAACATATACATAATAATACAATATTTTACAAATAAATGCTTAACTATATGCATTGCTGTGGTATTGTCACCTTATAGTGCAGCATAGATCCAGAACCAGTAAAGTATTTCTATAATCTGAGCAATATATGACTGAATTTATATAATGCTTTTACTTTTCATGTGTCTGCTTTGTGTGAATGGCATCTGCTTTGGAGTTTTAGGTCTTTAATATCTGGACATTAGAATATTCCATTGTTGTTGTTGTTGTTTTTAAAGGTCAGCAGATGTGACAGAGATTCCAATTCTGTTCTGAAGTTCTGTTCTGAAGTTCTGTTTCACACACACAGTGCCCAAATCTCATCAGAACATCGATAGCTAGTGACAGAGCAACACCGTGAACAGCGATCAGCAGCCATTTTACAACCTTTAGCAGCGATTAGCAGTGGATTTGCACTCACTAGCAGCATTGTAGTAGCGAACAGCAGCGTTTAGCAGCGAACAGCAGCGTTTAGCAGCGTTCAGAAGTGTTTGAACACAGTTTTTAGAAGTGTTTCAACACAGTTTTTAGCAGCGCTTTAGCAGCACTGTATTAGTGTACCAGAAATCAACAATGGCTGCACTATGTGTTAAAAATCTGCACCCTGCAGTGGCAGAATGGATGATTTTTCATAGATTCAGCTATGCAGGACATGTTGAATCTGTCCACCTCTGCAGGGACAGGAAGACCGGCGCCTCGCTCGGCTATGCCTACGTCAACTTCCGGCATCAATACCAAGGTAATGCAAACCAGACAGAAGAAAGCTGTTGTCTACATGGTTTACAGTTGACTTAAGACTACATGTGTAGTGTATTTAGTCTTCAAATGCTTTATTACATGAATATAGTCAAGTTTGGTGCATTTAAACAGTACAAAAAGATGTGAAAAGATATTACAGCTATTTGTTTTAGAATAAATACTTCAGTTAATGCTTCAATACATTTGTATTACTAATGTTTACTAAAGGTGCACTGAAATTGACTGTGTATGTACCTATTATAAATATACACCTATTATACTGATTATTCAAATTGAAATGAACGATGTATTCTGGTTCCCTCAGCTGAGCAAGCGTTGGAAATGCTCAACTTTGAACCTCTTCTGGACAGACCCATGCATGTCATGTGGTCTGAGTGGGAGCTGATGGCCAAGAGGACCAAAGGGAGCAACATTTTCATCCAGAACCTGGATGAGTCTATTGACAGCATTGCCCTGTTCGATACCTTCTCACTGTTCGGAAGGATCGTGTCGTGCAAGGTTCGGACTTTGAGCTGTTCTGATCTAGATATCTGTGTAGCATGATTGTGTGTATTAGCTCAGATTGTAAGCTATGTGTTGACATGCTGTGTTTCTCCTGAAGGTTGTGGACTCAAAGGGCTATGGCTATGTTCAGTATGACTCAGCGGAGGCAGCAGCATTGGCCATCGAGAAGGTCAACGGGATGCTGCTGAGGGACCGTGAAATGTAAGCCACGTGTTAATTAGTATGTTTTGACATTGTGCTTTAACTAACTGCATTTGATATTTTATTGAACTCCTTTAATTATAAAAAAAACAGAGCTTCTGTTTGGTCTTATGAGAGTATTTCAGTCAACATCAGGTTGTTATTTTGCTGGTGAAGACATAACATCTAAGAGCAGGGTTTAGATAAAGTCTCTAAGAGCAGCATCTCTCTTCTGTTACAGCACCATTGAATATTTCAAGCCTCGTGAAGAGCGCAAGGCTGTGGCTCGCCCCAGCTCCCAACACCAGGCCAATAACCTCTTCATTAAGAACCTGGACAGCACCATCAATGACGAGTGTCTGCGCATGGTGTTTGGACAATTCGGGACCATCATCAGCGCCAAGGTAATTTAAAACTAATAATCTCTCCATTTTATTCCCAATAATCTGTTTCTACTTCCCCTTACTGATTCTAGACAGTGTAAAACTTCCTCTGTGCTCATTGTTCCTTATGATCCTGCCTCCTACAGGTGATGACTGAGAACGGGCGATCCAAAGGCTTCGGCTTTGTGAGTTTCAAGTCTTCCCAGGAAGCTGAGATGGCCAAGAACGCCATGAACGGCAGGATGTGGGGCAGGAAGCAGATTTATGTGGGAGAGGCTCTGCGAAAAGAGGAACGCCAGGCTCGCCTTGCACATCAGAAGGCTCAGGAGCTGTTTGGCGCTGATCCCACCACAGAATCTAGGAAACCTGTGCTGCCTCCCTACCTGAAGAGCACCGTAGCTGTTGACCCAGCCATAAATACGGCTCCCACTGAGGACCCTGTGCAAGCCGTCCCAGCCATAAATACGGCTCCCACTGAGGACCCTGTGCAAGCCGTCCCAGCCATAAATACGGCTCCCACTGAGGACCCTGTGCAAGCCGACACAGCCATAAATACGGCTCCCACTGAGGACCCTGTGCAAGCCGACACAGCCATAAATACGGCTCCCACTGAGGACCCTGTGCAAGCCGTCCCAGCCATAAATACGGCTCCCACTGAGGACCCTGTGCAAGCCGACACAGCCATAAATACGGCTCCCACTGAGGACCCTGTGCAAGCCGACACAGCCATAAATACGGCTCCCACTGAGGACCCTGTGCAAGCCGACACAGCCATAAATACGGCTCCCACTGAGGACCCTGTGCAAGCCGACACAGCCATAAATACGGCTCCCACTGAGGACCCTGTGCAAGCCGACACAGCCATAAATACGGCTCCCACTGAGGACCCTGTGCAAGCCGACACAGCCATAAATACGGCTCCAAACCTCACCACCGCCAAGACGGTGATCACTTTGACCAACAAGAAGAGGAAGAGGAATAAGATTAAGATAAAGTTAAATAACTAATAAACCAGACCTATCACTGTAAATATTATACCATGATTGTTATTTAAATTAAATTTGAAAAAAAAAAAAAAACTTGTGTATGCTTATTTACAACCCAAATGTGTTCAAATCTAATAATTTAATAATCTAATAAATTGAATCATCTAATAAATGTTAGATAATTAAAATGAAAAACATTCAAAAAACATATTAGCTTTAAGGAATAGTAATATTTTAGTAATAGCAGTATTTTCCTGAAGACAACAAACAAATGAATGTCACAGAGTGAACACTTCCTTCTGTTTACAGGATTAAATGGTAAATGTCTGATTTAGATAAAGAATGAAGGTCCAGCGGTTGCAGGGATTTTAACGTTAACAGTTTTCCGATCATTTACTGCTGTGACTGCTAAGGCTTCAGGGAATATTCTTCAATAATGTCTTGACAAATCTTAGAATACAACCCAAAAGACCATAAGCATGTCATTTATCTCAGAAATCTCAAACCTCTAAATCTTAGCATGTCTCAGATCCAGCCCAGTTTGTTGGAGTTTTAAATGAAATAACAGTTTCATAATGAAATAACTCATTATTGTTTAGCTGGTGGACTACTTTTATAAGGAACATCTTCCCAAGTCAGTGCTGTCCATTTGAGAATAATAAGTAGATGGGTAAAGTTCATCATGACAAACTTTGATGTTGGTTTGGCAAAGACAGTTTAAAATAGTTACTAGATTGAATTAGAACTTGATAGATAGATAGATAGATAGATAGATAGATAGATAGATAGATAGATAGATAGATAGATAGATAGATAGATAGATAGATAGATAGATAGATAAGGGTGGATGGATGGATGAAGTGAGAGCCTCTGTATCAGCTACACTGAAAGAGCGAGAGGGAGAGAAGACGAGCAACAGGACTCCCTCACGCAGGTGTGTGTGTGTGTGTGTGTGTGTGTGTGTGTGTGTGTGTGTGTGTGTGTGTGTGTGTGTGTGTGAGAGAGAGACTTTTACAGCTGGAGTTTGAATCATGAACATTCTGAACACTCCAGCAATGTAAGTGATGGGAGGCTTTTGGTATTTTTGATTGTCTGCTTTCGATTGCTATTGATGTGACTTCCTGATTTTTATAGATCAATACATACAAACTCTGGAAGTGAACCAGTCTCTCATTAACCAGGATCTTCATCAGTATCAGGCTCTGTTATAAACACAGCGTACACACTCTTTCTGACTAAACAGCAAAATGAAATATTCTGTTATCATGTTAGATGATGATAAAAGGATTGAAAGTAATATCAATATCTATTACTATGACACCACCAGTGGGAGGGACTTGAAACTGGATCTATATCAGGAGGGCTCAGAGTTTAACCACTAAATTCAGGCTACTTTTTTTTAGCAAAATTAACCAAACCCACTTGTCATCGCTAAGGCCTACAGAGATAAGCTCAGTTCATGACCAAAGATAAGCTCCAAGGATAGTGTTGAACTCTGAGAATTTACTGAATTCCTTCCAGGCTGTGAAGCTGCTATTCCTCAGATTAAGGGTCTTGAAGTCCTCAGTGACTGCAATGAAAAATTCTTGCCAAGCTTTCTGATTGGCTAACTGCAAGATGGAATCGTAAGGTCATGGAAATTGAAGAAGCTAACAGATTTCCTAGCTTCAGCCAGATTGATTGCAATCCTTTAATACCAAGTGAAGCTGAGGAAGAGAAAACACCAAGAACTCGAGGCACTGCAGCAAGGGTGGTGTTGCCAATTTATTCCACTGAGAAATCAGGCATTACAAAATGTGATAAACACCTAACATGTCTACACGAAGACAGCAGCAAAGAGGCTAGGAAGCTTCCCCAATCAGAGCAGTTGAAGAAACAGGGAAAGTTGAATGGAAGAAAGAAGGACCGAGTCTGCAGCAGTTAAAGTGACCGCAAGTGAGGCAACATCCAATAAGGTTATACAGGATGTACCTCCACAGTTGTACCAGTCTGGGTCTCAACTGTTGTTCCATGTCAGAAGCTGACTGGTTTACAGGTGAGAGGAAAAAAGGAAAAAGAAGATCTCTATACCAGAGACTCATTCAAGAGAGTTCATCCCCACAAATAGAACTCATATTCCCACACCCAAGAGCGAAAGGGCATAGTCTCAACTAGAGCATATTGTAGAGGAGACTGCTCCTCATAGGCGGTCCTTCCATGAGAAGTTGTGTCTGCTCAAAGAACAGACCTGTGCTGGAACATAGTTGGCTGTGGTATCCCCTGTGTCGATTAAGGTGATGCTCTTAGTGCAAGTCATCACACATCATAGCGAAACAGAGTATTTCAGGTCTACTATCCCCTCGCAATCTCACAAGTGAAGTTTTGTACAACTGTAGAATGCGGATCACGGAAATGATTACTCCACTAGAATGGTTACTCCTTCGAAGACCTACAGGTCTTTTAATTTTACCCACGAAGAAATTAATTCATGTCTCTGATACATCTTGACAAGGCATGATGACATTTAACCGCAATAAAAAAAGAAATGTGTGAATAGTGAATGAACACACAGCTCCAGAGTGTGTCGGCATCAGGATCTCTGGCTGGAGTTAAATGTAATTTGGACGACATCGACCTGCAATTACACAGAAGTGATCCACCCACAGGAAATGGCATCACATTATTAGTTTTTTTTAATCCTAGAGGGGGGGGGGGGGGAAGAGAAGACGCCGCAATTACTGCTAACACGGCATGTCGCTGTTCATGTCACCTCCTAAGACACAGCGGCGGGAAACAAGCAGTCCTTTGGCAGAGGACATGTAAGTACAGGCTGCAGAAGAAAACAAGCTCTCGTGATCCTGCTCCTGCCATGTTCACAGCTGGCTGACTTCCCACTGATTTGCATATTGCGTGGGAGAAATCAGAGTTAATCACCATGAGCCTTATACCACAGTGCATTACAACACAGTACTGCTGAACTCAAACTGACCAGAAGCTATTGATCACATTTCCATCGTTTTATTTATTAAAGCACTCGATCTGATACGTTATTGTTTCTATAGTAACAGTTCGTTCATAATGAGCTGTACAGCAGATGATCCATATAATCCACAAAACCTTGAGAGAGAGAAAAAAGTCTGGTGAGGGAACGACTGTTTATAACATACTAACTATAAATAGACAGAAAGGACGTGTTCATTCATCAGTGAATAAAATATTGCTTTGTGTCAAGGTGCATGACATCATTTCAATGTGTTTTAATTCTATAAACTATATGGCCAAACATTTATTTTAACGTAACAATTCACTGACGTTGCAGACTAAATACAACAATGTCTTGCAATAATAAAAACTTTTCGCTTACATCATCCCAATCTCTGATGCCAACATTAACTGGAGCTCTTGACCTGTATCTGCATGATATTTTGCTGATTAGATAACTGTATGTATATGTGCAAGTGTTCCTAATAAAATGGACAGTGAATGTTTAAAGTGAAGGAAGATGAATTGTGTGTCTGGCCAAGCATTTTGTTCTCATAAACCTTAGGCAGCAAAGATATTAATGAAATCTAATGTTATTACCTGCCGTTGTGCGGCTCATCGTTGTCCAGTTCTCTGGGAGCGGGGTAAACCGGCTGGGTGGGTAACTGGTCAACATAGAGAGTATTAGGAGGGCAGGGGTTGGAGCTCAGGGAGTGTGTGCGGTACAGGGTGCTGGGTGGGGCGCTGGGCTTCGGCGTGTGCTGCTCATGGACGCCGTGCAAGTCCGGCGTGGTGGGTGATGCCAGGTTCACCTCGTGGAAACCTTCGAGGGGTTCACTGGCCATCGTCTCAGAGTCATAGCATGCTTATCTAGGCATGAAGAGAAATGTACGTCAGTAAAACTCCTAATATGTTCTGGAAAGTTCTTAAAACATAAAGAATGATGTCTAAAGAGCAACTCCATGAAAAATCTCACACGAGGGTGACCGATGCAGTCTGACAGTAAGTAAATAACATCTTTCTGGTGGTACAGATGCTGGACTTGCCAGAGATGCTTTTTATGGATATTAAGATGCACAGCACGAACAGAGAAACACTTTAGTCATGTAGCTACGCTCATTAGATGATTTATCAGCTAGAATTACAATACATGCAGAGTTAGTGCCTGCATCCCATCTGTTGTCATGTAGCTCATCAGCTCCTCTCTACCAGCTCCATCGGGGGAAAGACCCAACTCAGGAGCTCGGATCACCGGACACTGCTTGGGTGATGGATTATTCTCAAACATAGCAGTTGCATTATACTGGGGGAAGGAACGGACCAGTACGAGCGAATCAAATGCAGGTTTCTTTCCTCTGATGGACAGAGCAGAGAAATGCTGACACAAAGCAATAAATGGTCTACCGTCGTTGACTGTACACCAATCTATGGTCATTTATGTAGGTAAATTAAGGAGGCTTTGAACTACCACACAGCTAAACTCTGAAAGAGCAGGAAAGGGTTTGTGTACCATTCTGCAGAATGTGTGTGTAGTCCTTCAGACATGTCTCAGCAGTGGTTCTCTCACTACCTAAAAACAGAGAAAGTCAGACAAAGTTATTGAGATACTTCATACAACCTTGATAACACCCCCCCTCCCACACACACACCCCCAGACACACACACCCACACACCCATATACAGACACACCCACACACCCAGACACACACACACACCCATATACAGACACACCCATATACAGACACACCCACACACCCAGACACACATCCACCCCCAGATACAGACACACACACCCATATACAGACACACCCACACACCCATATACAGACACACCCACACACCCACCCCCAGAAACAGACACACACACACACCCACACACCCATATACAGACACACCCACACACCCATATACAGACACACCCATATACAGACACACCCACACACCCAGACACACATCCACCCCCAGATACAGACACACACACCCAGATACAGACACACCCACACACCCATATACAGACACACCCACACACCCACACCCCCAGATACAGGCGCACACACACACACAGACATGCACACACAGATACACAAGACTCAACAACAGGGCAGCAGAATGTTTAATAAATATTTAATTAATAATAAATTTTAAAAAAGCTGCACAGTACTGGTCATATCATCAGTGTTTAACAGTAAAGCAGGACACAAAAGTGATGCCGGACTTCACACACACACACACACACACACACACACACACACACACACACACACACACACACACACACTCCTTCATGATGTCACGCCCTAACATACATTCCAAAGGTTCATTTCAATAGTCTATGACTGAGAGCTATTCATTGTTGTATTTACTATAGAAAAATAAATCAGCTGATACGCCTGCTTTCGACAATGGTGTGGCCCACTGTCCGTCAAACCGGTTGCTATGGCTACAGACTTGCCCTTGGCCAAGCGCCAGTCCCACCCCTGACACCGCAGGTGTGCGTGTCCACAGATAAGATGCTTTACCAGCATACAAAGTGTTAATACGATCTGTCTACATTACTGCCAGAATAAAACTCAGGTTTGTGAGCAGAAAAAAGTGTTTAATATACCTCAGGTAATGTGATCTGATGTACTTTTAAATCTAAACAAAAATGTATGTATCCATTAGCATGACAAAGACATGCTTTCTAGATATGTATATAAAAAAAAAAAAAAACTTGTCTTGCAACAAGCAGCATTTATGATGAAGGTGAAGAAGCTTCCTAAAGTTGTGACAACACTCCAGTGGAAAAAACTACAGAGCAAAGACTGTAAACATCCCCGTTAGTACAACCAGTTTCAGCTAATAATCCCTGGACATCATGCAGGATTACACAACACACGCTCAGACTGAGGTCAAGGAAGGTAAAAGCACGTAAACAAATCAGAACTCTGATCAAAACATCTTTGGCAATAATTCAGCTAGTTGTGTTTGGAGAAAGGACAGTTATATGCAGAATCCCAGAAACATCACATCCACAGTGAAGCACGGTGGTGGGAGCATCATGATGTAGATATATGGAGACACGTTAGAGGAGAATTTAATCCCATCAAGCCAAGAAACTGGGGACATGTGGAAACATCTGGAGAAGACTGACATCTGGAGAAAACATACAGCCGAAAACATCTCCTGAAAAATTTTATTGAAAAATTTGAAACTGCATTAAAAGTAGCTCAGAGGGAGGGAGCCCTATTATTTCAAACTGGAAATGTCTCAAAACTCTAACTGCCAACAATGGCTTTGCACCAACATGCTAATGCACTATATTGCCAAAGGTTTTGGGACACCCCTCCAAATCACTGAATTCAGGTGTTGTTTTTCAGGGGTCGGGCTCGGCCCCTTAGTTCCAGTGAAAGGAACTCTTAATGCTTCAGCATACAGACAATTTCATGCTCCCAGCTTTGTGGAAACAGTTTGGGGACGATCCCTTCCTGTTCCAACATGACTGCACACCTGTGCACAAAGCAAGCTCCATAAAGACATGGATGAGCGAGTTTGGTGTGGAGGAACTTGACTGGCCTGCACAGAGTCCTGACCTCAACCCCATAGAACACCTTTGAGATGAATTAGAGCGGAGACTGCGAGCCAGACCTTCTCATCCAGCATCAGTGCCTGACCTCACAAATGTGCTTCTAGAGGAACGGTCAAAAATTCCCATAAACACATTCCTAAACCTTGTGGAAAGCCTTCCCAGAAGTGTTGAAGCTGTTATAGCTGCAAAGGGCGGGACAACTCCATATCACATTCATGTGCATGTAAAATTGAGGAAAATAAATCGGGTCATAAAACTTATACAGACAGATTATTTGAAAAGATAGATGAAAGGTATATGACGGACATCGTTCACTGCTACATGCACTTCCGCTTTCGGGCGTGTGAAGAAACGGTCTATAGCATGTCTCTAAACACGCTAGGATCACGCTGACGCTGCATAAGCTCTAGACAGGTCAAACTGCACAAAAGAGGATTTGACCCGTGTGAGCAAAAGCAAAAGAAGGAAGATTATGAGACAACAGGGCTGCCATTACAAATAGGCTATGCCACTAAAGTCAAAGGGTCAAACACTGCTAGCAAAAAATAGCAGCAGACAGAGAAGAAGAAAAAGGGGCATTGGTGGCTCAGTGGTAGGTTTCTCGCCTATCATGCGGAAGGCCCGGGTTCGATTCCCAGCCAATGCCTCAACCCCAGCCACTGGATGCAGTGCCGGTTCCAAGCCCGGAAAAATGGGAGGGTTGCGTCAGGAAGGGCATCCGGCGTAAAACATTTGCCAAGTTGATGTGCGGACCAGTTGGTCCGCTGTGGCAACAGGGAGCAGCCGAAAGCATTAACTAACAGAGAAGAAGAAAAAAAATTTTTAGCATAAAACTCCAAAAACCGCACATTATATCAGTACGTGTGTCGACTCCATGCTACTAGTGCAAATAATAACACATGTATTGGGGTTAAACTGATATCTAACTGTAGAAATGTTTAGATTCCTAAGTTTTTAGATGGGAGTAAAAACTGTTTACGACAAAAATGACCAGTTGCATGCCTACACAATCCAGTCCATGTTTATATTACAAATAATAATAATAATAATAATAATAATAATAATAATAATAATAATAATAATCTGTCCACAAGAACTGATAATGTCTATGATGACAAACATCAAGCATGAGGAAACGTGTGTGATCTCAGTGTGACTGTGGCTTGAACTGGTGGCAGATCTGCTGCTTTAAGTATTTCAGAAACTGCTGACCTCCTGCGATTTTCACATAACAGTCTCTAAATTTCACACACAATGCTGCAAAGAAAAAAAAAAAAAAAAACATATCCAGTGAGCAGCAGTTCTGCTGGTGGAAACCCTTCAGTGACGAACCGACAGGAAAGCACCGTTAACTCAAGTAATCACTCTTTACAGCCGTGGTGAAGAGAAAAGCATCTCACCATGCACAAAACATCAAACCATGAGGTGGAGGAGCTACAACAGCTACATCAGGTCCCACTCCTGTCAGAAAACAACAGCAATCTGAGACTTCAGTAGAGAGAGAGAGAGAAAGACACAACCTCGCTCGAACCGGACCAGGCCATGATTAGCTAATCTTCAAACGTCCCATTTTCTTTATTTCTACTATTTCTGCACACGTGCTATATTTATAGCAAAGGGACATATAAAGCCGTCTTGTGTCATCAGGATTCTGCTGGTTGTGAGAAGGCCATGAGAAAATGTCAGCGCTGCGCCAACGCAGGACAGCATGAAGCAGAAGTAGGCAGCGTGTGGAAAACTACTGCCATCATGCACCACGTTCTACAGCACTGCCCCAGCACAGCCATATCAGACCACACGGAGATCGGACTCCAACCGAGACCCACACCGGTTACGCTAATAAAGTGCAGAGCTGAGCAGACCCATCATGACAATTACGTCTTCGACCGATCGGACCATATAAGCACATGACCTCTGTCAATTTTGCTGACAAATACTGCCGAAACCCAAAATACACACAACCTTCACAGCACATCCACACAAGACTTGTGTAAAACACAATTGAAAAGTACATCAAGGGTTAAAAAGAGGATTTTTATATTCTCCCCCAGATTTATATGAGAAGAAAAGCAAAGAGTTTTCAGAGCACAGTTGTGAACCTGAGACTACCTGCAGGAAGTGATGCGAATGTGAACGCAACCCGAGTCTGCACCTGTTCAGGAAGTAAAGTAACCCTCGTGTGTTTTAGTCAATGATGACATCATTATTTCCACGACACACGTGTAGCATGAGTGACAGGGGAATGTTGTGGTACACAGAAGAGGTGGAAAGCTTTACTGCACATAATAACACCATTTACATTTATGCCATTTAGCAGACTCCCTTATCCAGAGCGACTTACATTTTATCTCATTATATACAACTAAGCAATTGAGGGTTAAGGGCCTTGGTCAAGGGCCCAGCAGTGGCAGCTTGGTGTATGTGGGATTCAAACTCACAACCTTCTGATCAGTAGTCCAGCACCATAACCACCAAGCTACCCCATCCCACCAAACTAATGGGTCCTCTAACATTATGTTCTCTATGTCCGTTTGCGATGATGTAAGGTGATGCAAATGCACTGGGTTCGACGGAGTCTAAAACCAGACCAGTGCTGTGGATCACCTCATAATTAGTTAAACTTGACAAATAAAAGGTGGTAGCTCAAGTGGTTAAGGCGCTGGGTCGTTTTCCGGAAGATCGGGGGTTCAAGCCCCAGCACCACCAAGCTCCCGCCATTGGGCCCTTGAGTAAGGCCCTCAACTCACCCTGCTCCAGGGGTGCTGCATCATGACTGACCCTGCGCTCTGACCCCAACCCCCAAGGATGGGATATGTGGAGAGAGAATTTCACTGTGCTGTAATGTATATGTGACAAATAAAGACAACTATATGAATTAGTCTTCCATTTTAAGCCGTGTGTTTTAACCTTTTTTTCAGAAATGACTTGTTGGGAAGAGATGAAAAATTTATAGTAACATTCTGAGAGGAAAAACAAAGCCTCAAGATATCTCAGGCCACATGAGGAGTTCGCACGTGCACGTCATCACGGAACAGAAACTAGATATAACTGGGGTGTAAGGTCCGGTTACAAAGACTTCTTTACTTATAAAAGTCCAGTAAGCAGCTTACATGACTGTATGGTGCTTTTTAGTTCATATTTATAAAGGAAACAAATCCAAGTGGTTGTGTTTTGTTTTTGTAGTAGAGCTTCGCGTTCCGATTTTATGGAGAAACGAATGAAACCTCTCACTGTTTCGAGTAAACTTCTCTTGCCCTGTCGCTGATCCAATAAGCTGCCTTCAGCTAAATAATTTAAATAAATGCATGTGATTGGCTGCAACACACAATGACAGAGGATCAGCTTTAATTTAGAGCTGAATGACTCTACAGTTATTTCTTAAAGTCTGCAGAAACACCGCAGTCCACCGTGAGACGACTCCTTTGTCCATATCCAGTGTGTAACCTTAATACGCAGCTGTAAAGTCACTAATCCCAAACAAAGGAAGGTCTGTATCCCTGTTGAGGAACCACAATAAAAAAAATGAATGATTTGTTTATAGGCTCCACTCCCAGCCAGCACAAACTCGCTCCACGTCCGTGCACGACAGGAACGGCTAAGGCAAGACAGAGCCACGTTTATCGGAAGTCTAATCGCTTTTTCATCTCACCATATCGCCCAAGTCGGCATCACAATTCTAACCAAGATCCAAAGTCCACTTTTGCTCCGTGTTATCTGCCCGCTCTCTCTTATTAACTCTTCATATCGGGTTTGATAGCTTTGAAAAAAGAACGAAGCTGTTCGGTCCGAGAGCACAATCTAACCAGAGATGTCTGAAAGTATGCAAAGGTACAGCAGCAAGAGTTTCTATAGGTGATGATAAGAACGCTCCTCACTCCGTACTGTAATCTTCCCTTACATTGTTAATAGCTATTTGTATTAGCGTCTAATGGCTTTGGAAAAAAAGCTTTATATAAAAGAAGGTTTGTATTTATTATTAATGGGACAGCTGATGTAATGGATGTGTCCGCCACATGAATGACCAGCTTAGAACGGAGAGACCACACACACATGCACACACACACACGCATACACAGGGTGTCAGTTCACCCCACAGTCCTGAGCACAATGCAAAAAGCCCATAAGTGTTCAGTACTAGATATTCAGCCATTAGTGCTTGTGCACTGTTACGACTTGTTTCCTGTCTGAGAAAAGTCAAATCTGACTTTTTTTTCCCCCCCTCCACAATCCATCTCAAAGTCTATTCTTAAGTGCATCCTGGATCATCTAAATCATGAGCATGGTTTAGTCTTCACCCTCAGAAATCCTGCTGACCGAGAAACCCTGGCTGTGGTCATCAATTACCGAGATCACATGCTGTAGATGGGGGAAGGGGCAGGCAGCAGTCTCATTCTCACTTATTGTAGACAGTTGACAATCAATACATGAATAAATAACATTTCATATGCTTTTGGAGCAGTAAAGGGTAAAGGCAAGGCCTCTTCAAGATCCTCAGCCTGGGATTAAATTCCCTCTCATCATTTATTTATTAAGGCATTAAAAGGGTTATTAACACAGCACTCTACTGTATATGTGTGCATATATATATATATATATATATATATATATATATATATATATATATATATATATATATATACACATACATATATACACACACACACACACACACACACACACATCTATACATACACATATATAGAGTTCTATTACAGGTTTGGGAGAATAGTAAAAGCCATAATGCACCTGTGTGAGAGGTGTGAGGTTTGACAGGTGCATTTTGGCTAAAACTTATTTCCTTCTCGAAACCAAGGGAACATCTAATCTCATTTAATCTTATCTAATCGCGGTCACTGTCCGAAGGAACTGTTTTAAACCCCATGCAAGCTCCCTACCCCTAACCTTAGCACACTTGCTTTCTGAATTGTTATGTAGCCCTGAAGCTAGCTGAACAGTTTTTAGCCGGCTCATTAAAGCCCAGATTTACATAACAAGGGCACTGGAGATACCGATTCCGTTTAGAGGAAACGTTTGCTATCATGTCTAAACCTCGAATAAATAAAATTAATCAAACAATAGACGTGTGTTATTTATATGAAACCCTGGGATTATTTTTAAACAAGTATGAATATTGTGCGTAGTTAGCTAGCTGGCGCGCTAGCCGCATACATGCACAAGCCCAAATCCCACACCGGGGTACTGCAGGAGGACTGGGTGTGCTTTTCATCATTTCATCATTTATCAAAATAAATGCATAAATAAAGCAACTAGATAATTAGTTAATTAGTTAGTTAGCAGCGTGTGCAGAACTGAGCAATTCTTCTAATACAACTTAATACATTAAACATTACCTGCAAGGCGTTGGCAGGCTGCAGCGTCGGTGCTCCTTAAAAACCCACAAACCCGAGAGATGGTGTTGCTGTTGTTGTTTTTTTTTAATGAACAAAACTTAAGCTGCTTTCATTGTGCAAATCCTTACACACACACACACAGCGTGTGGCTCCTAACAGTAACTATGGCACCGAGCGAGTGATATACGACCCATACAACCGGCCACTTGCGTCACACACGCACACACACACACACACTCGTCTTACTATCCTTGTGAGGACCTTCTGTTAATATTACTATATTATTAATGCTAATTTAATGCTAATGCACGTCTAAACTGAACCCCAGTAACATCATTTTTTATTATTATTCTGTTTTGTTTTTCAAATCCCTCGTCGTGACACACACACACACACACACACACACACACACACACTTATCTTGCTACCCTTCTACTGACAATTCGTATATAATTAATGCTAACCAAAAGCTAACCTCAACCTGAACCTCAGTAACCTTTTAATTTGTTGTTGTTTTGTCTTTTAAATATCTTGTCGTGATAGTTGGTCCCCACTAAGATAAAAAAAAAAAACAACAACAACAAAACACACACACACACACGTTTCTTTTAGGTGCGCACGAGTGGTGTGTGTCTGTGTGTGTGTCCACTTTTTTTTTGCTTTCTTTCTGGATCAATTTATAAAATTCATTTTCATTCATTCATTCTTCTTCTTCTTCTTCTTCTTCATCAGGACAATGCTGAAACACAACACACAATCTACAAAAGCAATGGGCAACAATACACACAAATACACACCATGATGAATACACAGGACATTAGGGATTATTTGTAATGAGATCAGTGACAACGATTTAAAAAATGCATCTTCCAAAATAACAAATAAACCAGTCCGAGCAGTGAGCAGCAGCTGAGCGTTATGTATTACTGTGTAGACCCCAGCGCCATCAGGTGCACATTAATATTACTGCAGTGAAAACATCCAGTATAATACACTGCATATGGTTCATGCTTTTAGCAACCAGCAACCTGGGGGAGTTTATTTCATGTGCAAATGCTGGTTTCATTGCACTGGAACTGAGAGTTGGGAAAGAGCTGTGAAAAGGTGAAAGAGTTAAACACGATCCTGCCAAAGGGAAAGGAGACCACGAAAGCCGATCTGTTGTTGTCCGTCTCTGCCTCGAAGCTCTGATAGCAGGGAAAGTGTTGAAAGCATATTTGTCAAGTCATCTGTGCTCCTGACTAAGCTATCAAACTGTCTCATTTGAGCGTCCTAGGAAAATTCGGCTCATTTCCTGATTTAACAAAAGTCTGGGTTTTAATACCTGGGTATGACTTTAGCTGTACAAAGCACAGTGGTTGTTAAAACAGGGGAGCAGGCTAGATGCAGGTCCTTGGCCATTTTCTAGACAGGAGACTTAAATCTACATACACTATATTGCCAAAGGTTTTGGGACACCCCTCCAAATCCATCCCTGCTTATCCTACTACAGGTTGCAAGGAACCTAGAGCCTACCCCAGGAGACTACAGGCACAAGGCAAGGTACACCCTGGACAGAATGCCAGTCTATCACAGGGCCCAATCTCTCACACACACACACACACACACACACACACACACACACACACACACACACACACACACACACACACACACACACACACACACACTACCTACAACCTACAATGCATGTCTTTGGACCAGGGGAGGAAACTGGAGTACCAGAGGCAACCCCAGAGGCAACCCCAGAGGCAACCCCAGAGGCAACCCCAGAGGCAACCCCAGAGGCAACCCCAGAGGCAACCCCAGAGGCACGGGGAGAACATGCAAACTCCACACACACGGTGGAGGCAGGAATTGAACCCCCAACCCTGCAGGTGTGAGGCAAACATGCTAACCACTAAGCCACCGTGCCCCCCCCCCCCTCCAAATCATTGATTTAATTTTTTTTTTAATTATATCTATGAATTGATATTTGTACATTATGTGAATAAAAATAGTTTGTTTTGAGAAACCATTTATTAAGGTTTAGGGGAAAAAATGACCAGTGGCAGCTCATCCTCTTGGCCAGATGGAGCAGAGCCCCGCCATTTATTATAGCCATTCAACAAGTCCATTTATGTCCTTATTCACAACTTATATACTAATGACCTCTTTTGAGTGATCAACAATTTAATATAGTGTCGCTATTCGTTTCGCTCTAACGTTTCTTTTTTGCTCTCCTTACTAAATCTGCAATCACAGAGCAGCAGTGTACTGTCCCATTCAGATACCATAGAGTTATTAGTGCACCTAGTGGTCACAATGGGAACTGCACCCAGCGCTAATACAGGTCCACTGGGGCAGAGAGACTCATTGACCGAGTATAGGATAATTTATTACAAGTTTTTTGTTTTGTTTTGTTTTTTTAAAGACTCAGCATATCTGTCTTGTTTTATAGCAAATAATGGGAATAAAATTAAATACATTTTATGCAAAATAATAATAATAATAATAATAATAATAATAATCACAGACAATGTGTCTATAATGAACAAAATCATTTCTATTGTAAACTCTATCGCAGTGGGTTAGTGTTGATAAATTATGAGAGAACCAATGAGAAACACTGAGAAAAAGAAAATGCCTCCTTTTACTAATTCCCAGGGGTTTTTTTTTTTAGGCTAGCTTGTAGTCAAACCTGTATCAACCTTGAATCAACCCTGGTTATTACCTCAAGTACAGACAATCAGGTAAAGTATGCCTAAAACTGCTCAAAACAAGCTGACAGACTCTCCAGATGACCGTACATAATCGAATCACAACTACATATTCTGGTTATATGGCTTTACTCTAAAAGTTCACTAGATAACAGCCTAAAGCATCAACAGAGTGTGACTTCATTTTGCTTGAATGAAGGGTCTCCCCAGTGTTCTATAACAGTCTATACTGGGGCTGTAGAAAGTTTACTAACTGCAAGCTCAGTGCATCTCTAGCTCTGTGTCTGATCTCCTCTCTCTGCCACACATCTACACCAGAGCTGCTAAAATCACCAAGCCTCCACCCAGCCTGGTAACTGTATGTTAAGGTAAGCGCTTCCATAGTCTGATGGATAAAACTAAGAGGCTCAGGAGAAGCTTCTTCCCTCCGGCCATCAGACTCCTCATTATGTCCACATTACAGATCTTATAGGAGTCTATTAAAGACTCTGCACATTGACAAACCCAAACAATCCACTTTGTACTGTTACTGTTACTACACGTAACACTAATGCACATCATTTTTTGCAAGCTGAATACTGTATATATTATTGTGTATGTGTCAAATAAAATCTTAAATTTTGAAAATCTATGGTTTGGAATGAATTTAATTGAATATATCATCTGATATTAATGTGAAATAACATTTATTTGATGAGAAATGTGTTTGTTCAAGCACATAAAAGACACATGTAATGACTGACTCCTGTGATATTGCACAACTGCACAACTGATCCAAATCGGAAACTTGAATCACTCCGTCCACAGTAAATACCACAGAGGATAAATTTAGCTTTCTCATACTTCACCCCTCTCTCTCTCTCTCCCTCTCCCTCTCTCTCCCTCTCTCTCTCCCTCTTTCTCTCTCTCTCCCTCTCTCTTTCTCTCTCTCTCTGTCTGTCTGCCTGCTTTTCTGTCTGCTGATCTGTCTGTCTGTTCCTCACAAGCCCACAGGGACAGACTCTCCTCCACAACCTGCTATTCACAAAGCATGCAGAGTTTTCTGTAAGGCAGGAGTAAAACACTCTCAGGCAGACACTAGGCAGTGTTTGAATGTAGCTTTCACGAGCTATCCACAGGAAACCTTAGGACCTGATTTAAGATGACAGTTACTTACTCGAGTAAAGTGGCCAACGCCACCTTCTTCGGTTTCCACAGACTGCTACTGAGATGGAAAGGCAGCATTTACAAACTCCTCTACCGTGAATTTCTCGTTTTTGTCCTTCTTTACTCCATCCTTAGCTTGATCTACAGGTAATATACAACATCTACACGATCTCCGAGACCACAAACTATCAATTTAACTGTGTGTTTAACCTTTTTAAAATCTTCTCCCTGCCATTTTGTATTGTTGCTAATGTTACCTAAATATTAAGCATTTGTACGTATTGTTTCGTCTACACAGATTGAAAACTTTTAATTGTTAAAATTGTAAATAACCAGATTTCCCGGATATATTATTATTGATTTTCGAATAGAAATGCTTCAACAGCTATATCTAACCATACATTTATTTTGTAATTCCTCATCTCTCCCAGCTAATGAATGAATAAATGAATGAATGACCACATATTTATACTCTCATAAATTATGCCTATAATGTCTAACCGCATTCATCTAATCTCATATCTCTACCACCTTTAGACTGGTGCTTACAGATCCTCAGAAGCGTTTCTTTGAAAAGTTGTCTATATACTGTGATCGATATGCTGAACAGATTCCTGTCACATTTGTGCTGGGTAAGTTTTTGCTCTTTAGCTGTAATCTCTGCTTGTATAGACATGCTCTATGAATTCCATAAAATTTGACCTAAACCTGATTATTCTCATATTCTTACTAAAAAATGATTCTGTAAGTGAGTGGAACCAGAAATGTCATGTAAGCACGCAAGCATGTGTATGTGGTATAAGTATTTGCTCTATAAGCAACTGATCCGATTCAATCCCTATTCATGTTTATTAATGTTAGTCAATAGACTAGCTGCATTTATCCTGAGACCCGAACGAAATAACAGCTTTAAAATTCTCAGGAATCAATTCAGTTCTCAGACGAAATGTGCATGCTGTCATTTACAATAAAATGACTGCTATGTAAATAAATGCAGGTTTATTACACAGTCTTTAAAGCTGCAGCTGTTCACATATGATGTCCCTGTAGGAATGTGTGAACTTTTAAAGGCTAGGAAAAAATCCTTCTGTGGGAAAAGAAAAGGAAAATTTAGACAGATTTAATTCTGAAAACATTAATGTAGTTAACATCACATTTATTTGAGATTTATTAAGGGATATTACACATCAAGGCATGCTATGGTAGTATAATCAACCAGAATTGCTGTAATGCAATGCAATACGGTGCACCGCAATATATTTTGAATAAGTGTATTACTCTTATACAACAACAGTTTGGCAACAATTTGGCAATTAAAGCAAAAACATTTCTATATTTACTGTCATGGAACGCCTGCAAAAAAAAAAGAAAAAGATCACATCAGTGTCATTTTTCTCTCTTGGGAAGTTGATAAGTGAGAAAAGTCTGGGAAACCTTTCACACCGATACTAGAGACTCCTTCCATAAATATGAAATAAACCTAAGCTCCTCACAGAATATGTTATCGCATCAACGAGTTTGACGAAGAGCCAAATTGTGATGGCTAGACCACTGGATCAGAGCATCTCCAAAACTGCAGCTCTTGTGGGGTGTTCCCGGTCTGCAGTGGTCAGTATCTATCAGAAGTGGTCCAAGGAAGGAACAGTGGTGACCCGGCGACAGGGTCATGGGCGGCCAAGGCTCATTGATGCATCTGGGGAGCGAAGGCTGGCCCGTGTGAGCCGATCCAACAGACGAGCTACTGTTGCTCAAATTGCTGAAGAAGTTAATGCTGGTTCTGATAGAAAGGTGTCAGAATACACAGTGCATCACAGTTTGTTGCGTATGGGGCTGCATAGCCGCAGACCAGTCAGAGTGTTCATTCTGACCCCTGTACTACTCTTTACAGGGGAATGAAAAGCGCCAACAATGACACGTGAGCATCAGAACCGGAGCACGGTGCAATGGAAGAAGATGGCCTGGTCTGATAAATTACATTTTCTTTTACATCACGTGGACGGCCGGGTGCGTGTGCGTCACTTACCTGGGGAACACATGGCACCAGGATACACTATGGGAAGAAGGCAAGCGATATTCCCTGATGGCTGTGGCCTCTTTCAGCAGGATAATGTGCCGTGCTACAAAGCAAAAATGGTTCAGGAATGGTTTGATAAGAACAACAATGAGTTTGAGGTGTTGACTCGGCCTCCAAATTCCCCAGATCTCAATCCAATCGAGCATCTGTGGGATGTGATGGACAAACAAGTCTGATCCATGGAGGCCCCACCTCACAACTTACAGGATTTAAAGGATCTGCTGCTAACATCTTGGTGCCAGATACCACAGCACACCTTCAGGGATCTAGTGGAGTCCATGCCTCAATGGGTCAGGCCTGTTTTGGCAGCAACAAAATATTAGGCTGGTGGACATAATGTTATGCCTGATTGGTGTATAACAGATAGCATCACTCTGAGATCATGAGCATTTCTTTTCTGCAGGTTTCTACGTAACACTGGTGGTGAACCGCTGGTGGAATCAGTTTCAGAACCTGCCATGGCCCGACCGGCTCATGTTCCTCATCTCCAGCTGTGTTAATGGTCAGGACGAACAAGGACGGCTGTTGCGGCGCACACTGATGCGCTATGTCAACCTCACCTCTCTGCTTATCTTCCGCTCAGTGAGCACTGCGGTGTACAAGCGTTTCCCTACTATTGACCACGTGGTGGATGCAGGTAAGCTTAAAACACAGCTTTCAGTGATTTATCATATTGAGAAGCAACTGGGGCAAGAGCAAGAATCTGGTACTTTCCATTAAACAACAGCAGTATAGTGACAGCTATGTGTGACTAATGGGACACTCCAGTTAATGTGATGTGATTTTTATAATACTTTTATGATCTGATTACCTTTTTGACTTTATCCATCATTATAATATGAAATATTCTGGAGAGAGATTTGGTGTTTATGTATAAAATTCAGCAGCTGTTCAGTTTGGGTGAAACCCTCTGAGATTTTCTGAAATATTCAACCCTGTCTATACCACGATTAATGTCACAGAGATCAGCATTTTTCTTCACTCTGGTGTTTGATGTAAACATTAACTAAAGCTCTTGTGTGTGATGGTCAGGGGTGCACATACTTTTGGCCATACAAGTCAAGGTTTCCTACTACCTGCTTTCCCTGCTTTGCCAGTCTGTCCCATCAGCTTGTACATTTGAGGTGTGTAATGGTTTCTTCTAACCATATTTTGTCTGCTGTGTCTGATTCTTTTCTCAGGCTTCATGACATTGGAGGAAAGGAAGATCTTTGAGAACCTCAAATCACCACACCTCAAATACTGGATTCCTGCGGTGTGGTTCACCAATCTGGCCTCCAAGGCAAGGAAAGAGGGACGAATACAAGACAGCGTGGATCTTCAGACCATTCTCACTGTGAGCCTGAGCTATCTTCCTTTAAAATCTAATGATCAGGACTGCTGGTGCGATATCATGTCGAAGCTGTGTGCCTTATTGTCTGATTTAAGACATTAAAACCAAGTGCACTTGAGACACTCTAAACAGATTGCCGAGTCATCAGATATGCAGCTGTTCAGTCTGGTCATCGGGGAAGAATTTTAACATGATATTGCTGCAGTATGTGTAGCGCTTTTACATCAGGTCATTCTTAAATCCTCTACTTTCACGTCTTCTAGGATTATTGGCCAACAGGGGATAATGAATAAACAGAGTAGTTTAGTGCAGAAATGATATATGTTTGTGAAAGGTTGGACTGAGGGGGAATTTGTAATAATCATCAGCGTAAGGAGTAGATTTATCAAAATGTCAAGATGTTGGAAACGTTCCGAAGCTGGAAAGGTTAAAACCATACCAGGAACCCATGTTTCGTAACTGTGTCCATGATTAAACCATTAGCCTGGGTTTCCAGGATATGTTCGTTTCTAAGAATGATCGCAAATGTAATCCGGTTACAAAGAAGCGGAAACTTTTGTGGAATTTCTGGAGCCTTAGCTGAACACAGAACTAAAGATAGAAGATGACTAATGAGCTGCCCGTGGGGTTCAAACATTAGCAGCGTTAACATTAGCCTGCAACTTGAGCAGCCATGAGGACCTTTCTGTTTGTGTCTTCCTTCAGGAGCTGAACAAATTCAGGACCTGGTGCTCTACTTTGTTTGGATACGACTGGGTTGGGATCCCCTTGGTTTACACACAGGTGAGGGTTTTTCCATATAAACAAGTCCTGACTGTTCCATCTGCTGTAAATACTCTGTATATCTCAGCCAGAGACAGCACACACCAGCACTCTGCCCTTATCCAGCCATACGCTCTCAGCTCTCTCTCAGCCAAGCCGAGCCGGATCAGACCAGACTCATTTCTCCTGGTGGCCACATGAAGCGGTGTTCTTTCCTGGTTTTAAGCAATTAAGGAGAAAGGAACATTGCTAAATTGCATATAAACATCACTTCATGTAGTTAACTTGCTGATCTTTTCCAGACAGAACTATAATGAATTGTCACGTCCAATCTGTGGATTTGGGGGGGCACGGTGGCTTAGTGGTTAGCACATTTGCTTAGTGGTTAGCACGTTTGCCTCACACCTCCAGGGTTAGGGGTCCGATTCCCGCCTCCATCATGTCTGTGTGTGGAGTTTGCATGTTCTCCCTGTGCCTCGGGGGTTTCCTCCGGGTACTCCGGTTTCCTCCCTCGGTCCAAAGACATGCATGGTAGGTTGATTGGCATCTCTAAATTGTCTGTAGTGTGTGATTGTGTGAGTGAATGAGAGTGTGTGTGTGTGTGTGTGTGCCCTGCGATGGGTTGGCACTCCGTTCAGGGTGTATCCTGCCTTGATGCCCAATGACACCTGAGATAGACACAGGCTCCCCGTGACCCGAGAATAGTTCGGATAAGCGGTAGACAATGAATGAATGAATCTGTGGATTTAACTTTGCTCTCTTTCCCTCATCAGGTCGTAACGTTGGCCGTCTACACGTTCTTCTCAGCCTGCATCATCAGCCGGCAATTTCTCGACCCCGCTCAGGGCTACCAAGGACACGACCTTGACCTTTACGTGCCCATCTTCACATTGCTGCAGTTCTTCTTCTACTCCGGATGGCTTAAGGTCTGGCAGGCACACCACATTTTTATAGGTGCTTCCCAAATCGCATAATTATGTAGTATAAATCAAGTATTATGCTCAACCCTGAATATTCCAAGAAAAAAAATGAAGTGCACTTCAAGTACCCGGATAAATGGAGTGTGGAATTTTGGACACTCAACACTCGCAGCTCTGCGTATTTAGAGGAAAAGGGGCGGGGTTACCAGGCTCTGACACAAGGTGAGTAAAAAATTACAAGATGGCCGACGACTTTCTGGTGGACAAGATGTCTTACAAATATCTTTAAAATTAGCTCACATTGTATGATTTATGTTTCAAGACTTTTAAAATTCGCCGTATTCTAAATGGTAAAGCTTTCAGCAGCATAGTCTTTGCCTTTGACGCCATGCGCCATTTGTGTTCCATCTGAGACGATACGGCCCTTCCAACATTCATACGCTGGAGTGCATAGTGCGTAGTATAAGTGTGTAGTGTGTAATATGTCATTTAGGATGCAGCTCAAAATTTCCTGCTAATTTAAGTCTGATCAAATCTAAATTTCATAACACAACATAACAGCAGTGCTGCTAAATGAAAGCAAAAATGAGCTTCCCAAAGGAAAATACAGTAACAGACACATCCACTGATAGCAGTGGCTTATAGCACAATGGCATACACACAGATCTACACACTATACTCACCACTCTGGAGCATGGGACATGAAGCACAAAGAAAATTCCTGATGGAGGATGTTAATTTGAGAATATTAGGTAATCCTGTATGTCAGAATGTTCTAGAAATCATTTTTAAGTATCGGTGACATTAGCTGAGGAGCTTCATCAGTTCCACTAAACACTAAATAGTAAACATTCACAATATTTTCACTTGCTAAGATGTACTTTTTTTTGCAGTGTGGTCCAGAAGTGTGCACTAAGTGTGAACCCACTGGGGTAAACACACCACATGTTCTACATAGGCTCTAGATGGTGCTGCAGACTTCTCTCTCTCTGTTTAAAGACTTTATTCCAGCTCTGAAACTTCCTGTGTTACTCACTGTATACACTGTAAAGGTCTTAGAAAAAAAATATCCTAAGCATAGTCCGATTTTCTGGGATTTCCTATTATGAGTTATAACATAAGATTGTAAAACCTTCTAGACAGTGTTTTGAACAAAAATGAAAAGACCATGAAATTCTAAAGTCTCTTGCTAATTTTAGAAAGAAGCAAAATTATATGATAATAGAATATGAAAGATTTCAATCTTGAAATTAGTAGAAAAAATAATAAATGGTATAAATAATAAATAAATAGTAGAAAAAATAATAAATGGTATAAATAATAAATAAATAGTAGAAAAAATAATAAATGGTATAAATAATAATGAATAAATAATAGAAAAAAATAATAAATGGTATAAATAATAAATAATTAAATAAATAGTAGAAAAAATAATAAATGGTATAAATAATAAATAAATAGTAGAAAAAATAATAAATGGTATAAATAATAATGAATAAATAGTAGAAAAAATTAATAAATTGTGTAAATAATAAATAATTAAATAAATAGTAGAGAAAATAATAAATGGTATAAATAATAAATAATTAAATAAATAGTAGAAAAAATAATAAATGGTATAAATAATAAAGAATAAATAGTAGAAAAAAATAATAAATGGTATAAATAATAAATAATGAAATAAATAGTAGAAAAGATAATAAATGGTATAAATAATAATGAATAAATAGTAGAACAAAATAATAAATGGTATAAATAATAAATAATGAAATAAATAGTAGAAAAAATAATAAATGGTATAAATAATAAGTAAATAAATAAATAGTAGAAAAAATAATAAATGGTATAAATAATAAATAAATAAAGAGTAGAAAAAATAATAAATGGTATAAATAATAAGTAAATAAATAAATAGTAGAAAAAATAATAAATGGTATAAATAATAAATAAATAAATAGTAGAAAAAAATAATAAATATCTAGAAACAAAATAAAAGAAATAATTTTATTGTACTCTTATAATAGTAAATACTGGATCCATTTGACTATATTCAAATATTTTCACTTCATACATCTCGAGACATTCAGCATGACCTGAAGGACTGGAAACGTTCGCAGGCTTCTTGCTAACCTTGATGAATCCTTGATGAAGCATTACCTGTGAAATCATCCTCATCCGTTTCCTCCGCATTCTGCTTCAATTACCGCAAACGAGAAGACAGTAAACAGAGCTCGAGCATCATGGGAGCCAGACACTCTGCACAGCCTCACATAGGCAATAATATTATAATACACTCAACAAATACATCTGCCTAGAAGTGTTTATGGAAGCTGTCTGGAGATCTATGTCATTTCTTGTTTTCGCCTAATATGTAGCCTTCCATAGCCTTGATGTAATACTGTTAGGTAAGAATTCTTCCCATCTGGTCAGAGTTTGCTCACCTGTCCATTGTTTGTGTGTCCAGTTTTGTTGAGTTTGTAGTGTATCACCTGCTATTCCAGATCATTCCACACATTTCTATAGAATTGAGATCTCTAGGCTGGTCAGAGCGCTCCGGTTCTCCCATTTCAGCCCTTTTACACTACAAAAGTCGTCAATTCAATTCTATTTGAATTGTTTTGTGTTTTTTACAATGGACATCGGCACAAAGCAGCTTGACAAAAATGTATAAATTCCGGACATATGTTTTAAATAATAATATGAGGAAGAACTCATGACTCAAAAGGGAAGCCATCCTCACCCGAGTGGCACTAAATAGTGTGATTATAAATCAGTTCCCTTCGATAACTGTGTACTGTAAGGTTAAAACCTGCAGTTGTGTAACCAGGAAGTTCATCCTAGTTCCAACATGAAGTCCATTTTGTTGAAGTTGTTCACTGATGAACTCTCAGGGGGTTTTGCCTTGGCACCATTGCCTCTGGCTCAACTTTGTCATTTTTATATTTCTGTGAAGCTGCTTTGAGACAATGTCCACTGATAAAAGTGCTATACAAATAAAATTGAATTTATGGAGATTTGAGAGCAAAGCTATCCACGGTATTTGCAGACCTGAAGCAATCCTAGTAACTGTAGACCTAAGCCATTGAGAAACATGGGAGTGTCTGTGTTTTGTTTGGTCATAAAGCATAAAGTACAACATCAGGATTTAAATTATATTCATTTTTTATATATATATATAAGGTAGCAGAGCAGCTCATAAACCCATTTGGAGAGGATGATGATGACTTTGAGGCCAACTGGTGCATCGATAGGAACCTGCAGGTCTGATATACTGTACACTCTTACTGTTTTAATTGTGAGTATTAAGGACGTAACTAAGGCGCTGTGTACTATTGAAGTTTCAGATCTAAAGCCTTGCTTCAGATAAGCCTTGGTTTAAGGTAATGACACTAGCTGTACTGCTGGTAGGTGTCTCTGATGGCAGTGGATGAGATGCATATGAACAATCCCCGCATGACCAAAGATATTTATTGGAACGAACCTGATGTGCGTCCACCGTATACTCGTGCTGCTGCAGACTACTGCATCCCCTCATTTTTGGGCTCTGCTACTGACATGAGGTGAGCAGCAATCTCCGACAAACTCATACACAGAGTATAAGGTCAAACGTTTGTGCACCCCTAGCCATTAGCTGAATATATGTGGTTCTTCCTCAAATTGTTGCCACAAGAGAGACTCAAACCCTGTTCCAGCATGACAATGTCCCTGTGCACAAAACCCCTGAACTCCATGAAGACACGGTGTGTTAAGGTTGGAGTGGAAGTGTCCTGCACAGAGCCCTGACTCTGACCCAACCCCACTGAACACTTTTGGGATGAACTGGAACACCGACTGAACCCCAGACCTCCTCACTCTCACAACATCAGTGTCTGATCTCACTAATGCTCTTGTAGCTGAATGGCCACAGACATGCTCCAAGATCTAGTGGAAAGCCTTCCTAGAGAAGTGGAGCTCATTATAACAGCAAATCTGGATGTTCAACAAGCTCATATGAGTGTGATGGTCAGGGGTGCACAAATTTTTGACCGCATAATGTAGCTGCATGAACTCACGAAGCTGCATGAAATACACGTCTCGTATCATTAAACGTGTGTCATCTTCCTTTGCAGGATCTCAGAAATATTGCAGAATGAAGACATCGATACCAGCAACCCCCGGGGTCAGGCCACAGTTCTGGGCCGCATGCGTCGCTTGCTGAGCTTCCAGGAGCCCGTGGAGCTGCACACACGTCCGTCGTTCAAGCGCCACTCCAGTGACAACTTCATGCCGTTTGGTCCAGTCCACCATTTTCACCCCAGGGAGGAGGAAAAGATGCATACTCACTCCAAACTACATTCCCCGCGTGGGAATTTTTACCCGCTTTCCACCGTCAACGAGGTGACCGGCACCTCCGCTTCTCCTGATGCCTCGATACACACCCCTTCTCCAGACAAGATACCTTCAATAGTGATCAGTGAAACCCATCTAGAAGACGTGAGTGAGAGTGTTGTCCAGGAGTCTTCACTAGAGTCAGCTCAGGTCCAGGAGCATCATGGGAAGGAGATGAACACAGCAAAAGGTGTTACGGACACACAATCCATGAGGTTTGGACGCTTTTCTCCAGCCAGTAAGAGGAAAAGGAATCAACGGTCAGTTCAGCAGTCGAGACAGAGCTCGATGAGCAGCGCAAAGAGCTTTCCGAGCCCCAAAGACATCCAGAGAAGGAAAGATCATCCTCTTAACCAACAGCAGGAAACTCTGGAGTTTAATCTACAACAAACATCTGGAACTGCAGACTCCAACAACCAGGAGAAACAACAGAGACAAAACCAGGAGAGCTGAAAGCTTGGAGAATTCACACTGAAACCATTGATCCAAACTCAGGTGACTCTGATCCGGATTTTCTGTGTTCAGGATGGAGTCCAGACACTTAGATGATCTACAGAACTGAGTTATCATGTACAGAAGCCCTGAATTGCATTGAGTGAAGATCTTTTTAAAAAATTAATCATTATTCTTATTAACTAAGTTATGTTAAAAGTAGGGGGGCACGGTGGCTTAGTGGTTAGCACATTTGCCGCACACCTCCAGGGTTGGGGGTTCGATGCCCACCTCCACCATGTGTGTGTGGAGTTTGCATGTTCTCCCCGTGCCTCGGGGGTTTCCTCCGGGTACTCCGGTTTCCTCCCCCGGTCCAAAAACATGCGTGGTAGGTTGATTGGCATCTCTAAATTGTCCGTAGTGTGCGATTGCGTGAGTGAATGAGAGAGTGTGCGTGCCCTGTGATGGGTTGGCACTCCGTCCAGGGTGTATCCTGCCTTGATGCCCAATGACGCCTGAGATAGGCACAGGCTCCCCGTGACTTGAGAATAGATCGAATAAGCGGTAGACAATGAATGAATGAATGTTAAAAGTATGATTATTTTCAAAAGACGACTGAACGAACAGCTCAGGGCTTCAGTAATCTTGTATTTGAAAAGTAGTGTAATCTGAACCGTCTCCATGTAATGGCCTAGCCAATGAAAATCCTTTTGTTTTCAGAAGAAAATGAAACCACCTCCACCTCACTCCGACCAAAGTGACTTGAACACACCTGACGTGGTAATTATGACTTCTCAGGAGAACACCGTGTGTCTTAGATGTGTTGAAATGAGAATGAACCATGACCCATTAGCCGTGAATTATAAATCCGGAAATCTGGCTAGTCATCAAAAAATTCCATCAAACATAATAAGATGGAATTATTCTCCATTTCCGTGTTTTTAAGTGTTTAAGGTGCAAATAACAGACCAGCATGCTGAAGTTTAACTCAAGCACTTATTACTGCAAACACAAGCAAATAAATAAAACACACACACACACACACACTCACAAGAGTGATGCTTTTCTAAGGAAAATATTTAATCCATATAAAGAAAAGACAAGAGAGGACAAGAGAGTCCGAAATCAAATCCCATTACATTTTATTTTTTTGTTCCAGATAAAAATACTTGCATCGGGATCAAGAAGTAAAAACGTGTGGCGGCGTGTAATAAAAAAGAAAACTAGAAGCATTGAACATGTTTAAAAAATAATAATAAATACATTGATTCTTTGGAAATACAGTGCAGGTGAGATTCTGGGCATCATCATCATCATCATCAGACAAACTCTCCCAGAATACATCATTTCCCCCCAAAACAGTGCAGGCTGTTTTAAACCACGGCCATGTGTCTTCAGAAGGCAGGATATGTAAAGGTACATGCGTATATATTGCTTTCGGACATCATCAGTGATCAGATATCATCGGTCCACCTTTTTAAGGCAATTTACAGACATTAAAGCTCTCTCTCCCGCTGGCATAAAAAACAGAGCAAGAAGTCGACGAATCTTGGTTTCGTGACACATGACACGTTCTCCCAGTGGTGACGATGAGGAGTTTTTTTCTTGAATCGTGTAGACCAGAGGAGTCCAGTCTTCTCCAGGAAGCGCCGGTTAGAGAGGACACAGCTGATGGTGACCATCAGGAGTAGAGCTCTGATTGGGTGGATGTTTGTTCACATTGTTCGTATCGTCACAGAGTCAGGGGCAGAAGTTTATGCGGTCGTTCTACTGATAGTGCCGTAACTGAAGAGAAGATTCATACATACATAATGAAAAAGTCTTTTTTTTTTTTTTTTTTTTTTTTTAAAGAAAATGTCAGACTCCATCTTTAAAGCTACATTAAGCAAGATTTGTAAGAGAAAAAAAAACAGATCAGTTCAATAGGAGGAGTTGAATAAGAGTAGAATTGACCCCCCCCCCCACACACACACACACAGACTCCACCCCATTTCCTTTCACATACACCAAGCTCCGCCCCCAAACTTGGTTCAAATGAGTTAGCATTAGCAAGGATCATTCGACCGCATTCATTCAACTACGTGACGTACAGACATGTGAAATTCTCCTCTCGAGGTTTGTGTGTGAAGGCGTGTTAGAGGGCGTGCCTATAAAATGACTGACAGGAGACCAAACACACATTCCAGACCTGAAGGAAGGTTTCCGAACTCATACGATGGCTTAAAACTGTTAATCACATGTACAGTATTTCTACACATTATTATTAGCACTAGTCAGAAATAAAAAGTTAAATATTGCCTGTCGCACCTTTAAGGAGGAACAAAAAAAAAAAAAAAAAAAAAAAAAGATTTTAATGTCTATGAGTCTACACACGTCCATCACACACAGTGCTAGCGCTGATCTTAAACAAACCATCTCAGGAACAATACATCAGTCCCTCCATTTTTGTGTGATCGTAGAATCAAGCAAACTCTGCTGTTCTCTCGTTTTCTCCAAAAATTAGGCACAAAAAACTCAGCAAACTTGCATTTTTGTCACAACAATCACAACGAGAATCTGGAGGACTGCTGTGGCGTGATATGAAGGAGCTGCTGTTGCTGATCAGCATGATTTCGTGTAATAACCAACACCCTAATATCCAAACAGAAGACATTTTTAGATGTTTTAATGCTGATGTGGTTCAAAACTCGTTTGTTTTTATTTATTTATTTTTTTAATAATAGCCTGACTCTGACTCTAAGGGAGAGTAAAAATATTTTTTTCATAAATACAGGCCCAGGAACATATGTACATTACACAGAAGAGGAAAAAGTGGGGGAAAAAAAGCTTTAAAATATAGTATCAAAATTTTATATATAATGGCGGAATGATATAATACTCGTTTTTTTTCTTTTACATTTTTTTTTCCTAAAAAAAAAAAGAAAAAAAAGGAAAACCGTGAGAGGAACAATACTTAAAAGAGGTCTATAAATACAGAAAGGGTGTGGTGTCTCCTCCTGCCGTTAGGATGGAGGTGAGCTCGAGGAGGACCAGCCATCCTCACGACGGCTCGTTCACCGTTCTCTCCAGCTCGATGACTTTCGGACGATCGCTGGACTGTGACTCCGCCGACCTGTGGAAACAGAAACATCCGGATTTGGAAAACAGACCTCGGGTGAGACTGTGGCCTTTGGGACGAGTGCTGAGATTTGTCTTGACGTATTTTCAGACACATTCATTAACATCCTCAGTGGAGAGAGAGAGAGAATGTTACCTGTGTGTGTGCAGGTCGATCAGAAGGGCTTTTTGCGTGCTGGTGTCGGTGCTGTTGTTCTGAGCGAATGGTGGGCTGGGTTCTGGAGTTTGGGGCATGGCTTGGTTGAGTCTATGCTGCGGTTCCAGGCGCCACATCGCCATGTCGTTAGTCTGCGTGTCCCACTCTGGATATTTTCCACCTAGCCCAGAGGGGCGGGGCTCGTCTCCAAGACCGAACTTGTCAACAGCCAGCAGGTTTCTGGACTTCACTAGTGGACAGAACAATCAGAGAGTCAGACACGGTACACAAACTCATGCACTTTTTGTCTGAGAGTTTACACAAGAAATCTGGTATTCGTGAAAATTATGAAGAATACATTTGTATCCTCCTCATGCTCTTGCGAGTCTGCAAAATGACACTGCGATGATAAAGTTGAGAAAAGTCTAACTTTAGGCAAATATGGAGCGACTGTTTCTCCTCAATCTCACATGATATGACGCAGATAAACACTGGAGGATTTTATACACAAACACCAAATCTCCTTCCAGAGCAGAAAATTCACACACGACTTTACACAAACCCTGATCGGTGAGGCTTGCTGTGTTGGTGTGTATGTGGTACCTGTAGTAGTGTAAGAGTCCTGCATGGTGAGCTCTCTGGATAGATCAGTCTTGGTGACAGAGGAGCAGGGGCTCAGGCCCGGGTAGAAGCTTCCCAGAAACACAGCGAAACACAGCACCAGCGCCTACAGAGCGAGAGCACGAGGATGTGATGATAGAGTGATAAGATTTCATCTCACAATAAAATACTGCTTTCTTTTTTTCCTTTAAAAACATGTAACTTGCTCAGTAATGCTGCTGGTCAGGCTGCAGACTGAAATTATTCAGGGGAAATGTGCAAACAAAACAATTAAGAAAAGGTTAAGGATGTGACGCTTAACCTGTACGTGTCAAAATATTCCTCCTTCCAGGATCACTTTCAGGAACAACACGCTCCGCTGCCTTTAAATCAAATGCCTCTCATATACTGCCTTTTAAATGAAACCTCTTTATCTCATATATATCTATACGCTATAGGAAAATAATCAGTAAATTGCTGCAGTCTCGTGCGGTGCAATGTGAAGCATCATGAAGCTGATTATTTTCCTATAACTGAAGAAAAATCCTTGTGTTTGATTCCTCATATCCCACAAAACACTTGATTTATGTAAATATAAACAGAATGACATGTTGTACATTTTTATCCATTTATAGTTACGTGTAATGTTAGCACGTTTGCCTCACACCTCCAGGGTTGGGGGTTCGATTCCCGCCTCCGCCATGTGTGTGTGTGGCGTTTGTGTCATGTTCTCCCCGTGCCTCGGGGGTTTCCTCCGGGTACTCCGGTTTCCTCCCCCGGTCCAAAGACATGCATTGTAGGTTGATTGGCATCTCTAAATTGTCCGTAGTGTGTGATTGTGTGAGTGAATGAGAGTGTGTGTGCCCTGCGATGGGTTGGCACTCCGTCCAGGGTGTATCCTGCCTTGATGCCCAATGACGCCTGAGATCGGCGTGACCCGAGAATAGATCGGATAAGCGTTAGACAATGAATGAATGTTATCACTTGGCTATAAACAAGTCAAACCCTCACTTTCTACTCACATATAATAATAATAATAATAATAATAATAATAATAACAACTTATTACTGATGTTGAAAGATCTCAGCATAGAAAACCTCCCATGTCCTTGTAAATGAGCTGTTGCTTAGCAACAATTTAAAAAAAAACCACCCATGTCCCTGTATATGAGCTATTACTATAGCAACAATAAATAAGCATCGTCCCTCTAAATGAGCCGTTGCTATAGCAACAATAACATTAGCATAAACCTGTGATTTGGATTCATGTCCAAGCTTCGGACCAATCAGATTAGGGAATTCAGCAGTGCTGTGGGATATATGTGGTATGTGACATGCTATGGGATAACTGTTTACTGGTTTTGTTTGTGAGAGTTCTTACAGGATTACTGCACAGGACAGACACATCCTGCAGCCAGTGACACTGTGATTAAAACAGAGTGTGCTTATGTGCTGTGTGTTAGACTTACTCAACCAAAATCACAAGAAATCGCTGATCATCCGTTACACGGTAAATCAGTAGAGTAGTGTTAGTGCAACAAAGCATAATACTAGCACTGGTCTCAGTAGAGTAACACATCCATCTCTGAACCTATTGACTACGCCCCACAATCTTTGTCGTACACACTCCTACGTAAAAGCTGCACTCCTGTTGTCATAGGTGCCTCTTTCTAAGCATGTGCACATGGAGACACACACACACACACACACATACACACGACCAAGCCGTGTGAGGACGCCGGGTGTTCTCACCATGAGACATGTGGAGGTCTGAGTGCTGACCATTTTGCATGAGCGAGGGACTTTTCCTGCCACCATGGCCTGCAGGGACTGCAGCTGCTGCAGCAAAGACCTGTGATGTGGAAAACAACGAGAGGCATTTAAAAGCCTACTCCACATACCTGATTCAAATCCAGGACTGCAAACCATGACCTGCTGTCCTTCCAAGTCCATTAAAAAAAACAAAAACAACTTAAGGTAGGAGTGTGACATACTTGTTGGTACTTTCAAGGTTCTCCACTTTCCTGCGCAGCTCACTGTTCTCGTTGGAACACGTCTCCACCCTGCAGCCAGAACACCAGCGTGATATTACAAGAGCAAAGAAATGAACACACAAAGGTAATAATAATGCAGTAAAATATTCTACTGCAAAATAAATCGGAGTGGAGACTGTAGGAGTACATGAACTGACCACTGCACGACACGTCCATGAACATAGAGACAACAAGCACTTAAAAAGACGCCTACTCGTGGACAATAAGGTGGGGAAGGTGTTTATTTGTACTGACACTAGGGCAGTGTGTAGTGAGTGTGTGTGTAATGAGCTGTGTGTGTAGTGAGTGTGTGTGTGTGTAGTGAGTGTGTGTGTGTGTAGTGAGTGTGTGTAGTGAGTGTGTGTGTGTGTACTGAGTGTGCGTGTGTAGTGAGTAGTGTGTGTGTGTGTGTGTGTGCGCGTGTGTGTAGTGACTGTGTGTAGTGTGTAGTGAGTGTGCGTGTGTAGTGAGTGTGCGTGTGTAGTGAGTGTGCATGTGTAGTGAGTGTGCGTGTGTGTAGTGAGTTTGTGTAGTGTGTAGTGAGTGTGCGTGTGTAGTGAGTGTGCATGTGTAGTGAGTGTGTGTAGTGTGTAGTGAGTGTGCGTGTGTAGTGAGTGTGCATGTGTAGTGAGTGTGCATGTGTAGTGAGTGTGCGTGTGTAGTGAGTGTGCGTGTGTAGTGAGTGTGCGTGTGTAGTGAGTGTGCGGGGTGTAGTGAGTGTGCGGGGGTGGGGTGCGTGTGTAGTGAGGGGTGTGTGTAGTGAGTGTGCGTGTGTGTAGTGAGTGTGCGTGTGTGTAGTGAGTGTGCGTGTGTGTAGTGAGTGTGCGTGTGTAGTGAGTGTGCATGTGTAGTGAGTATGCATGTGTGTGAGTGGGGTGCGTGTGTAGTGCGTGTGCGTGTGTAGTGCGTGTGCGTGTGTGTGCGTGTGTGTAGTGACTGTGTGTAGTGTGTAGTGAGTGTGCGTGTGTGTAGTGACTGTGTGTAGTGAGTGTGCATGTGTAGTGAGTGTGTGTGTGTGTAGTGAGTGTGCGTGTGTGTAGTGAGTGTGCGTGTGTAGTGAGTGTGCGTGTGTAGTGAGTGTGCGTGTGTGTGTGTAGTGACTGTGTGTAGTGTGTAGTGAGTGTGTGTGTGTGTAGTGACTGTGTGTAGTGTGTAGTGAGTGTGCGTGTGTGTAGTGACTGTGTGTAGTGTGTAGTGAGTGTGCGTGTGTAGTGAGTGTGCGTGTGTAGTGAGTGTGCGTGTGTGTAGTGACTGTGTGTAGTGTGTAGTGAGTGTGCGTGTGTGTAGTGACTGTGTGTAGTGTGTAGTGAGTGTGCGTGTGTAATGAGTGTGCGTGTGTAGTGAGTGTGCATGTAGTAATCTTACTTTTTCTCGAGGGCATCCACATACTCCTTTTTCTTCCTGCGACTTTCCTGAGCAGAAATCTGAGAAACAGAAAATCATCTTATTCTAATCATTTCTATATCACAACATGCAGAGCAGAGTCGGGGTCAAAAAGCTCATCTGAAACACACACACACACACACACACACACACACACACACACACACCTTATTCTTGATTTTCCTGCGGATTTTTTTCAGGGCTTTCTCCTCAGATTTGGACAGAGGCAGCTTAGTGGGAACGGGGTATCCCTCAGCGATCAGAGTGCGCCTCTCCTCTTCTGTCAGCAGGAGAGGCCCCGAGCCCTGCAGCTTCTGTCACAGTGATAGGAGAGGGGGAGAGAGAGAGAGAGAGAGAGAGAGAGAGAGAGAGAGAGAGAGAGAGAGAGAGAGTAGATAGATAGATAGATAGATAGATAGATAGATAGAGAGAGAGAGAGAGAGAGAGAGACAGAGAGAGATAGATAGATAGATAGATAGATAGATAGAGAGAGAGAGAGAGATAGATAGATATGTTCTAGTCGTTTTTAATGGTGCCTTTGTTTTGTTACATCGCGTTAATGAATCTTCAAAGAGAATGCAAATGAATGGGAACGCGTCACGTCCTTCGACTTAGCCTCTCAGCGGCTATAGGCTGCCGCTATAAATACTGAAACCTGTATCAACTCTCTCACGATCTCGCTCACACACACAACATAATGTTTACATTTTGTTTGCACTACTTCAACCGCTGCTACTGCATTTCTTGCACAATTCATACCGTCATGCTGCTATATACAGTATATGTTTAGTAACATACATGTTATTCGATAGGCACGGTGGCTTAGTGGTTAGCACGTTTGCCTCACACCTCCAGGGTTGGGGATTCCCGCCTCCGCCGTGTGTGTGGAGTTTGCATGTTCTCCCCGTGCCTCGGGGGTTTCCTCCGGGTACTCCGGTTTCCTCCCCCGGTCCAAAGACATGCATTGTAGGTTGATTGGCATCTCTAAATTGTCCGTAGTGTGTGAGTGAATGAGAGTGTGTGTGCCCTGCGATGGGTTGGCACTCCGTCCAGGGTGTATCCTGCCTTGATGCCCAATGACGCCTGAGATAGGCACAGGCTCCCCGTGACCCGAGTGTAGATCGGATAAGCGGCAGGCAGTGAATGAATGTTATTAGAGACCTTGTTTTTACAGTTTCTCGAGTCTGCACATTCCATTTTGTTTTGTTGCACATGTTTTTTCGGCGCTATGTGTCCTGTCTTGTGTTGTTTTGTGCACTGTCTTGTCTTGCACTGGTTGCACACGTTGCACTTTATGTAGCTTTGTTGTTTATGTAGCACCAGGGTCCTGTTTCCTGTACTGTGTCAGCTATATGTGGTTGAAATGACAATAAAAGCTTCTTGACTTGACTTGATACTGAAACCTTGAGCACCAGCCAATAGACTACCACATCTGATTTATTTATTTTTTTACCTTTAAACACTAAAATGTTTTAAAAACATACATGACTTGAAAAACAGAAATATAAAAGTATAATAAAATTCAATGTGTGCCATTATATGTAAACATTCAACAAACTGGTCCGGGATCAGTAAAATTTCAAAAATGATCCAAGGTCACAAAAATGAGTCCACAGTACTGTGTGTGTGTTCTTTGACACTCACATGAGGGGCAGTGAGAAGGGGTGAGTTGGACAGGGAGTTGGGCAGTGAAGATGTTGTGCGTTGCGCCACCTTGAGGACAGCTGGGTTCTGTGTGGGGCTGGCAGGAGCGCAGGGGTGCACAGGGCTCTGACTGCCCTCTGTGTCACTGCCATGAGAGCTGGGAGGAGTCGGGGGCATCTGCAAAGCCTCAAGCTCTGCACACACACACACACACAAAAAATATATATTATAATAAAAGCCATATCTGTATGATCTATACCAACACTGTCCACTTTGGACTTTTTTTGTACTCTTGAGTGCATAGAGCTCGTGTTAGAGAGACGTTTGTTTGTCAACAAGAAATAAAAAAAGAGAAATATTGGTGCTGTAACTGGATTACTGACAGATCATCCTGCTCTGTGCAGCTTTTTACCTTTAGGGGAGAGGTTCAGGAACTGATCCACCTCATGTGGCTCCAGTTTAATCTGTGGGCTGAAGCTCTCATCCTCTTTTATCTACAGCCATCACACAGACACAACACAGGAAGTTCACTCCATGCCCACGTTACAGTGTGCGACAAACAATGAACCCATACAGTGCCTTATTAACAGTAATGTAAACAAGATGGATAAGGATTTACACAGAAAATCTGGTTACGTTAGTATGTTTGAGGATACTCCTGAGAATGATTTAAATGAATAGCATTAAACTCAGAGTTATTTATTTATTGTTCCTGGGGTAAAATGTACAAGGGGTCATGGGGTAAAATGGCAGTTACCAGTACTTTATATCTACATACATATAAGCTGCATCCCAGATGTCATACTACTCACTCTCACTGTGCACTATGTACTCTAGCGTCTAGTGTACAAGTCCTAGAAATGTCGTATCGTCTCAAATGGAACCATTTATTTAAGTGCTTAATTGAATGAATCTATTGAGTATTACATATAAACACAGCAGACTCTGTGTAAAATCACAAGCTTCCCGCTCTTCCTGTACGTCCTAACTATACGTTTTAAATATTTGAGGAATGTTTTCCATTAAACAGAGTAGGCGGACCTGTGTGTTGAGCTGTGTGTTGTGCGAGGGGGAAGCGGCGCTTGCTGGTTCCACCGTCAGTGTGAGAGTCAGCGTAGGCAGCAGTGCTGGAGAATCACACAGCAGAGGCTCCATCTTCAGGTTTAACCTCTCCTCCTCCTCCTCCTCCTCCTCCATCTCCTCCACCACCTCCTGCTCCACCGGCCAGTCCTCACAGTCTGACTCTCCTGCACATGGCACACAGATCACTCACTGTAGCACTCAACATCATCATCATCATCATCATCATCAATATTATTAATAATAAAAACAATATAGTATTAGAGCCAGCAGACTGTGCAGAGGTTTTGAGATAAATCTCCATCACTCATTCAGCAACAGGCTACAGTGCAGAAAATAAAGGAGGAGGGGTTTTAGGAGACTGAGATCAGATTGAAGTTGTGTTCTCTCCCCGAGCGAGGCATTTCCCCACACTCACTAGGTTCGCTGCTGGTTTTCTCCGTGGTCAGATGGGAGAGGGGTGACTGAGGGCGCGAGTCTCCGCTCAGAGAGTAGCTGTGCTCGGCCTGGATGTGAGGAGGCGGCGGAGAGGCCGGGCTCAGCTCCTCCTCCACGTCCATTATTTCGCTCCTTCCGGACAGAAAGGGGTCGCTCAGCAGCTGGCCCAGCAGCGCCTCCTGAGACAGGTCATCCAAAAGCTCAGTGAAGTGCTGCATGGGGAAGAGGCACAGACAGAGTCTCAGAAGTGATGCAAGGATGCAGATACAGACAAAACACAGCCACACAGGAACAAAATAAGAGATAAAAAGATAAAATTTAGCTTCTCTCTCACGGAGGAAACAAACATTGTCGCCCTTTATCTAAAAAATAAAAGGCGAAAGTGAGTGTAAATGGAAGAAATGTAGTCATGTAATTTATTGCCATGTCAGAATCATGGCCTATTTTCATGGAAAGACGAAGGAAGGTACAAGAAGACATTTTGCCAATTCTTTCAGCATTACAACATAAAATCTTTCAACAAAAAAAAATTTTTTTCCACAGTCTCAACAACAGCAGCTCTATACAGTCCTTCACTTTAATGTTCAATAAGAGGTTTAGGATTTTGGACGACTTTATGAACAAGAAAAATATGTATCTTCTAGTAAAAGCATTATCTTATATTTTTAAGTGTTAGTATTTGCTTAACAGTCATTCCCATACTGAGGTGTGAATAGGAATGCAGGTGTAAGTCCTGAATGTCCAGTATCTCATGTGTCAAAGCAGACATGAAGGAAGTATCTATCGCTTAGAAAAGGTTTGATTCTGTGTAGTTTGTTATGAACAAGCCGGTCCTGTTCCATTTACCATTTCTTGAAAAGTATGAGTTTATTATATATTTGAAATCTGCATGTAGGATTCGACAATTTGGGATTTTCAGTGTGAAGACTTCCTGGGCAGCAGCGTCTGTCTATATAGACAGAACAATATGTCCTGATAGCCAGAAGAAATGGATGTCTACGTAAACAGCAGGGATTTAGTCAGTCAATCACTTATAAAGAAAATTAAGAAGATTACAGTGTTGGTTAAAGGTAAAGAGTTAAAAGGAAGATTTCATGATAGCGAGTGTTTCAGCTCTTTGAAATCTTTGCCAATGTTGGTGATGGAAAAACTATTTCTAGTTAAAATGCTGCGACTGAACCCATCCATCCATTATCTGTAGCCTTTATCCTTACACAGGGTTGCAGGCAACCTATCCAAGGCTGGGGACACACTGGATGGACTACCAACATGTCACAGGGTACAATTAAAACACACTCACACACACACACACACACACACACAGTTTAGAAATTTCAGCCTACAACACGTCTTTGGACTGGGGAGGAAACCAGAGAACCCTGAGGAAACCCCTGAACCATGGGGAGAACATGCAAACTCCACATACACAAGGAGGAGGTGGGAATTAAAACCTCCAACCCTGGAGATGTGAAACAAATATACTAACCACTAAGCCGCCGTGCCCTCTAAAGGACAGTTCTGTGCGTTTCATTAATTTTTTTAAATGAATTAAACAGGAAACTGATTTGAGATAAGATATGGCCCTTAAGCAAATCTCTGTATATTCTCACTATCGTCTTCTCTCTTTTTTTTTTTTTTTTTTTTTACTTCTAAGTAGGCAACTGAAAAGTCTGGACAAATCTTGCTAAAAGTATATGAAGAATTTTTGTTATTTTAAAGAAAAAAACCCCCAACATAAATCCAATGACTGTGCATGTTTGGTTGTTGTGTCAGAATATACACCATAATTGCCACTTTCATTCGGAGGAAGTGAGCACGCCTACACACCTACAGGGAATCTCCTGCCCCAGTGAAGGGCCTCAGGTTCAGCTGGAGAGCCAGGGGCTGCTGCTTATTTAAATTGCACCCTATACAAGCAGCTAAACGACTCTCAGCAGGATGCTTTAGATGTCACGTTTCACAGCCGGCATACCGGAGTCACAGCAATGCCGCAACCCTGCCGCAGAAACCAGCCGACTTTCACTCCACCAATCAGAAGCCACCTAATCTCACTCTCTACAATCAACAAGACTCAGATACCTAACCAGAGGGCAGAGTTTCTTCTACCACCCCCTTCCCCCTCGCTCTGCCTCATCCTGCCTCCCTAAACAAGTCAGGACAAGTGAAGCACCCGTATCTATCCAGCTGAGTTCTGCAGCTGTGTCCTCAGTCCGTCTGGAGGACATTTTCTCTGCATTCCTCCCACAGAGGAGCCATCTCCACCAGCTTTGTCTGGTACACCATCAAGGCCGAGTCTCTCAATTTCAGCTCGATGAAATAAATCAAAACCTCGGCACATTTTTTGCATCGTCATGGTACGTTGTAGAGGCAAGCCAGGGAAAGAATAGGTGGAATTCCTGAGAAGGAGTGAGTTCAGATAAACTGGTTTGTTTAATAGAGAACAGGCATGTGCTGCACATCCTGAAACTCTGGAATGATTCTGTAGAATGGTCATCAATGTTATATTAATATACAAAAGACTGGAATTGCAGACTTGAGACTTGAGACAGTGTTGCCCCTGTTTTCTGAGTGGGGTGGAAGGGTCCTGCTCTCTACCCCCTGTCAATCACAGTGACACTGAGTCAATCAGGGGCATGAGAGAGCTCATCTATATAGAAGGAAGAGGACAACACGTCCCTCCGAGTGTGTTACTCTGCTCTGGGATGGTGGGTGGGAACTGGTCGAGACAACGTTAGGGAAAATCTGTGAAAAATCCAAATAAGTCATGGTGGAAACTGTATTACAAAAGCAGAACGAAATACATGATCATACTTCTGCGTGATCCAAGAGAATTCTCCAGACAGCAGCGAGGGGCATCGTGTAACTGCGAGCTTAAGTCTCTGGCACGGCAACTTTAAAATGTTACTGCTGAGCCATACTTCAGGAAGAGAAACTCAAAGGGTTACTGAGGTCAGCAAATGAAAAGGCATGTGTGACCGGCTCCGTGTTGCCAGATGTCCATTAGAGGATTCCTGCTAGAAAAAAAAAAGAAAAAGACTAAGACGCGTCTTTTCCAGAAGAATCCTGGTTGATAAAAAAGCTGTAAAGAGACACCGCTGAATGTGATCATTAAAATTCACTGGTGTGTGTGTAAGAAGCTGGGTGTAATGGGGTTTACAGGCCCAGTCATAGATATGTGTGGGTGTGTGTTTGGGGGGTGGGTACAGTAAACAATAGCAGATTGATTGGCCTAGCTCAGGCTGCAGGTCAAACAAAAGCGCCTTTTACCAGCACAGACCTGTGAACTCCACTGAGTGATGAAACACACCCCGTGTGAGAGACGCAGAGTCACTGGGTTCACTGGGAAAGAAGTTAGAAAGTAAAAGTAAGGGGTTGTGTCACAGATGCAATGCATGCAGGTTCTAAATACTGAGACTCAACACCAAACACAACACCAAGGCAAACTAACTAACAAAGAAATAAACACTTTTTTTTCCTAAGCAGTGCTAAAACAACACTAATGGAAAAGGAAATTAGGGGGGAATATTGAGAAAGCAGCAGAGACTTGCAGTGAGCTGTAAAAGTTGGCAAGAATTCAGACATATGGCTTCAATTACAGGCTGACTCAAACTGGAGAGAGAGAGAGAGAGGGAGAGAGAGAGAGAGAGAGGAGAGAGAGAGAGAGAGATAAGTAGACCAAGAAAATATTTTTTGGTGTGAGATCAAGCACATGCACGTGTGAGCTCAAGACTGCTCAAGTCAGAAATGCTCATTTTTTCCTGATCATGACTCACACTCCAGACCAGTAAAAACTCTGTCTATTCAGGTATACACACACACACAGTTCTCTCTCTCTCTCTCTCTCTCTCTCTCTCTCTCTCACACACACTCTTTAGGAAACATCATATGAACAATGCTGGTGCTGTAATACTCTCACCCGGGATATTGTGATATAGTGTTAGAAGAGGAGGTTTCTAGGCCATACAGCCATATAATGATTTTAGACCAACGTTCCCCCAAGCTGGAGGTCTTAACTCTCTCATTACAGAAATGAGGTCTGTTATTACACGCGTGCTGACGGACATGTGGTAAGACAATTACGGTGAATTATCCTATAGTGCCGGGCGTCCTTGTGTGGAATGATGCTGCCCCGGACGCCGGGGAACAGGATGTCATCATTTTCCTTTTCCAATATGACTAATATAGAAGGCAGGGGATTTTAGGTTACCCATATCTGTGGAAAACAAATATACTGATCAGAAATCCAAGCTGTGCTCATCGGTTTGTATGAATAAGGCTCGGGGCAGGGAGTGAGTGGGTTCCTGAGAGGTTGTTGGTTGAATGCAGGGAGAGAAGGCTGCTTTGTTCATGGAGTGTGTGAGGAAGAAAGACTGCATAAGGGAGAGAGTGTGTGTGTTTGGGAAAGCAGAGAGGCCTTCTATGAAACCCATCTGGAGAGGCCATGGTAGCTGTGTTAGTGTTAGTGTTGGGGTTAGTGGCAAGATTCGGAGGGCAGCGTGTAATGTTTAGCCACCCTGGGACGTGTGTAAATGGAAGCCGGAGGGAGCAGAGTGGGGGAGGAACATGCTAACTGGGTTGATGCAAGAGCAGAAAAACAGATGTGACTGAGATACCTTGCCACAATGAGTGTGCAATAACACACACACACACACACACACACACACACACACACACACACACGAACAAAGGTCATGCCTCTCGGGTGAGTTTGTACATTGGTCTTTAATCGTTTTCTGACCTGGTCTAATGATATGATCCACCACGTGTGTCCATGTTCCATATGGATTTCAACAGCAGTTTCTAAAACTCTATCCTTGTTGCATCATCCCAACTCGGTCAGATAATCCGTCCGAGACAGCCCGTATTTAAAAAAAGTCAGTCAAACTCCATGCTTGTTTTATTTGGAATGAGGCCTTGTGCTTGAACAGTGTCAGCATTTATCGTCACTGTGTGCCAAGCCACTGTGTGCCAACGGCATTTACTGTCACTGTGTGACTGCTAGCAAGGCCATGCTTCAAAGGTCGTAGTTCAGGGGTACTGTCCATTTAGAGTCGAAGCTCCTTACTGAGATGAGTTCTTTTTTCATCACTATTTGATTTGTAGTGTTTAAACACTGGCTTGCTCTAGCAACTGAGCTCCCTGATTGTGTTGGAGGTTAAAGGTTGGACTGAGACACGCTCCAAAAGACCCCAACAGTTTGGTTAGTTGACTCTGGACAGAAGTGGAGGGGTTTGATCAGCATGAGAAGAATCCAATGTGGTACTGGGAATGTTCAGTATGATATCTAATAGTTGAACATGAGAGAATCAAAGGGCAGCAAAAGCTTATCTGAAGGAAATGAAACCCGTGGGTCTGGCTGTATCAATGTCCAAGAGGACACTCTGTCCTCTCCAAGACGGTATCTGGAGAACATCACTGATGTTAATCTGTGATATTTCTCCTCTGCCCTACAGGACTTGGGAATCTGATGCCATGGCACAGGATCTTATAGGTGATCTGCCATTTTGGAAGAGATCAGGTCAACTAGGCAGTCTAGTTAGTCGACTGGTCGTGTTCTGAGGGTTCGATATGTTGGGGAATTAGTGTTGTGGAATAAACAGCCACGGTAGCATGATCTAATGATCAGCCAATGATCTAATCAGCGGCAGCGGTGCAGTGCATTACATCATGATGTTCAGAACAAACATCACAATGTGTGACGCCGACTTTAACCGTGGCATGATTGTTGGTGTCAAATAGTTTCAGTATTTCAGAAGTTGTTGGGTGACCGGCAGCTCTGTTGACCTGAAAGGTCAGAGGATAACAGACAGACTGGTTTGAGCTGGCAGGGCATCATAACTCAATCACTCTTTATCCCTGTGGTGAGCAGAAAAGTCTCTCAGAATGCACAACGTGCCAACAACAGTAAAGAAAAAAGAAAGGGTTTCCATCCTGAGGCTATAATGTACACAGACTCTTCCAAACTGGACCCAGTTTTGGTGAAGCTGGACACTGGCTGGTGTGTGTAAGCTTTTATGCTTAAACATACAATAACTGTGTAGAACTATGAAGGCATTCGAACTTTACCTGCACTTTGGTTTTGTTGTTATTACATTATGGCTTGAAGATTAAATGAAAATGGCACACAACAAAAAAGTAAACAGAAAGGGCATGCTGCGATCGTTACTCCATTCTGCTTAGAAGGAAAAGATGGTCTGTATACAGTTGCTCGACATTCCTCAAGAGTTTGTCACAATACAACTGCTCCTCCCTGGACTTATTTTTTCATTGTCTTAAAAACAACAATGAAATATTTTCAGCTCTCACTCTGTCTGTCTCTGTGTGTGTGTGTGTGTGTGTGTGTGTGTGGCATGTAACTAAAGCTCTAACCCTAACAAAATGGCAGAACGATCCCATAGCACCTTTTTAGATACACTGATATGATTCAGGATGTGACTCCAGTTTGGCTCGGCCTCAGAGGCTCAGAGTGTATGATACCCATATTATACTCAAGCAGACTCAAGCAAAAAATCTTAGATTATGTATTTATATAGCAGTGTATACAAATACAGCACACGGACTCCTGACCATCAGACATGTATGTGGATCTTTCCACAAAGTTTAAAGCACACAATTGTACAGAAAGTCTCTGTATGCTGTAACATTATAATTTCTCTTCAGTGGAACTAAGAGACTCAAACCCTGTTCCAGCATGACAATGCCCCTGTGCACAAAGCCCCTGAGCTCCATGAAGACATGATGTGTCTCCAGGAAGAACTGGAGTGTCCTGTACAGAGCCCTGACTCTGACTCAACCCCGCCAACTGCACCCCAGACCTCCTCACTCTTACAACATCAGTGTCTGATCTCACTAAGGCTCTTGTAGCTGAATGATCTCTAATCCCCACAGCCTTAGTGGAAAGCCTTCACAGAGAGTGGAGCTCATTATAACAGCAAACACCGGGAATAAATCTGGATAAACTTCTGAACGTTGGGACACGCATCCCATCTTTGAAGTTTTGTTTGCAGCAGTTAATGATGATTTTACTGGGACACCAGAAATACTATACGCCTTCTCATGCAGTGGTTCCTCTAAAGGTCAGTGGTTGTTTTTTCCCCTTGCGGTCAGTCTGACGCCTCTTCCTTTAAAAGCAGGTGGTTTTTGACCATGTTTAATGATAAATTTACCAGATGCCCTTGCAACAGCTAGAGTTCTGGCTTGCCACACTAATTCTGGCTCTGCTCATGCCCATAAGATTTGTTTGGGCTGAAATTTGGGTCATCGTGACTTCCATGGTAAGGAATTTGCATGCAAGATAAAAAAAAGAGCTCAATGCATACCAACTCCATGACAAAACCCACTGGATTCAGAGTACTTCTCAGCTTCCCTTCCCCCTAGAACAGACCTCGTGGGTGTAAAGTGCATAGGGAAGGACGGTGAAGGCTGCATGATGTTGAAGATCCCAGGAAATGGCTGTCTCCAGAATCTAAATCACTGCGTAGGAGTTTATCTAAGCAATAGGAAGACTGACCTCAGAGGGACACAAATGTAAATAAGACAGTCCTGACTTTCAGGAACTAGAAAAGTATCCTGGTGGCTTGGAGAGCTGTCAGGTTACTAGCTTGTGTTCTTGCTGATGGCTGCATCCTATCTTGCTTTAAGCCCACACCTTACACATCAAACACAACGGCAAGTAACCATGAGCATAAGGCAGGGTATATTCAGCTTTATTGCAGACCGTGAAGTCAGCCAAGGGCGTGTCCTAAAAATAACAACACATCCCATATTTTCTTTTCAACACTGACTTGGTGGAAGAATTGTAACGAAGCTATATCATGTTAGACTGGTACAACAGGGGAAAAAAAAGAAGTAAGCAATTTTATATCTGTGTATTATTATTTATACAAAGAAATTTTGTGTTTGTGCATCAGAGCCACATAAATAAAAAAAAGAAAAGAACAGGGAACAATAATAATACGAGCTCTATTGTCAAATATACAAGAGGAGCTTAAGCTATTCGTTACTCCGACAAGCAGTAACCTCTAAATAGATCACAGCTCACCTTCTCTTTACTCATGGTATATTCAGAATAATCCCAAAGAGAGAGACAGAGAGAGAGAGAAAGGTGAGATGGCTTTGAGGGCAGCCTACACAGAGAGGAAAAAGATCCCAAGCAGAAGTGAATAAGAGAGTGTGAGTGTCTAAAGGTTTGTTCTCATGAAGGTAAAGGGCAGAGCCGGGCTCAGGTTCCAGCATCCTATCCAGTGTTGTGTAACGGTGCAGCAACTTCTTCAGCCGCGTGCCTCAAACCCCAGATATCGATATTAAATAAATAAACTATTGATCGCGTGGAAAATAAAAAGAAAGGACGAATTTCCGACCTGCGACTAAAAACGTCCCCATAACTCCTAATCTCGGGCGGTCTCCAAAATGGCCCAAAATAAACACAGCAGCTCTTCATACCTTTAAATGAACTCTACTGTCCAGACTGTCTGTCTCCATCATCATACAGACCTATTCACTTGTTCTGAGGAGTGTGTACCAAGTGTGTAGTGTGTAGTACGTCATCTGGTATGCAGCTAAACACGTTTAAGTTGTTTGTCTGCCTTGTACCCTGAACCCATGGAGACAGAGCGCTTTTCTGGGTCACATCACCTGATGTTAATATCAGTTTGCTAATAATAATAATAATAATAATAATAATAATAATAATAATAACTTATAGGTTAAAGGTTAAACCTGATCTGAGGTTAGTAAAAAGGTTCAGCGTTAATCCACTCTTCTAGCGCAAAGCTGCCGGGCTCCAATTACCCAGTATACAGAGTCAAATACCAAGAGCATGAACATGGAGAACAGATGAGGAATGTGTGTGTGTGTGTGTAGGGGGGTCTGAAGGACATCAGTGAGGCACAGTAATTCCAAGAAGTCCTGTGCTGAAGGAGAACAGGCGAGGCAGTGTGTCCACCCAGCCCACAGGGAGCGAGAGCCTGAAAGACACACAGCTCTGTGACGAGAGGCCGAGCCTCGCCCTAACACGCCGCATGAAAAAGCCTTTTAATACGAGTGGATCAGGAGCACGCTGTTCACCTCCTTCACCACCAGCACCCCCCCACACACACACCGTATTTAATCCCAGTCATTATGAGGAGTCATTAACACACTGCTGCAGGATTAATGTTATTGTTGCAGCTAAAGCTGAAGATTAATCTGCACGGATTGTGTTGTTCAGGTAAAAGATGAGAGTGTGTGTGAACTAAATGCCATTAAATTGTGTTGAGCTTGTTTTAGGCTGAGCTTTTAACTTCTACACACCTTCTCCTAGTGACAAACAAGTGTGTTACAGCGGGTGTGTCAGTGTGTGCAGTGTTACTGTGTGTGTTAATGAGTGTCACCATGCTCAGACATGACTTCAGTGACATTGATGTGCAAACACTTTTTTTGTGTGTTTAAATATTGCAGTATCAATAAAAGCTGCACTGGGTTTGTATTTCTCCTTGTGTAATGCAGTGGATTGTGGAAGCACCAAACGTTTGTCTATTATCTATAAAGCTTTTATAAATTCGGTGAATAAGTTGAAAAGTGTGTGTGTGTGTGTGTGTGTGTGTGTGATGGATTTGTCCTGTTTAGTGCTGTCTGTGCTACCTGGAGCGGGCTGCATGAGTGTTAGTGTGTGTGCTTTGTGTGTGTTTTGTTACACTTTTATTTTTACACCATGTTACACCACGAAGCGTCGTGGTTTATTTCAAAACTACAATTTCACTAAGACACTGTGACCATTCTGCCCTCTCTCTACCCCTGTCCACCCCCGTCTCTCTCGCTCTCTCTCTCTCACTTTCTTTCCCCCTGTCTCTTTCTGTCTCTCCCCATCTCTCTCTCACACACTCTGTCTGTCTCTCCCCCATCTCTCTCTCTCTCCTAGTCTCTTTCACTCTCTCACACACACTGTCTCTCCCCATCTCTCTCTCTCCTAGTCTCTTTCTCTCTCTCTCACACACACACTCTGTCTGTCTCTCCCCCATCTCTCTCTCTCTCCCCTAGTCTCTTTCTCTCTCTGTCTCTCCCCGTCTCTCTTTCTCTCTCCTAGTCTCTTTCTCTCTGTCTCTCTCACTCTGTCTGTCTCTTCCCGTATCTCTCTCCATCTCTCCCTCTCTGTCACTCTCTCTCTCCTAGTCTCTTTCTCTCTCTCTCTCACACACACACTCTGTCTGTCTCTCCCCCATCTCTCGCTCTCTCTCTCCCCTAGTCTCTTTCTCTCTCTGTCTCTCCCCGTCTCTCTTTCTCTCTCCTAGTCTCTTTCTCTCTGTCTCTCTCTCACTCTGTCTGTCTCTTCCCGTCTCTCTCTCCATCTCTCCCTCTCTGTCACTCTTTCTCTCTCCTAGTCTCTTTCTCTCTCTCTCTCTCACACACACACACTCTTTGTCTGTCTCTCCCCGCCTCTCTTTCTCTCTCCTAGTCTCTTTCTCTCTCCCCCCTAGTCTCTTTCTCTCTGTCTCTCCCTCTCTCATTCTCTGTCTCTCTCACACACACACACTCTCTGTCTGTCTCTCCCCTGTCTCTCTCTCTCTTTCCTAGTCTCTTTCTCACACACACTCTCTGTCTGTCTCTTCCCCGTCTCTCTCTCTCTCTCTCTCTCTCCAGTTCTGTGGAAGACTTTGACGCCGCACCCTCTCTTAGCATTTTAACATCTGGCTCAAATGCCACATCTGTGGTTGTCAGGGTGCCATTTTAAGACACTTCCTGTTCTGAAGAAGAATTCCTGCATGTGCCAAAAAAATGGATGTTCCACTGTAGCGTTACCGAAATATGGTTGGAGCGACATGACCAAAATGAAATAATTATTAAAAACAATCATTTCATGATCTCATTCTATGATTTACTAACAAAGTGCCAGGAAGGCCGCAGCGCTGTTACACAACAACTTAAATAATATATTTAATTCATTCAAAATAAATGACTTATAATTTCAAATGACTTGGAATATTTAGCACTGAAAAGTCTCACAAAAGTCTATTAAAGTTACTTTCTCCAAGATTTCAGCTCGCAATTTTTCGAAACGACGCTGATTTTCCGCAGCTTTGGGTCGAGACGTGTCGTGTGACGTCACCACAACACGTGTTCAGCCAAACCTCTCTTCCAGTCACGTGTGTGTAGCTCTCATAGACAGTCATTACATGTGTCTTCACTGCTAGGAGATTAAAAGAAGAATCCTTTTAAAATAATAATAAGAATAATAATAAAAAATTAAAAAACAAGCTGAATTGCTAATTTTTTTAGCAATATATAGCACAATTATTTTTTTGCAACGATCACAAAAAAAAAAATACATGATATCCAGGAGGGACTGGTCTTGTGAGATAATTTATCTTGAAATTGATATTTCATGGTTGTAGTTTCAGAAAATGTGAACTGAAATACCTATTAACTTTCGGAAATACTGTAAAAGTTTGGAATATTTCATTTCGGGTCCTGCTTGTGCTCCAGACAAACTCTAAACATATCCAAGCCCCTGGAATAATTCCCAATTGTTGCTCCAGGGTGTATCCAGAGCCTCTACTGAAAGGGACTTGTTTTTCTCAGCCGCGTCCTGCGATAGGTTATCCCCACAGCTGACGCACTCGGCATGGCTTCAGCACTGAGTCATGGGAGAACTCAGCAGCAGGATGCAGCCGGCCTCCAAACGGGACGGAACGGATCGGAGACAGCGGCAGAAGCCAGCGTGTTGATCTGATGTCTCCATGTCTAAGCACATGCCTGCTTTTACTTCACAGGTTTATATCCATACGGAGATCCTCGGGACTGGGGGCGTGGTATTAGAAGGTGGAGACTGACTGAGGGTCTTTTAGTCACTGGGATTAAATGAAACTTCAGAATAACTGCCTCTGACCTAATATATGCTGCTTAATACTATATGACACAGTCTTTCCTGATGATTATAATATTAATGCTGTTAATACTGTGGTACGCTCATCAGGCCCTGGAATCTAAAATTCATACACTCGACGCTAGTGTAAGTGCATTAGCGTAAGCGTGTAAAACGTCATTTAGGACGCAGCTTATGTCAGAGTCACTTCACGTGAACCGTAGAGTTGAGGTAAGCTGGTCGTTCGGAGGAAGAGGAGGAGGAGGAGGAGGAGGAAGAGGGGTGAAATAAACAATGATACCAATACCCCCGGCAAGTCTAGCTATGCCAGATGTGATGACTCCAGATGTGAGCCACGTGTGTCATGCAAATGTTGTTATAGCAGACTTCCTGACGTGTAAAAATTCCCAGTGGGAGATAATGAATGAGGCTATGGAGGGGCAACAAGGTGGCACTGTTGTGAGGAATTCGGTGTCAACACAACCCCAGAGAGAAAGAGAGAGAGAGAGCAAGAGAGAAAGAATAAGTAGTAAGTGAAGAAAACGTCTATGCTTGACCAAGATCCAAAAAACAAAGACCTTATTCTTTCCTTCATTGTCTGATACAAACTGCCCCACTAATTAAAGCTCCAGAGCAGCCGATTCATATTTCCAAAGCATCTCAGTGTGAGAAGGTGTTGAAGGAAATAAGTATCTGTTCTTCTACTCGTTACTGTGTGAGCCTCGACCTCCCTGCATGGGAAACCATAGCCTTAAGGCTTCATTTTAGTGAACCTACCTCCAGACCGCTGTGCAATCACGACTAGTGGCAACATGAAGCCTGTAATTAGTTTGTGCTTTGAAATGTAATCCACCTTCTACTTTAAAAAGTGCTTTAGGTACGATTGGTAAAAATAATAATAGGTCTTTAATGGCTAAATGGGGGAGACGAATGAGATTTGCTTCTTTTTTTTTAACACATGTACACAAAACTCAGCCTCAGTATAAACTTAGGGTCGTTTAACTAAAAGTTAGCAAGACTTAGCATTAGCAAGGACGGTCACGACATCACGTTCAAGCGTGCTCAGACTCTCAACTGTGTGAAAGTGACTTACTATATAACAGAAAATGCAAAATTGACCTCATAAATGGTGCGTCAAAGATGCAATAGTCATTTCTGGTTTGTTTTTGATTGTTTTAAAACTTATTTTTGTTACTACTTTATTTACATTATTTCTTATCTGTACAAAAAAAATCTGAAATCTGTAGAAAATGGAGGGGGGGGGAGGCTTGAGCCATGACAAAGCACTAAAGTATGGTTGAAAAAACCCTGGAATGTTTGTGTGTTTGGACACTGGACACTTTTATACACGCTTTATTTTACAGATCGTAAAAAATTTTAATAATTCAGTGTATAGATATATGTATAGGGATGGGGTAGCTTAGTGGTGAAGGTCTTGGACTACTGATTGTGAGTTTGAACCCCAGGTCCACCAAGCTGCCACTGCTGGGCGCCTGAGCACGGCCCTTAACCCTCAATTGCTCAGTTGTATAGAAGTTGCTTTCGGCTGCTCCCTGTTCGGGGTCACCACAGCGGACCAACTGGTCCGCACAACAACTTGGCAAATGTTTTGCGCCGGATGCCCTTCCTGACGCAACCCTCCCATTTTTCCGGGCTTGGGACCGGCACTGCATCCAGTGGCTGGGAATCGAACCCAGGCCTTCCGCATGATGGGTGAGAAACCTACCACTGAACCACCAATGCCCCCAATTGCTCAGTTGTATAAAATGAGATAAAAATGCAAGTCGCCCTGGATAAGGGTGTCTGCCAAATGCCAGAAAAATAAATGTATAACCCACCGACAGAACCCATGATACCTCATGCACCTTTAAGCGTGTTGGGGGCGTGTCCACAAATGAGTTATTATAAGAGACTAATACAAACACAACGCTACAATCCGGGCCAGAAGGCAGGTTTCCAAACTGCACTTTTTTCCCAGCTACTGACACAATAACTGACCTTGTTATTTTTCAATCATTTCTACACATCCTTTGACATTATTTGTGCATATGAGAAATAAAAACTTATATGACTGTTGCACCTTTAAAATGTGTATATATAAATATACACCAGGTATATTGTAGGTACATCCGAGCTCTTCTGCACCGTTTTAAACTTCCTCTGGAGCTGAAGGATCCTCCTGAACCTTGTAACCTTGTGCATCCTAACTGCTTTGTCTGCAGGGAGACTGGGGATGTGATCGACCTGCACTCACACACCATGAGCAATCACAGCTCTGAGAAACAACTTCATCTGGAAACTTTTTTACTTACTGTGCTGTACAGGACACTGTCGTGATCCCCCGACTCGGACAGCTCGCTCAGATTCCGGTCCCACTGTAAAAACGGCTCACTACTGTCCAGTATTTCCATGTTGTGTGTTTCTAAAGATTATTCTAAAGAAAAGTGTGTGTGAGAGAGAGAGAGAGAGAGAGAGAAAGGAGAGAGCCTTCCTGTCAATAAAAAACTTCACCACGCAGTCCGAGAGAACGCTGATATAGCCAATAAAGGCCAGGCTTTCGCTTGCAAAGTCGAAAATCTAGTAATTCAGTGTTGTCAGTAAGTATCTCGTAACACTGGTTTAACGTCTTGTACTGGTCGTGAACAGGTAGCTCGACTTTTCTCGTTTCTTTTAAGTAACTACGCCTCGCCTCTCCTCTCCTCTCCTCAGTCACCCAGGAATTTTTGTGGGCGGAGAAAACATGGCTGTTTGGAGTACCACACGACTCTCAAATCTTTTAAACAAAATGCTTTGCATATCCTCCTTATTGTTTGTGTTTATTAAAGCATATTTATTTACGTTTACACCACAGAATAGTGGTGAATCACTCATGTTTATGTCACGACAAAGCCATTTTTAAAGAGCTAAAACCAACAAATCTTGGGGAACCAAATAAAGCCCGCCTCCCTTTTTTTTTTCGTAGCCAATCAGATGAGACGTGAAAAAAAACAAACAAACGTAAAGCTCGAGTTACGTCACGCGTTCATGGAAACAAGACAGGCGAGACAGCCAATCAGATTGTTGTGAACTCCAACCGACGCCAAGACCGCCCAATAAGTTGATAACGCCGTGAGAACTCTTAGCAAACCGAATAAAGCCAAGAATACTTATCATGACGATCCTCCTACTGTCCATCCCTCAAACACTCGGTTATACTTCTGTACATTTTTAGTACTGTTTGCATCTTTTAAACACATTGTTAGATGAGTGAAACTATACCATTCAAACCATTGTTAAGGAATAAGTGAACTTGTCTTCACAGAAGTACACAACAGAAGCAGTATGCACTAAAAGACCAAATGTGTGCTTCCTCTTTGGTGTCTGAGGCAAACAACTGATCTAGTTGGGTGTATTGAAACTAATCAGAAATCTAATCAATCATATACACTATTTAGCTAATAGTGTGCATACCTGGTCCTTACCCTGGACTCGAACCCTGTTCCAGCATGACAAATCCCCTGAACTCCATGAAGACATGGTGTGTTAATGAAGAACTGGAGTGTCCTGCACAGAGCCCTGACTCGGACTCAACTCCACTGAACATCTTTGACTGAACCCCAGACCTCCTCACTCTTACAACATCAGTGTCTGATCTCTCTAATACTCTCGTAGCTGAATGATCACTGATCCCCACAGACACACTCCAACATCTAGTGGAAAGCTTTCACAGAAGAGTGGACACTGTTATAGCAGTAAACAGGGGGCTGACTACTTATCAGTGGTCATGGTTTTGGAATGGGATGTTCAAGGATGGAATGAGGGGTCATGGCCAGGTTTATGCAAAACGTTGACTATATAGTGTAGCATAAAGATACAGATAACAGAATAAAAACTAAAAGACAAATTCAAAGTTTTGCCATCACCTTGTCCGTCTCCAGGCCTGGTCGGAGGATGAGCTTGTGACCGAGTGGATCCAAAAGATGGGTATTCTACTGACTTATGAATAAAAAAAAAATTCAGAAAGTATATAAAAAGTTATTTTCTAAGGATATTAAGATCCACCATTTGACCATGTTAAAATGCTGTTTATTTCATCCTAACTCTATATTTCTTCGCATGTATAATACAGGTTGTGTAGAAACTCTATCTCTATATACAGTGAGAACAAAGACAGTATTGAAACCACTGAAGTTTCCCTGAATAAAATGTTAAAATGCTTCTGAAAGCATACACACTGAACTGGTAAAAACATATAGGGATTAGAAGGGATCTTGTTTCATACAGGAAACAAGTGAGAAACTGTCTCCAAACACAAACATGAGTTCAGCCACTGTGAAGAGTGAACAAGTCTCTAAAGACAGGGGTTTAGTATTATTTTATTACAATACAGTGTAGAGTACATCAGTATATCAGTAATAAAAACAAATGTTTTGACAAAGTGTAGAAACTTAATTGGTCAAATCCTATCAGCTCCTGGTCACAGAAAGACTTCAGACAATCATAACACCTTCATTCAGCTGCTGAACAACCTGGGAAACATCTGGTCACTCGAAAGAACAAAGAAAAAGAATATAGTAATACGTTATGTATGGTTTACTGAGCTTCCAGGAAAATCCTTCACTCTCGATCTCGTATTTCACTCAAAAACACAATGTTATCTGTAGAAAGAAAGAAAAGATCTGTTGTCAGTGACAATATATTACAGTGTTTTCCGAATCATAATGGGGTCATGAACAGAATGAAAATCTATAAGGAGTGTCTAATAGAGTTTCGAGTATTATTTACAGAGCTGAGTGGATGCGTGACATCTAACCTGCAATGATTGTGGTGGCCTGCCTTTTCACGTTATTCTTATCCACATACTCTCCGTAGTCCAGCTTCCCCTCCACGAGAATCCGAGACCTGAACAAAGTCGTTGTCATCATTATCTGTTGGAGTAGCTTTAATCCTTACTAGAAGCTGCTTTCTGCTGCTCCCTGTCTGGGGTCACCACAGCGGACCAACTGGTCCACACAACAACTTGGCACAGGTGTTACGCTGGATGCCCTTCCTGACGCAGCCCTCCCATTTATTCTGGGCTTGGGACCAGCACTGCATCCAGTGGCTGGGGTTTGGGCATTGGCTGAACTATTAAAAATAATCCACTGACATTTTAATAGATCATGTCATATACAGTCATGTGAAAAAGTGTTGGCCCCCTTTTCCCGATTTCTTATTTTTTTGCATGTTTGTCACACTTTAATGTTTCAGATAATCAAACACATTCAAATATTAGTCAAAGATAACACAAGTAAACACATCATGCAGTTTTTAAATGAAGGTTTTTATTATTAAGGGAAAACAAAATCCAAAACTACATGGCCCTGTGTGAAAAAGTATTTGCCCCCTAAGCCTAATAACTGGTTAATCAACAGAGTTCCACAGCGCTGTACCAGACTCATTGCAAGTTATGGAAAACGCTTGATTGCAGTTGTTGCTGCTAAGGGTGGACCAACCAGTTATTAGGCTTAGGGGGCAAACACTTTTTCACACAGGGCCATGCAGTTTTGGATAAAATCAGGAAGGGGGCCAACACTTTTTCACACCACTGTACAGTACATATACATATAACCTAGGAGCCTCTTTATACACTCATTCTCATTAAAAATATATGAATGATGAAATTTGTCTATGTTTAATCACTGATATTAGCACTGTTTGCAAAATCAGACAATAGCAAACTTTATTAGCTCTGTTAGTTAATTATCAGACATTATCTGTCAGCAAAATCTCTTATTAGCTAGCTCTGTTAGCTTTGTCCTTCACTAACGTCACTCTGTTAGCAAAACCTTTTTTTGCTTGCTCTGTTTCATTCATTACTGACATTAGCTCTGTTAACAAAATCTTTCATTAGCCCAGTTAGCTTATTTTCAACGCTAGCTCTAATTACATTTGTTTCATCACTGGCATTAGCTCTGTTAGCTAAATTTGGCATTATTTCTGTTAGCTTTTTCACTGATAGCCTTTTATTTTGTTTTGCTTTAGTTGTGATTGGTGTAGCTGCTATGCCATGAACTGAGCTGAAACGTCACACTTCCTGGATCTGTTTTATATAAAATCCGAAGCAGTTAAGAACTGAAAACTCCAGATGTTCTGCACCGTATCCTCACCCTTTCTTTACATAGTGATAGGCCACATCTCTGAGACCGGGCTTGAACACTGAGATTCTGTGCCACGTCGTCTTCTGACTGACGTCTCCTATGAATAAAGAGAATGATATTCTTTTCAAAGCTATAACTCACACCACTGTTCATACGGACTATATACATTGCATTAGAGTTGTTAGTTTAACACATAACCCCAGCAAAGATGGAGCACAGATGCTGACTCAGCTCCACGTCCACCACATCCTCTAAAGAAAACAGTGGGTAATCTCTGGACCACATCTGACCCACACCTGACTCCTAGTGTAGCAGTGACCACGATATGGTGGTGTACAGTTTATGCAGGTTTCTGCACCTTCACGGTGCATCAGTTTACTCACAGCAGCTGGGGGGAGCTTTTCAGTTTCAACCAAGCTGCATTTTTAGCTCTACATCTCTCAGGCATGTGGAAGAGACACAGGTTTCAGTTTGGGTTTCAAACTACATTGATTTCAGTTCCATTAGTTAATTAATCAGGCAAATTCTTATCATGTGTGTTTACTGTTAAGTTTATTCAACAGCATATAATGAAATTCTTTTAATATAAAAACACACAATGCATATATTACATTTCTAAAAGAAAAAAAAAATCTAATACGCCTTTTAGAAAAATCCCACCACTACTGTATGTGGAGCACTTAATGGCGCCATACAATTTTTTTCTATTTAACTATTCACAGAGAGAACACATCAATTCTCAGACTGTTAAGATCTCACCTCGTTTCACTGATTTATTTTACAAATGAATACTAGAACTATTGAGGATGGATTTTGTTTGCTAAATTTTGGAAATATTACTAGGAGTCACATTCATGTTAGTATAATTAAAAGATTTATGTATTTAAGATTCCTCTCATATAACAAAGTGGTAGCTTAGTGGTTAAGACTTTGGACTACTGATCAGAAATCCCAGGACCACCAAAAACTGCCACTTCTGGGCCCTTGAGCAAGCCTTAACCCTTAACTGCTCAGTTGTATACATGAGATAAACGCAAGTCTCTCTGGATAAGGGCAAAATGCCATAAATGTGAATGTAAATATAACCTTCAAACCTAACGAAAGGTCTGTTCTGTGTAAAAGTCTTCTGAATCTTCGAAATAATTTGAGTTTAAGGTTGATTTGCGGCACAGAGAAAAGTTTACATGCAAGTATTTCTAGCCATTTTAGTATAGTACACTACGCTGCCAAAAGTTTTGGGACACCCCTCCAAATAATTGAATTCAGGTGTTGTTTTTCAGGGGTTGGGCTCGGCCCCTCAGTTCCAGTGAAAGGAACTATTAATGTTTCAGCTTACCAAGATATTTTGGACAATTTCATGCTCCCAGCTTTGTGGGAACAGTTTGGGGATGACCCCTTCCTGTTCCAACATGACTGCACACCAGTGTACAAAGCAAGGTCCATAAAGACATGGATGAGCGAGTTTGGTGTGGAGGAACTTGACTGGCCTGCACAGAGTCCTGACCTCAACCCCATAGAACACCTTTGTGATGAATTAGAGCGGAGACTGCGAGACAGACCTTCTCGTCCTACATCAGTGCCTGACCTCACAAATGCGCTTCTAGAGGAATGGTCAAAAATTCGCATAAACACATTCCTAAACCTTGTGGAAAGCCTTCCCAGAAGAGTTGGAGCTGTTATAGCTGCAAAAGGCGGGACAACTCCATATTACATTCATGTGCATTGTAAGAAACTACAGACTGCCCCAACCCAGATTCCACTCCACAGTACACATCTGAAAGAGCTCATTCCCAAAAAGGCTTACATATCATATAGAAATATGTTTCATTCAATTCAGTTTATCTGTATGGTATTTCTACAATGGCTTAAAGCAGCCTTACCAAACATTTAGAACACTTAATCCAATCAATTATTAGTATGGGAGCGGCAGCAAGACATCAAGGACCATCACTGAACAAAGGGTATACGCGACCATGATTACCATTCAGTATTGCCCGACCATTTGGGTGATCACACCTGTAACAATACCAAGCCAAGGTGTACGTGACCGCGATTACCATTAAGGACATCCGTCTAGGCGATAGTATCACCCAGCCATTTGGGGGATACTCAGTAATTTACATTTAAAGTGAAACTCATTTAAATTACACACGGGAAACACTGTATATAATGTCTGAGTAGGATTTGTTCTGTGTTCTTTTTGACTCCGATGAACCCAAAGTACTTTATGTGTTTTGTCACTGCGATGCTGCAATAAACTTCATCTTCATTAAGATCTTCGACGCTCTTCGTTTTATTTTCTTACATTGGCGAGCCACCCAGCGAGGGATTTCCAAAAAAGCGGGGAAAGGTAAGAAAAACGGGTTTTTCTTCTTTTACACTGTTTTATTTAGGTAACTCCCTCGTTTAAAAAAATCTAGAAAAGAAAAGTTAAGGGCAGAATAGAAATAGAGTTATTGAGCATAAGCAGGAGGAGTTATTAAGCCTATTCTGTACATTTCTGTTAGAGATTCTAACGGAACTGAATTAACCCGACGCACTGTGGGACAGAGGTGTATGAGAATCGTTGTTTCTAAAGTAACTGAAGCAAAGTGCTTAAGTGTACAGGCTTGTGTTGTTATAATTCTGTTAAAAGGTTCTAAAGTAAGTGAATCAGCCCGACGCAGTGTGGCGGCCGAATTATAACTAGAAACTGAAACCGGTGATCGTGTAGCGAGCCCGACACACCGCGGCTCTGGGAAGTTTAACACAAAAACCAGAAGTAGTGTGGTTTTGTCCGACGGACTGTGACAGCGTTTTAAACTTTAGTTTTAAGCCCGAAGTACTGTGGCTAAGTAGACTGTTTTAAAATATAACACAGGAAAACCCGACGTAGTGTGGTTTTGTCCGATGTACTGTGACAGTGTTACATTTTAAAGTGTTTGTGAGTGTTGTTGTTTGTGAGCTGCGAGTGTTACTGTAGTTGGACTTGAGGCCCGACGTGTTGTGGCTGTATTATTCATTTTGCGTCCGAAGTACTGGAGCTGTGAATAAATAGACTAACGGGTATCTTAAAGTAACTAGATAACATTTAGTCACTAAAGTTGTGTATAGTAACTCTAATTAATTCAGTAAGATTGTGGCAATGGAAGAGCTGATGGTTAAGTACATCGCTAAGCACGGCTCTCAGGGAATGTTTGATGGAATGGAGAACATTGTGGATAAGCCGTATGAGTGGGCTATTGCAAAGTTCGAAAGTTATCCCAAAATGCCTAAGAAGGAAAAAGGGAAAATCGCTAATGCACTACAAGCAGTTCTTGCCTCATATAAAGTGACTAGGAAGACTCTAGACGCGTTAAAGCCTGAAAATGAACAACTTCAATCTAGACTCGACGACGGGCTAATCTGTAAAAGAAATTTCCAGGCTACTGAAACGATCTGGAAAGAAGGAAAGGTCAGAATGCAGAACGAGATTGCACTTCTTAGAACTAACAATAGTATGCTGATATCATCTGTGGAGACATTGTCCAATGAATTGGAGGAAGCAAAGGCTGCTTGTCAATTTCTGATTAAAAATGGCACAAATGAGCAAAATACCAATAAGGTATCTATAGGTGGTATGTTGTGTAACCGAGTTCCAGAAATGACAGATTTGCATGAAGACAGTGAGAATTCAGAAAGAGATTCTCGGTCAGTCAGTAGTCAGTACTCTGACTGTACAGTTAGATTTCCCATGGCACCAATTCACTCTTCTGTAACTATGCGTGCTAGTGAAGGAGGGGATGAACCAATGACCTCTACAATGGTCAGAGGATTTAATCCCAATGAGCTAGATGCTGTGCTCAGTAATATTGGGAAATTTGATCCTGCCCAGCAAGATCCTTTAGATTTCCTAAAAAACTTGGAGCAATATGCTGACATTTACAAATTTACAGATGGTGATGCATGCATAGTGTTAACTATGTGTTTGCCCGAGACTCTGTCTGGAGCCTTAAATCAGAAAGTGAAGACCAGAACTGCCAATAAGTTAGAAAGGAAACAGGCACTACTTGAAGTCCTAGGTGTGATGTCAGTTAATTGGGATAAAATATCTGATGTACACATGAGGAAAGGTGAGCACCCAATGGCATTTTCAGAGCGATTGTTGGAGGTATTCAAAACTTTCAGTGGTAATCCTAACATTACTCAGAATGATATCAGTTTTAAATCTGCTTTGATTAACAAATGCGATCCACTCACTCATTCTGCTGTAACAATGTTTGTGACCCATCTCTCTGAATATGATGACATAATTTCTAAAATGACACAGTTTTACAATAGCAATGCTAACTTAAAGAGATCCAATCCTGTGTCAGCTGTAGGTGTTAAAAAGTTCTATAGGAATAGAGGCTGCAAGGCTTCCTGTAGAAACAAGGGCCATGCTACAGGAGATAAAAAGGAAAGACCACTCCCTTATAACCCTGATAACCTCCCAGTGTGTTATTCGTGTGGCAAGGAAGGACATATTTCCAGAGAATGCAAATTTTCTCTTAAGAGAACAATTCCAAAAACGGATTTAAATCAGTTACAGGCCACTGTAAACAGATTGAGTAAGGAGCTCAAGAATCTGTGTAACTGCTTGCCTGTTATTTATCGTCAAGCCACTCAGCAAATCTGGCATGGTCAGACAAACAAGATGTCTTTTGTTCAGGAAGAGCATCCTCACAAATTTGAAACAAGTGATGAGGTAATGGTAAAGAACTACCAACCTGAGGGCACATGGTCCGCTAACTGGGTGAGACCATGCAGAGATTTAGTTTACAAGCTCTGCCACAAAACTAAATACCAACAACCTGTTAAGAGATGGTCCCACAATGATCAATTAAAATACATAAAAATCTGATAGCATGTAAGCATGTATCTGAAGGGCCATGTAAATAGTCAAATGTATATTGTAAGTGTTTGTAATGTTTCTGTCTTTTGTGTAAAAAGGGGGGGGGGGCATACATTCATTATGTTTACTAGTGTTTTTCAGATTTCCTAACAAAAAAAAGAAGTGAAGATGTGGTGATGGACTAGGATGGCAGACCCCACTCCTAACCCTTCTGGTGTAATGACGAGACCATATCCAGGGGTGCTGATCAACAACCTCCAGTGGGTCCATGTTCCAGTACAAGGATCTACTGACAACAGCATTCTTGAAATACCATGGAGCCGTAGCTACCAGCTCATCCACAGAGCAGACGCTGGAAGACCATCCAGGGGATTGCATAGAGGGTGTCTCTTCTAGACGGAAGTTGCTCGGATTTGTTGACAATATGCTTGGGGCCACCGGAACGGGTTTAGGCATCTCCAACTGGATAAGTGCTCAGGAACTTAGACAGAATGAACTCAAATTAAAAGCTCTTGTTGGACAACAGGTTCTGCAAATGGATGCCTATCTGCAAGAGGGACTAAGTGAAGAAAAGGAAACCGTCCAGGATGTTCATACCATTGCATCTGCCCTCTCACTTTACAGATAATGTCATTAATGCAGAGGAAAGATAACCACATTGTCAAGGCGCAACAAAGTCTCGTGGAAAAGGACAAAGTTTTAACTAAACAAATGCATAATGGTGATGTAGTTATTGCTCACTCTGATTTGATTTGGGATGTAACTTTCAAAACTGCCGTTTGTGTATGCATTTTTCTCATCATCTGCCAATGTGTGATGTTATGTTGTATGTGTTCTATACTGAGACGTCAAATTGCCGATACTTCAATAATTAATGTAGGACGTTCCCGTTGGCTGTGATGGTTCCTGCATGCCTGTACTCCAATCCCAGGAAATATTTGTACATAGAACCAAATTTTAAGGAGAAACATTGTGATAAGTTTGCCTAGGGGAATGGAGCCATAACCAGTGTGCATGAGGTGATGTCTCGATGACGGGTAAGATTCTCTGAGGGCCGAAGGAGGACAACCTACTGCAGGGCTTCACCGCCACTGGGCACCTACCCGAGATGGGAGGTGTAATCTGTGTAAAGGAAGTGATGTGATGCTTTCGGGCCAAAAAGCATCAAAGGGGGGACTGTAAGAAACTACAGACTGCCCCAACCCAGATTCCACTCCACAGTACACATCTGAAAGAGCTCATTCCCAAAAAGGCTTACATATCATATAGAAATATGTTTCATTCAATTCAGTTTATCTGTATGGTATTTCTACAATGGCTTAAAGCAGCCTTACCAAACATTTAGAACACTTAATCCAATCAATTATTAGTATGGGAGCGGCAGCAAGACATCAAGGACCATCACTGAACAAAGGGTATACGCGACCATGATTACCATTCAGTATTGCCCGACCATTTGGGTGATCACACCTGTAACAATACCAAGCCAAGGTGTACGTGACCGCGATTACCATTAAGGACATCCGTCTAGGCGATAGTATCACCCAGCCATTTGGGGGATACTCAGTAATTTACATTTAAAGTGAAACTCATTTAAATTACACACGGGAAACACTGTATATAATGTCTGAGTAGGATTTGTTCTGTGTTCTTTTTGACTCCGATGAACCCAAAGTACTTTATGTATTTTGTCACTGCGATGCTGCAATAAACTTCATCTTCATTAAGATCTTCGACGCTCTTCGTTTTATTTTCTTACAGCATGTAAAGGCGTCCCAGTTTTGGCCTGGCTCACAGTCCAACGGTCAGGACTCTGTGCAGGCCAGTCAAGTTCCTCCACACCAAACTCGCTCATCCATGTCTTTATGGACCTTGCTTTGTGCACTGGTGTGCAGTCATGTTGGAACAGGAAGGGGTCATCACCAAACTGTTCCCACAAAGTTGGGAGCATGAAATTGTACACAATGTCTTGGCATGCTGAAGCATTAAGAGTTCCTTTCACTGGAGCTAAGCGGCCAAGCACAACCGCTGAAATCAATGATTTGGTGGAGTGTCCCAAAACTTTTGGCAATATAGTGTATATGCTGGTTTAGTGTGACTATTAGAGGGTTATACAACTTTCTGTATCACAACATGACAGTACACCTATGTACAGGTTGATCATCACACCTCACTCTGTTACCTGTCTGTGAGACTTCTCCCTCTCCGGAGCGCCACATCTCATTAGTGGCCATGGAGAAGATGGTGACGGGGTTTCTACCTTCAACCTGTCTCATAACAGGGTCCTGACCCACACGCCCCAGCAGCTGGACCCGGTTAATGGCTGAGAGAGAGAGAAAGAATTAGGATGATGTATTTCTGTATCTTAAAATGTGAATTTTGACAACCCCTGTGTTACTTTAGGACGAATCAAACGACTGAGATGAGAAAAGTGGACTAAGAGAGGGTCAGTGCTGTAAATCAAATCCAAATTTTGTGGTTTACTTCAATGTCAAACATGGGGTTAAAAAGATTATCTCCATGTTAAAAAGAAAAAGAAGAAGTGTCTGTTTTGCATGCTCTCAGAAATTAAGTGTTAATAAACCCTGTGACAATCAACATGGAAATGTTTGTGGAAAACCCAGAAACTCACATCTCTCTAAGATGAGGCTGGTATCTGTGGATCTGTGCCTGGCAATCTGCCGGAGCAACTGTTGAAAAGAAAAACAAAAAAAAACATTTCTGTAGTTAACCATTACTGTTTAAAACTATATACTAACATGACTGTTTGCAGCTCTGATGTTACTTACCAGCGTTGATGCACGCTGAAGCATTTCTGTTTACGGATGAATTTCTGACTGGTGAATCTATGAGGGGAGACGAGGAAATGACATTAGATCTAAAATCCTTCACAGATTATTCTGTACACAAACAAGTTTCCATGAGGCAGAGATGCCAGCAATTCAATAGATTATTGGTGAATCTATGTGATATTACTTCTACTGTACATTATGTGCACCAACATGGAGAACCAAAGCAACAACCACAAGCATGCTGCTCTGTCCAACTGACACTTTTAAATGAACTGGTTTATTATTACATCTCACCCGAACTTTCCAGATCAGCTTTAACATCATATGGAAAATAAGGGCAATGAAACGTTGACCTGGACACGACCCGAGGCCTGAGCGAGACCAAACTGTGACAAAACAAACCCACAGCTTGCGCTACAGAGGAAATGCTCTCTGGCACTAATGTGACTGAGGCAGATTACCTGAACACAGCCTCTGATTAAACACAGGACCACAATGCCAAAATCCTGACTCTGTATACTGCTAAGACTGGTTGATATAAGGCTCTCTACAGAGCAGAGATCTATTAAAGATACAATGTGAACTTTAAAAACCTCTCCCATCACATTCAAACCTACTGAAAGCTTTGTGTGTCCCAGTTTTCTGAATGATAGAAATATTTCTGAGTGTAAAGTCAGAGTTTTTGATTTGAGATGCAGATGATAATCACGATGACAGCTGAACTGCTGAAGTTCGGACAGCTAGCTGGTCAGCGTGATTAACGTTGCTAAACATTTGCTCGTTTTACAGTTCGACTTGGAAACCTGACGTACGGGGATAGTTTGGATTTGAGATCTAGTGTAGCTTTTAAATCTTCTCGGTGTGTGTGTTAAGTGAATGGAGGGCAAGGTTTGAGGAATATCGCATGCGCCAAAAAAGAGAAAGAAGAAAAGCAAGAAATTTTAAATGTATACTAACACTTGATGAACTGCTCATCTATCGTACTGTATCTTTTAATCAGTTTACTGAACTGATTGTTTAATGAAAACAGCTACTCACAAAAAAAGTAGCTGAACCCACTGAAGCCCTTATTTCATCCTTTATGTAGTGAAGGGGACAGGGGGTCATTTGAGATTGATTGCTTGATTCTCCTTCACCTATAACTGTATTTATACATCATTAATATGATGCGAAAGATCCCAAAACGTTTTAAAAAGTATATACAAACCCTTGTTTGTTTGTATAAAGTATTAGGAGTGTTCCCATAGTCTTTACCATTCAGCCAGTTGGTATTCAGCGTTATGGTGCAACACCGCCACCTACTGGACTAACAGCGTAACTGTTTTATACACTTTTACAAATTATCTGGAAGTTGAGAAAAACATGATAATTATATATATATAAAAAGTTTTTAAGATGCGAGCTCAACACAAGTGCATTAAATAACTGAGAAAAGCCGTTTAGAAATCTGACTTCCGGTCTGGGATGCTTGTTTGCACCACAGGCAACTGTAGATCCAGGGGGCGGGGCTTCGTGAAGGCGGGTTGGAATTGATGGGCAGGCTCAAAGAAATAAATAAAGTCATTTAAACGTTAAACCCGTGTACTTAATCCCAAACGTTAAACCAATGTGTTAATCATATCTAATGCACCTTTAAGAAAGCGGATTTCACGTTTAAAAGATATTTGTGCCCGCCCACAACAACCACATTCCCAAACATTTTCACGAAGCCCCGCCCACATCATCTACAGTAGCCTGTTGAGTAGTGTCAAGAAAAGTCAGTTTTCCAGACAAGTTTTTGCAGCTATTTAATATACTTATGCTTAGGCCACTGTATACCTTTATATCTGATCAGGTTTTGTGAGATAGAGAAAGAAATTTTAGATTTTGACTACTGCACTGTCAGTCCATATTCTTACACTGGCCCAGTGTACAAAAATAATATATTTTTTTCCACATCCTTGAGCTCATCCCCACATACACAAAGCTCTGCCCCCAAAACCCAGGGTGGTTACAAGAACAACTCACACATTCACAACTGTGAAAAGCCAACTCAGTTCATCCTGCAGTAGACCTTTAGACAATTCAGGTTCTCTATCTCTGCCTCTCTCACTCATCCTGCTTCTTTTGCCACACTGATCCTATCTGACCCAAATATTGCTCTTTTGACACTTCTGTAGGCCACAAAATGTGTTGCTTTTGTTTCTAACTGAACGCCTTTTCTGTTTTCTGATTCACAATATCAGTTTCAGGTCTTTCCAGCATCCATGCTGGCATATCACTGTCCTGCTGTATTCATTTTCCCTCTGCTAGCTTATCTGCAGTTCAACACTCCTGTAGCATTCCCTTCAATACAGGATCATCCTTTCTGTTTGGCTCAGCAACTTCACAGCACCATTTCCTCCATCTCTACACACAGTGGCACTATGGCTCCCTTTTCCCTTACTGCAAATTTATCCCCATCAGTAAACAATGACCTTCTTACTTCACCTGGTATCAGTGAACAGATGTTATTTATCACTCGTATACACAACATCTGGATACAGTTCTTCCCACCTCAAAGCCAGAAGATCTTTATTCTTGAAAATATCTGAACAAAAGGTCAGCTGTTTGCTGTTGCAGTAACCTTCATCAGTTCATGTCATTCACTTTCTCAGCGTCCATGACTACACCTGCGACTGATCTAGTGTTTTGTCTGAGCTTTCCTTCTTTCAGCGCTCAGACATACAACTTGGGTCCACTGTTCTCCCTTACTTCATGGGTCCACTATCCTGCTCTTTAAGACACAGATCATTCACACTTCAAGCATTTTCTCCACGCATTTACAAACAGGAAATGAAAGCAGCATTGCACTTGTGGTTTTCTGAACTGCATCCTCCACACCTTGCACAACTTTTTCAAATATTTATTTCTTTACACACTGTCCAAATCAGTGATACGTTAGGCCTCATGCATTTTGATGCACTCCTCCATTGCTGTTTTTAGCTTTTCAGTTTCAAGGGTTTTTAGGCTCCCGTGTCTTCTCCACTAGTAAATGATGTTAGAAGTATTTTATTCTCCTCCTTCCTTCAACTTCACACTTCCTGACACACCGAAGAGCTAGTCTCACTGCCTGATTCATTTAGCTTGGACTAAATCTCCTCTTTGGAAGTGAAAGCAATTAAATTTAACTTACATGCTCGCTGTTTGAAACGCACGCTGGTTCCGGTCCGCTCGTAAAAATGTTCCGTGTTAAAATGTGACCGATCTGATAGTTCCGCGCTAAAATCAGGAGTGTCTTACTTATTTCAGCTGAAGTTACACTTGGTTCAGAGTTGTTGTATTTATATACTTCGTACTGTCCAAAAGTCTTATTCGCACTAATCAGTTTCAATACTGCTAATAAATATAAATGATCTAAAAACAAAACAAATTGTTGCACAATAAAGTTTGTCAGTAAAGAAGGTGACATTACAAAAAATATATGAATAAAAGCTTCTAGGTTTTACATGCAACGGGAAAAAAAGAGTAAGTGCACAAGTGAAAGTGTGCAGAAGAAGATGCTTTGCTAATTTCCTTAAAAAAAGATGCATGATGTGTACCAGAGGCTGCTGCAACTTTTTTTCTAAAGCACACCAAACACTGACTGTGTTTAGCTCCAAAATATAGATAGTAATGCTTATTAGAGTCTTGTACAAGTTTCATAATGGAATCAATAAAGGAAGCAATCCCACTATCCTGCATCACTCAGAGTCTGGTTTCTCTCCTGATGTCTTCTCAAGGAGATTTTCTTCCCCACTGACTCCTCTGTCTTGCTTTACATTAAATCTACAGCCGATTTTCTGTGAAGCTGCTTTATGACATCTGCTGTTAAAATGCATTGAATATATATTTATGTGTGTGTGTATGTGTGTGTGTGTGCGTGTGAGTACAGTATAGTGCAATTCAGGCAACAGTGAGGTAGAAGCCAGGAGCCTGGTGTTGATCTCCAGACTCTGATATTTACTGCACACGTTTTATTAACAGAAACAAGATATCACTGTTTCCATTTCTCATAAAATAGAAATGCAAACTATGGCATCTTTAAGAAATCTTTAGTCATGCTTAATGTGAAATAACACATGAATGAATATCAAATTTTGCAAATAATTATAGAGTCAGAAACAAATAAATAAAAGTAAATATTTCCAGAGTTCTTTCATATTTACAAAGTAGATCTGAAACACAGCCTACAATTTATTTTGTTGCTGTTGATAAGAACTAATAAACATCAATTTATCCCGCACTTGCAGGATATTTGTAGAAATGTGAGAGTATGGAGGTGTCATCATGATTAACTGATGGATTAAGGTCAGAGTTCAGGTTTTGTCCAGCACCAGGCTGAGCAGCTGAGAGAGGAGATGCTGTGCTGGTCTGCTGATGGGATAGTGAGGGGGAAGCTTGTCCTCGAACCCTGCTTGTCTCACATAATACCTTAAAAAACAGAAACAGTACGTGAAAGGTAAGAAGAAGTCACTCAATAAAAGCCATAAACAATGACTTGCCATCCACTTTATTAGGAACACCTGTAGATTCATGTAGTTATCTAATCAGCCAATCACGTGGCAGCGACAACACAGATCAAGAGCTTCAGTTAACGCCTACATTAAACATCAGAATGAAGAAACTATCTCGAAGTCTGCTTTACCCGTGGCATGGTTGTTGATTTGAATATTTCAGAAAGCTGATTTTCACACAGAACAGTCTCTAGAGTTTAGGTTGGTTTGAGCTGTGAGGAAGGACGCAGTAATCACTCTTTTTAACTGTGCTGAGCAGAAAATCATCTCAGAACGCACAACAAACCTTGAGGTGGATGAGCTACAACATCAGATCTGTCACCTGTCTGTACTTCAGAAGACCTGACATAAACTGTGATCTTATAATCAGATGTCATTATTTGTATGTTAATTTGAAACTCCTTGGGAGCATTTTGTAGCACTGGATCTCACTGGTCAATGCGAAAAGCCATTGGTCAAATGATGGTGCTTTGCTTCGCAAGGGCTTGGTGTAAAATGGCTGATTTTCGGATAAACCATGTGACTAAACAGTTCTACACTCATACCTGTAACACTCACTCTCACCTGAACTCTTCTCTGAGCTCTGTGATAATGTAGCTGTTCACGCAGGTGTTGTGCTGCATGCAGGTGTGGAGCAGATAGCACCGCTGGTACAGGAGGACGGTCTGCGATGGGCTCAAGGGAGATTCAGACTATTTCAACGTAACAAAACCAGGTATGGAGGACTCTGGTTATTCAAACTGCTTTTCCCACAAGAATTACAATCTAGTATAGTTAGTGTTCATCGTGATCTATTTACCGAATGGGACAGAGCCAGAATCACACACTGGGCCTGATAAGTGATAAACAGGAGCTAAACACAGAGAGACCAAAAGTTAGTGGATCAAATTATCTAGTCATCTAATGAATTGCTCGTTTTTGAAAAAAGAGACTTACAAAGAAAGGATGAGCTTTAAGTGTTTGAAAAACCCAGGCCACAGTCAGAAAGTGTCCTACATTCTGGGTCCGACAGGACTTAAAAAAAAAAAAAAAAAAAAAAGTCCATAAATTGGTGCACGGATTAATGAACTGGGGTTATATACAGTTTAAATACAGTACAATAGCACCAATGCACATGAGGAGTGTTTAAATGTGTGACAGCTGAACTCACTTCCTGACAAAACATCACCACCTCGAACAGCAGAACAGCCGCTGCATCCAGATACTCAGCTTGTAAGACCTGTAGCTGTCTCACACATACACACACACACACACACAGTCTTGTTATTTACTGATATCTCACAACATCTGTTTAAATCATCTGAAGAATGAAGGAATGTCACAGCTGTTGAAGAATAAAGCTCTATCTGAGTTGTGTATGAATGAAAAAGACAAATCTTACAGCACTAGTCATACAGACAGGTACTGGCATGTCTAAAATCCATCTGATCATCTAAAGCCCTATTTGGGTTGGATAAGTTTATCACAGCATCATTTGTATTATATTTTTTTACACGTCTCCTGCACACACAAAACTCCCACAGGAGAAGGGAATTTCTAGTGGCTTGTGTTTGCTACGAACCCCGATGTTTGCGTCATTAGATATTAAAGTAACTTTCAGTGAGGCAGCTCGTCAATATTTAAAGAACTTACAGAGTTAAAAGTTGAGGAGTTGTGTGTATGTGAGTATAAAGTCAAAATCTACGATGTTCCACTATATATACTCTTTCTGTAGGTTCACTCAGTTTTATTTGGTGTGGAGTAAAGCAGCTTTCTCCCACAAGTCAATGCGCTGGAAAGAGTTTATGTATCTGTCTAACTTTGGGGGGGTGAAGCTGGTCTCGAAAGCACCGACTAAGCAGACAGATATCCCCTACTATCACCCAGGTTCAACATTAGGAACGCCATTTCACAGAAGGTGCCTTGAGAGCTGTGGATTATTAGTTTAACACTGTACTGCATCCATCCGTGGTTCAGAATGCGACTGTGAAAGGCACACAGCAGCTCTTCATCCTGGTCCAAAAACAAACCCTGCTGTAAGTTGCTTTACTAGGTAGTGTGTGTAGTCGTGGTTATAGTCCAGACCAAGCCAAGCTAAGCAGCCATTTTTCGTCAGGGTTTAATATCTGGGTTAAGGACATTGATACACACACTACGAGAATAAATACAGCAAGTAGCAGCGGTCAGATATTTTTTACACCCAGTTTGACATCTGCATAGAAAATCTGCATAGAACACACAGTTTCTGAGTTTGTTGAAAACTGAAGGCAATTTGTAATTCGGTAACTTTCTCAGGAAAAGATGGAGAGAGACACCGACATGGCTGATTCAGATGGAAATAAAATCACAAAGTAGCACCTGTAAAAATAAAGAAATGACCCCACGACCCCATAGACATCCCACCAGATAGGGCTAAAGACTGGAAGAAAATTCGAGTCATATCTGCATCAGTGATTATTTTCCATCATCGTTCACCTGATTCTGAAAAACTGATCGGAGTCAGAAGTGCGAGTTTTATAACAGACTGTTCAGCTTTAAAACCCTGTGGTGTAAACACAAATGAATGAAATTCTACTGCATTAAAGAGCTTCTTAAATGAATAAGTATATAGTTTATGTTGTAAGCGTTATATAAGTTGCATGTTGCTAGTCACTGGTTATGTTCATACACAGATGATTCATTCACATTGAAAGTTCTTTTAAGTTCATGTTTTTATGTCTTATTGCTCGATCAAAGTCTCTACCATTCCCCCCTGATGATACGAAATTAAAATGGGAGTACAACAATATTTCAGAATATTTGAAAAAAGCTCAACATGTCCTCTCTTACCTCTGTGTCAGATGCAGAACTGCAATTGTGGGGCTTTAATTCAGGATCACACACCAAAGCCAAGAGCAAGGCTGCTGTTACACTTCCCCTGGAACACAGTAACAGTGCCAAAGATATCACATTTCTATAAATATACACCTTACAGAGAGTCCAGTGATAAAATGTGAGGTTACTGACTGTTTGGACGTTAGTGTGCTTAAGCGAGAAGGTCCTTTCTCCATCTCACCAAACATCAGGCTTATGGTCTGAACCACTAACATGGAAAGCCTGCAGGCAGACAGACAGCAGTGCAGAGCACCAGGAAGGAGATTAGTGTGCTGGTCAATCAGCAGGAGTCACTTGAAATACTGGAACTATCAGTACTAAGGCGAGGATCACTTTACTCACTGTTTAAATACCTAAAACATGACCTTTATGTCATTTGTCCCTAAAAGTAACAACTTGAAATAATTTCCCAATTTTACCATATCCCAGAATGCTCTCCAAAATAATGAATTTCATGACCACTCCCTCCCTCCCTCCCTCTCTCTCTCTCTCTCTCCCTCCCTCCCTCCCTCCCTCCTTTATCCTCTTATCACTATCTAGAACAAATTGCGGACCAGGGAGCCTACTTGTGGTCCTCAGGGGATTACTGAGTCACACACAGTCTCTCACTGTATCTAATTCAGCCTCCTGAGCACAACTGGAGGATTCTCACAGGCTTAATTGTGTTGAATGGTGGGTTTGGTTTGGACGAGAGACGCAGACTCACAATAGCCTGTCAGCTAGGTGCAGTCTGTCCTGAGAGAGCTGCAAGCTTTCTGCCAGCGTCTTCACCAGGAAGGGATAGAGCTCAGGAGACTGTAACACACACACACACACACACACACACACACACACACACAGTTTCAATATAGATGCACACAAATTTGTAAGCGTGTTTCATTTAGATCTGTATTGAGTGCAAATGCAAAACACTTGATTCACACTACTCTACTAATAGCTTTTCTCCAAAATGGACATCTTTCATTCAAAAGATAAAGAAAATGTAAAGCCTAGCCTGCAGTTACATACTCCAGAACCTATTTTAGATGTTGCAAACAATCTACTTCCCTCGATTTTATAAATGAAACCAATACAAAGTGTAAAGGAATACAGCTGTCTAACACGTTCATCTATCCTACCGCCCAGTGTGTCGTGTAGTGAAACACGCTCCCCTCGTGTATGGGGCTGATGTCGTACCCTCCAGAAGAGTGTTCTGACGCCGGGGTTGTGACGAGCAGCAGTACAGAGCTCCTGAAGCAGCAGGTACAAACTCTCCAAGCCGAGCTGGTCCTGTAACAGCTCCCCACTCAGCTGGCTGAACAGCTGACACGTCCGCTCCCAGCTACAGATAAAGATTAGAAATCAACCCAAACATAAACATGAGTCGTGTGGATCTGAATACTGGCAGGAGTATGGACCTGAGTGAAGCAAGGAAAGACACTGATACCTGATTTTGTGTTTCTTGGCTGCAGGAGAAGACGACACGGTGCATGGACTCAGCATCAGTGTGGATTTCTAGTGTAACACATTGGATGGATATTTCTGTTAGTCTGGTTTAGATTTCTAGTCTAGATTACAGTATACAGAATACAGTATCTAGAACTTCCCAGGGTTATAATTATATAATATACATATTTAATATCCATCTGCATAAGTTGATATTCATTTGATATCATTTGTGGTCTGACTGTTGCTTCCTGAACCTAATTTTATTCAAGAGAAGTACAGAAGTAGTGCATGTGTAGTATATGTACATAGCAAAAGGAATCTATAATATTTTATTATCTACTATTACATATCTATTACATAACTATTAATATCTACTATTACATGGTATAAGAGATGTAATTATGAATAGGTGTGTTTGAGAAACAGCTGTAACACTGAGGAAGGACAACCATCGCTACCTAACCAGACTGACCTAAACCCTCCTGATGCCCATGAAAGCCATGGCAGAGATCCCTCACCATGTTATAACTGTTCCAGGATCTTTGCAGGTGAACATATATTTGTGATGTGAGCATCACAGCATACAGATGAAGCTCGGCCTCTTTCTTCTCTTCATCCTCTGTTCTGCTCTCTCTTTCCCTGACCGCTCTTTGTTTCAGTCTGGCCAGGACAGAGCTTGCAGGCTTTCTGCTGCTCTTGTGTGCATCTCCGTCGTCTCTGGAATAAAGATGCAGTGAGTACTCAGTGTAGGAAATTCAGTGCAACAGCCAAGTATCTTTATTTCCTTTATTTCTAAAATTTTCTCCTCAAAATCAAGTCAGACTGAGTAAAAGTACCTCAGAACCCAGGAGCATTATAAATGAGCTAGTTTTTTGTAATATTTATCGATCTGATTAGTAATTTGTGATGATAATAGGAAACTAAATTGTATATTCATTTAACACTTGATTTTATCTCACTAATATGCTCTCGCCTCCTCTCTGTCTCCTGGTGACTGCTTCCTGTCCCTGGTGATAACAGCAAGCTCTACAAACATCTGTTAATCTGGAGCTAATGGCCTCCCCGGGGTGGGATGAGACAAAGCACTTGTGAGTCAAAGTGCTACCCATACCCATGCACCCTGACACTCGGCTCGTCTATAAACACGAATAGACACAGAGGAACGGAGGAGGCCGAGCACTACCGGGGCGAGCGAGGCATTTTAATTGGCCAGTTATTGTTGGGGACTTCGTGCTTCACTTTGTGAGCTAGAAACTGGGAAAATGGCATTAAAAGACGGAAGGAGACTGGCTTTTTTCCTGTGTGGTATGTCATAAACAACAGATATAAAAAGTCTACACACCCCTGTTAAACTGCGGGTTTTGGTCACGCAAGAAACAAAACCGAGTTAAATCATGTCCGATCTGTTTTCCACATTTAATGTGAACCAACTGAAATCAATTTTAAACAATACAAAACTATTTAAGGAAAAAAATGAAAACAAAACCAAACTTCAACCTTGTTGCATAAGTTTACAAACCCTTTAACCAATACTTGAGTCTTCAAACTTCAGCACAGTTTGATTTGATCGTTTCATTCCCCAGAAATGCTCCAGATCTATGAAGCTGTGAGAGGATCTCTCCCGTACACGTCCGTCTTCAAGTCAGTCCACAGGCTTTCAACAGGAATTAAATCTGGACTCTTTCCTAATCTTTCCTGATCTTCTTCTTCTGAAGTTGTTTCATAGTTGACTTGGGTATGAGCTTTGGCTTGTTATCGTACTGGAAGGTGAGATTTTTCTACATGGTTTGTGCCAAAACAGATTGGTATTAGAAGTTATACATGATTCCCTCTATCTTGACTAGAGCTCCAGTCCCAGCTGAAGAGAAGCAGCTCTGCAATGCTGCCACCACCACTGTGCTTCACTGTGTGTATCTTTTATGTTATGCACAAAAAGTTCTACCTTTGTCTCATCAGACTATGTCACAGACACGCCAGGCTCTGCACGCACCCAGTCACAGCGCACTCCCTTCCCTGAATTCTGATTAGACGCACATGAGGATCATTATCACCTTCACCACCACACTACAAATATCACCACGCAGCTCTCAGCCTCTACCCCGGGGTTTCCATCACGCCAAGCTTGCCGGCTTCCTCGCTCACACCATCAAACTTCAAGCCCCAGATTCCTGCCGGCATCCTCGCTCCCCACGCTCTACCATCCGCCTTCACGCTCTCAGTATCTGCATACTTCTCGCTGCCTCGATTGCTCAATAAACCACCTAAAGATTATCCGTGTCTCCGTCCCTGTTCTGTATATAACAGACTAGAACACATTTGACCATGTTGTTGGAGTGATTTTGGTAGACCTGGATTTTTTTCCTGTGACAAAAGGGCTTCTCTCTAATCACCCTACCCCAAAACCCAGACTGAGGTCACATGCAGAGAGTGAGCAACACTTCACACAATCAGATTTTCTTGCAGCTCATTTAATGATGGAGATTTCATAAGCACTTCTCTGATCATTTTTCCTCTAGTCCTTGCATCAGTGTTGGAGAGACGTGGTGTTTTGTCTGATGTCACTCTGGTGCTCCATTTTCTCCATTTGTTGATGACGGCCTTCATGATGTGCGTATTTGACAATCCTAATTTTCCTACGTATTAATAGATAGAGTGCATGTATTTTAGTGAATGGATAGAGTGAATGTATTTGTCATACATTCATGCAATTGGAAAAGCCAGTTGTTTTTTGCTTTAATTTCCTGTCCAAACTATCCATGTTGAAAATGAGAGACCGGGTCTCACTGATTTGAGTGGATTAAATAAAAAGATAAATGCCTCATATTAAGTGAATTTCCTGTTACCGAGTTAAAAAGTGAAACATGAAGCGAGATAAGAGCAAGAGCAATAGAAACAGGGTCACCTTATAAAGCTGACTGCATTGTATTCTCACTGAACTCATTAAAAATTCATTGGTAACTTCACCAAGCTAGTCTTCTTCTCACTCTCCTTCTATTTCCTTGCTGCTACTCTTTTCTCGCTCGCTCTCTCTCTTTCTCTGTAAGGCTCATGTTTCAGACAGCATTTTCCCCACATAAAGCACGACGCTGTCCGGGTGGCTCATTCTTAATCAAGTTACATAACTTGATACCTAAAATGTGTTGTGTATGGATGTGTGCGTGTGTGTTCTAATTGCTCACTCCATCGCCTTAATCATCCTGTATTCATTTCCCATTCAGTTCTTCTCTACTGCTTACTAGCACCACAAACACCCTTCATGTCACCAGGCCAACCTTCAACCTTCTCTCCTGATGCTCTGCCTCCCAGCGGGGTCTCGGAGCAGGTGATAAACAGTAGTGAAAAACCAACGATGTCCTGGCTATGCTTGTAAAACAACCATAAAGCACTACAGTGTCCTTCAGCACATGTACAGCGACAGAGCAAGAGAAGAAGGGTGAGTAGCCAGAGTAAATCCCACAGTTTGAAACGGTTTCAAAAAGCTTCGAACTTCACTTATTATTCAACAATAAAGCTTTAGTTTAGAGCTTCTGTTTGCTCTGAACAGGATTGGTGTCTTCACAGGTTTCATTATCAAGCAGCAACAGGAAACCCTGATGTATTTACAGTAGAATATGACCTTTAATTGAAACTCGAATCATGACACGGAAACCGTACTGACTGACTGACTGTACTTAAGCCCAGTTTGATTAAAATGTCTCTGCGTCAGCTACAGGGTTAATCCAATTGCTTGTAATATTAATGAATCAAAGTCAAAAGCTGCGAGTTTAAATCCCATCTCTATAAGCAGCTAAAGCGAGCTGATGACACGCACTGTCCTTTCCACGCCATTGTACACAAGCCAGTCAGAAAAAACATGTAAGGTGAGGTCAGCTCGCAGAAAAACAGAACATCAGTGTGTTTGTCAGAGAGGGGACGGGTGATTACTGATTAGCAAACGGTGTAAAAATGGAAAAAATACAATCAATGGAAAATGAAATATTTGGAAGATTCCACATGTTCCCAAAAATCATGGGAGGAAGAAAAGTTCTTAGATGTTCTCACACTTAAAATCCATCACTGTTACCAAACCTTGAAAGTAATTTTTTTTTTTTTTTTTTAAATAACTAGTTCACATTTTATTCTGTATTAAAAGCCTAACCTTGTTAATCACTTAAGAGCAGATTACAGACTTGTGGGGGGAAAAAAAAAGGAAAGAAATCTTTTTCCTGGGATGGGTTCACACAGTTTTGAATGGCACTCAATCATTGAATCACCCAGCGAGTGTGTGTGATGGAGTTGTAAGCTCAGTGTGTGAAGTCTGTACCTATTAGATGATGGAGAGGTTCTGCAGTTAGGACTCGGCTGAACCCTGCTGATTCCTGTACAAGAGAGGGATAGAATTAGAAAAGAAGCTATTTTTTCTCATATTCCCTAAATATTTATCATTCTATTACTGGTATACGGTCAGAATTATGGCCTGTCTGGCACTCTTAATAGAACAAACAAATGTGAATACAGAAAGTACATTTTAAGTATTACATTTTTCTGGAAGTACTACATTTTTCTTCAGAGTAAATGCCTTTACTCTGATCCCACACTGGATTAAAAGCTAATGTTGTAGATGCTTGGAATCGAACCTACTGTGTGTATCATGAAAGCAGTGAAACACACTGGGGTGTGCTGTTTGTCGGGCAATAATAATAGAACAACAGATTTAATAGACCTGTCCCAAAGTGTTTTATTGTCTGGTATCTTACACCACAACAATTTGCCAACACTGTCATGCATCCCTCCTCCCGCCGAGCACTGAGAGCCGAGCCGCCCAGCATATGCTGCAGCCTGCAGCACGATGGATGGATGGATAGATAGATAGATAGATAGATAGATAGATAGATAGATAGATAGATAGATAGATAGATAACTTTATTGATCCCAGAGGAAAGCTTGTGTCCACTTCCGCTTTTATTTTTATTGTATTGTTTACTTTTCCATGTGGATCTCCTCCCATGTGATTGATTGTTTCCTTATGCATCATGATTCATGACCTGTTCCTGGTTTATTTATCCATTTAAACCCTTGTGTGTGTTATGGTCTCATGTACATTGCGTGTTGAGAATTCTGTGAGGTTACTAAGCCTCTCATACTGTGATAACCTCGCTCTTTGACCAGAGTCTGCTCTTGTTCTTCCTGCAGTCTGTTCAGTCTGCTCCTGGCCAAGCCTGTTCTACTTTTATGTTTATTAGCCACATTTAGTCCACAGCCTGTTTCTGTCACTGTCGTAGCTTAGCCCCTGTAGCCCTGCTTTTGCCATGCTGAGAGCATAGTCTGTTTTTTCGGACATGTTTGGATTTAATAAAGTGAAGCTCTTCTGCACATGTTTCCTCACAGCACTGACTCTCTCTGTGTTATGACAAACAAACACCAGTTGAAAAAATGAAATTTTCCTTTATTAAAGAATGACATGTACTTTTTATCCATTTAGAGTTGTGTTTAATGTTGTATAACCTCCAAGAAACAGGTTAGTTCCTGTTATTGCTATAAACAACAGTGCTCCTTCATCAGCTTCACTTTTTCTCTTTCGTGAAGGTAATGTAGTGTTTTCACTTACAGAGAAACCGCAAAGGCTGCCATCTGGGGAAAGGTTAATAAACGTTTCTTCAAAGAGAGCTAATCAAACTCCAGATTGAAGACCTGAACAGTAATGTGATGTAAAGAGGACTACAATGCCACAGAGTGTATGAGCTAGCCCTGGCGTATTAGCTGTCAGAGTTCTACACACTCAGCAATTCTGATAATCAGATTAAAAGGGGTTATGTGGTGCCAGAGAGAAAAGAGATCTATTAATGATCAGCAACTTTATTAATGGGATTGCACTGGTATATATCACACAGCACTGTAAAAGCTTTGCAAAAAAACCCAAAAAACCCTGTATTTATTATTGTGTTATTTTAGTGTATGTATTTAAGCCATTTTACACCTTTATGTCCTTCACACGTGGCAGTCTACAAACGTTTTATAAGTCTGACAAACCCTCTCGGCTAAAACAAAGCCTGTTATCTTACCCTGTGGAGAGTGGCTGTGTCTGTAGTTGTCTTGTTGAGAGGGTGTGACAGCAGACTGAGGCTTGTCCCGGTCTCTTGAGCCATGTTTCACAACATCCTTCACATGTGTATGCACAACACGTACATGAACTGACTGCGCTTGGTCTTTGCCACTGAGGAATTCAGGTAGATCATTGATCTGTGGATAGAAAGTCTCAGAATTTACACCATTCATTCATAAATTCAAGAAAAGTAAGAAAGCACTATTTCAGTTTTGTGTACTGGAAATAAGCCTTGCAAATTTCTCTCATGTGCATCTGAAATGGCTAAAGGAGATGTTTCAGAGGAGGTTAGAGGAAAGTCAAACTTTGATAACAACTGTGCAAGACCCGGTAGCTTCACTCGATCGGTTCATGGAGTGATAGGTCTAACTGTGAAATCAATGGAAGTAACAGAAGACATGTAGCAATGAAGGACTCTTCAAGCAACGACTGCATGGTGGTGGATCAGCGCCAGTGTGAGGATATACAGTGTGACCACATCTGGAGCTGGGGTGTTGTTTTCAATTAAAGGGCTCGAGAATGCTGAATGGCAAAAATTTCATTCTACAGCTTAATAATGACCCCAAGCTCACTGCTCTTATAAAGTATTTATCAAATTAAAGAAACAGCTGCTGGTGTCCTCAGAACAACGAGACCTCACAGCCACCTCAGAGCCCAGTCCAAAACACTGTGTTTGAGGTTAACTGGATCACTGGAAGTGGAACGTCTAAAACATTTGCAAGAAACATGGAAATGTTCTCCTGCAGATTTTGTTGACCAACTGAAAGCAAGTCTCATGAAAGCAATAGAAGACGTAATAAAAGCAAAGACTGGACATACTGAATAATATTGAAGTGTTTGCATACAGTTGTTGAGGGTTCTGTGCAATATTCTGTCAAATTTATGGTTTATGCTTTTTTTCCTGATGCAGATTAATGAAGAATTTGTACTTAATGGACATTTTGGCTGGAAATTAATTAAAGTAAATGAAGGAAATGTGTGGTAATGACATAATAATTCATCATCATCATGTCATTTCTGGCCAGGATATATTAACAACGTGTGCTTTCATTAACAAAATCATAACATAGCATAATTTTATCCACACACTCAGAAATAACTAGACCAAACTGTATAATACTTCATCTAGTTGCTCAGATAGTATCATCAACAGTACACATTTATGTAGGAGTCTTTAACTGGTTGAGGTGCATGTGGTGTACCTTTAATTAGCTTTCAGAGTACATCAGTTGTCCTTAAGGTCCAATTATTCATTCATTCATTCATTCATTGTCTACCGCTTATCCGATCTATTCTCGGGTCACGGGGAGCCTGTGCCTATCTCAGGCGTCATCGGGCATCAAGGCAGGATACACCCTGGACTGAGTGCCAACCCATCACAGGGCACACACTCTCATTCATTCACGCAATCACACAATACGGAAAATTTAGAGATGCCAATCAACCTACCATGCATGTCTTTGGACCGGGGGAGGAAACCGGAGTACCCGGAGGAAACCCCCGAGGTACGTGGAGAACATGCAAACTCCACACACACAGCGGAGGCGGGAATCAAACCCCCAACCCTGGAGGTGTGAGGCAAACGTGCTAACCACCAAGCCACTGTGCCCCCCAAGGTCCAATTATTTATATTTAATTTATTTTAGGTGCACTATATTCATGTTTCCAGGTGAACAGTACAGAACAAGTACCCCTGATAAGCCCCAGTGGTGGAGTTTGCACAGTGGCCAGAGGGATTTTGAGCCATTCGTCTTTTTTCATCTTTCAGTAACTTCCTCAACAGTTACTCCTGTTGGATGTGGTTCATCCTCTACTTTTCTTGGTCAGTTTTTTTCCGTCAATATGTATCCGTTCCCAATGATCAGTCACTGATCATCATCGCTCAACACACATTTAAATTTCTGGCATTTGGAAGATGTCCCTTTACAGAGCGCCTTACAACTTCTCATTTTTATACAAAAGGGGGTTAAGGGCCTTGCTCAGGGATCCAGCAGTGGCAGCTTGTTGGACAGGGGATTCAAACACACAACCTTCCCATCAGTAGTCCAACACCTTAACCACAAAGCTACACACATCTTTATGTAGCACCGCTCTTGGTGTATCCTGCCGGAAATACTGTATTTATGAATTAAACAGACATCGACGCCACCACAAAGTCGTAATTACGAGTGGGAAAACGAGTGGTGTTTTCTCTGAGCGGAGTTGCCGAGGTCAATCAGAAAACATGGTGGAAATTAGTTGAAATCGAAATGTTTCCTCGTCTCAGAAACTGATTTCATGCCATTTTATTTTATTTACAATAAAACAAGCTAAATTCCTACACAAACTATGACAGCGGTGTACAAGCACAGTATAAGACACGATAAAGTTTACAGCGGCTTCATAAATTGACTAAAAACATAAAAAAAAAAAAAAAAAAGCAAAACACACCTGAGGCACATTCTTCATTTTAGATTTTCTAGAAGCAAAAACTTGCTGTATTTTTTTGTAGTTAATTAAGAAAATGTTCACCTGCATCTTGCTCCGACCAACGTGACTCGAACGCACCTGACGTCGTAATTACGACTTCACAACTTGTAAATACCAGATTCCCAGATGCGTTGTTTCATCCACAACCACTGAGGGGTTAAAATACTTATTAATGAATTGCTACATAACTGTTAATATAAATAGTAATTAATAATACCTCACTAATTCATTAAGGACCACTTTCAAAAGCTACAGCACATGTACCATCCCAGGAGAAACATACTGAAGTTACAAGAAGAAGAAGAAAAATATACTAAAGATACAGAACATGTCCCTTTGACAGAACCACCACAACAACCAGTGCTTTGTATTTGTTTGTTTGTTTGCTTTTTTTGAGCCTACTTTTGCACTTACCAGCTTGATGTGCAGAATGAGGCTGAAGTGAAGAGCCCTGAGGAGTGTTCTGGGATGATACTCGGTCAGGTAAATGGAGTCATCAGTGAGCACAACGTGCATGAACACCTTGTCAAGATCCTCTGAAACCACGACACACGCCTCGTAGTACCGGATCCGGTCGTGCACGTCCCGGGGAGCATTCCTCTTAAGAAACGTTTCCAGTTTGCTGTTGCGCCGATAGAGAGATGCATCCGACACGGGACTGGCCATCACCTGAGTGACCTACACCTGACCATAATCTACTGCCACAACGCTCAGCTCATGCAGTGTGTGTGTGTGTGTGTGTGTGTGTGTGTGTGTGTGTGATCTCCACACATTCCACACACAGAGGATGACATACAGCACTGAATGCTATAAGAGAGATACACACTGACTACAGTCCCTCAGGAAAGTGTCTCACAACTCAGGGGTGAACGAACACACACACACACACGATCTGAAATGCATATTCGATTTAAAACACACTTCCTAATGGTGTACAAAATATAATTACAATTTTTTTCCCCTGGGTTGCCACTGGCTATTTCTGTCCACAGTGGGACAGGTGAAATTTTATCTTATTTATTTTTTAAATAACAGGTGCGCTCATTTGGACCGCAGGAACAGTGGCGCCATCTTGTGGATGGAAGTTCCAGAAAACTTGAAAATGTGGCAAAAAAATTGTTAACAAAAGATAACAAAAATGCATGTTAAAAAATTCAACCTATCAATATTTCAGGTTTTAAAAAAATCAGGTATGGTTTAAAGATAAAGGTTAAAAACAAGCACCGGAAATTTCCCGTAGGATGAAACTTCCGGGATATTAGGGAAGAGTAAAGGAGCCAGGTTCTAATAGAACTCAGCCCTGGCCAATCACAACACACCTGTGAGCTCATGGAGGCGGGGCTTCATTGGGTAGTTATATTTGACGGTGAAGTATGCAGTCAGTCAGAGGAGCAGCTCGGTGTCTTTTTTTTTTTTTTGCACAGTTTTAAGTTTAAGTTGAACTGTAATGACAGTGTTAACTACAGATAAGCAACCACTTGTTTCTCCAGCCCGGATTTGGCATAACACGTTGATTAAAGTAGCCATAGTAGAAACCCCTGACATCAGATCTTTTCAACAAATCTTTTAATTTACAGCTTATAATTTAGTTGCAATTGATTTTACAAAATGATTTTAATTTAGAGAAGTTTAAAAGCTAGGACATTTGGTGACCTCGCTGGAACCTCCTCCTCGTCACTCCTGATAAACTGATGATAAGCCAGAGGGAAATGGTAGGGAGAGCGAGCGGCTGTCTTCGTTTCCATGGTAACAGAGAGGCGGGTCTCTCCAGGATTGTTGCTAGAAAATAAATAAATAAATAAATAAATAAATAAAGTATCATGTGGTATCTACAGAAACATTATCCATACATTAGAAAACGTATAAATAATATTGTATATGTTTATTTTAATTGTAATTAAAAAGGAATTTAATCTTTTCGGGTTTTCTGTTGTTTTAATTAAGCCTTGCATTTGCCCCGCCCACACCAGATATCACTTTGTAGCACTAGCTGGTAGTTCACTAGCTGTCTAAAGTATAATGATTTTATTGATCAGAACAGACTGTTTTTATGATTACCGCTATAGACCTACAGTGATTTTCAAGTTGAAATTGTAATACATAACAGTGACTGTAAAAGGTGTTCTTTAGGTATGGGCGTGGCATATTTTAATATTTTGGTATTTGGGTTAATTTTGATTGGATATTGGGATAGTTTTATTATGCAGATCTGGCAACTCTGATTAAAGAAAACACAGGAGGAAGACTGCACACTCAATTGGACTCCAACATGTTATAGTTTATAACTGTGATATAGATTCTGTCTAAAGTGCAGCAGAAGACCAGAAACACCTGCAGGTTCTGCTTTATGTTTACACAATAGCTAAACTTCACAGAAGACAAATAAAGGGTCAGTGAAAGAGACCACTACAGGACCATCACTCATATTATTTTAGTTGTGGACTATCAGCACAGATAGGCAGGTGATGTGTGTTGTGCTGGTATGAGTAGATCAGATAGCAGTGTTCCTGGGATTATTAAACAGCTCTGTGTAACTGCTGGACTCAGAAACAGTCCACTAACTACACAATAATCAGCTAATAGCATCCTGAGGAACTAATACTGAGACTGATGAAGAGGGGGTCTACAGTGTACACACTGTTTAAAAGCTGCTGCGGGATACACTTGTTTTAATATAACAGGCTCATTGCTCTCCAGTGGTTCTACATATAATTATATTGGCCTGCTACAAAATCCCCAGAGCTCTATACAGAACCCCAAGGAACCTCTGTTTTTGAAAAGTGCAGGGCTGTGATGTGGTGCTAAATTTGTGGAAGGTGGGAGGTGCAGGCTGAGCAGGTAGGATGGCTGTCAGTGTTGGGGATGGAAACATGGAGGTATACAGGTATACTGGAGCTGGTCGGCAAACTGGGAGCTGTCACGGTGGTCACTCTGTGCAGGAGATACCACTGGCTCTCTGTGTGGTACAGCCCAGGCAGGGGGTCATTCATCAGGCTCTCCTGACTCCACACACACACACACACACACACACACACACATTACACATATAACACTTTGCACTTCTCTATTCATGAATGTGGAAACACCTCTCACCTCTGATATCCGTGGTTCTCATATCCATCAAGTGCGTTCTCCAGGTGCTGAGGGAGATAATCACTCCTATGATGGAGCAGATGTTTATTTCTCTTCCTCAGAAATGAAACGAATCGTACTCAAAAACAACAACAAAAAACAAAAACACACAAAATACACTATTCATTTTCCAACTTTTCCTCTTTGTGCAGGTGTATGTACCTGCTCAAGCTTTCCCTCTGCTCATGCAGGTAGCAAATGATGAAGGACACTGACATTACGACGATGACGATGCAGCTCACTAGCGAGGCCAAGATGGCCACTTGGAAGCCAAGGAGCTTTGGTTTCATGATGGCTGAGAAATAATATAAACAGAATTAGCCCAAAAGTTTCTTTGTTTTAATGTTATATAAAGTTATTGGCACAATCTTATCCAGAACGCTAACGTGTTTTATTAACAGGAAGTATAAGCCGTTTCCCAGTCGATGGCAAATGTCATCAAACGCACTTAATGTGATAATGTGAGCTTTAGGGAAATACAGTGAATTTTTAAAAGGTTGAATTATAAATCACACAATGTGGGTACATTTAAACAACATTTAGACTTTGAGTATAATCCCACTATTTGTACTACAAAATGGGGGAGTGTTTCATTTTTCTCACCAGTGTGTGAATGTGTGTCTCCACAGTGAAATAGCAAGAAACTGAGCCTAAGAATCATGTGATCAACCCGCATTCCTGTTTCATTAAGCCGGGTGTATCTGGAACAGCAATACGACTAAGGCTTAGTGACGTGCTAAAGTAAACAAACTGTTTCTCTTTTCTGTTGTTCACCAAACACACTTGCTTAGGGTGTGTGTTACTTGCTCTCCAGATACTGTGTGGAAGATATAAAGTCAGTCATGAAGTGTTTTAATCTTTGCTGTATTAAAGTCTGTAACTAAAACTTATTACTGATATTATGATTAAAATTCAGAAGAGAACACTTACCTTAAAGATGAGTGAATAATCATGGCAACTCTTTCCTCCTTTGCTTCACAGTAAGACATATTTTAAAGCCTTGCTACGGTTGATGAGCTATATCTAACATTTTTACAGGAGTTTTTTTTCCAGTTCTCTATGCTTAATCTACTTATCTGCTGACACAATCTTTAAACCCAGAGCTCTTGTACATGACACTGTGCAGTATGGCTCACCTGTACAGTTATTTGTCGGAGTCTCACTGTTATTAGTTGACTCTTTTGCTTCACTAGGATCCGTGGCACTAAGCGGAGTTTCAGTACAAGTCCTTGACCAAGCCACAGTCCATGCAGAAGCCATAAAGAGAAACCATACCCATCCTGCCCTCCTCCAATCCCTCCATCTCTCCATCACAGCTCAGCAATCAGGTACACATGAGCAAACTTGTTTTCTCATAGCTGCTCAGAGTCCACATGCAGCTCTCACTAAGAGGTTTCCCAACAAACTCTGTTGATTCCACATCCCCAGAAAAGCTCAGCTCCGCCCACCCAGTTCATAACGATGCAAATCTCCAGGCACACATTTCACATGATTAACATTCAGCTATCACCTTAACATTAACACGATAGAGACTGAATGAGCTCAACCACCAGGGTTTTAGTTGTCAACACAGCTTGATGAAAGGGAGATCAGATGAGATCAGTTGAAAGGAGTTGATATGAGATGTATGTATTTGTGAGACTTCGTGCAGTAGACAGACATCCCCAGACATCTTGAGGCATGTGTCTGGATAATTCTGTGGCTGAAAGTGCTCCTAATCCACCTCAGCTCATCATACAGAAGATGAGAAAGATTATCCATGATTGTTTCCAGAGTCCCTCTCATCCTCATCCCAGTCACTGCCTCCATACAGTTTGTTGGTACCATGAGTCCCAATGCCACCTCCCCCAGCACATCACAACAAAGAATAGTAGCAGCTGTAGCAGCTTAGTACACACATTCAAGGACCTGATCATAAAGGAAATAAAAGATATTTCACTTGTATATGTATTTATACAACTGAGCAGTTGAGGGTTAAGGCTTGCTCAAGGGCTTGCTTTAATAGCTCTCCTTCAATGCAGAGTTAAAACATGATGTGGGGAATCGGTGGAAGAAGGTGGTGCAGAAGTAGAAGGAGGTGTGGTAGGAGAAGCCAGAGCAGTCAGGGCTATGATAGTTACTGTAGGATGACAATGTGTTTGAGGTAAAATAAAGAAAACTGAATCTGTAAAGATACAGCAGAAACACAAAAATAGCATTATGTATTTCTTATGTTTCTACAATACATTTGTTGTTGTTCTTTCGGCTACTTTTGGCACAAGGTTTTTATGTCGGATGCCCTTCCTGACGCAACTCTCCCATTTTTTATCCAGGCTTGGGACTAACACTGAGAATTAATCCCTCAGTGGCTGGGTTAGTTTCCTGCCCGGGAATTGAACCCAGGCCACAGCAATGAGAGTGCAGGATCATGCTCCTGGACCACCAGGGAACTTTGCTTTCACAATACACCTAATCATTAAAAAACCTCCTTCAGATTTCAAACAACAGATAAAATTAAAAGCATTCATATTTTCAGAAAAATGATTTTGGCTCAAATTGTTGTTTTGCTATGTAGTGGTGTCTTTATCAACAATGAAACCCGTTGCGTCACCTATTACTTGTGAAGGCAACATCATTGTCAGGGCCGCAACAGAGAAGTCCCCTCCAGACCACCAGATGGCAACATCACCCATTGTTTGAGCAGCTGCTGTCTGCCTCATTTCCCCCCTTGATTATGCAAACCTGTTATGTGTTAGTACATCAGTCACACTATTAAAGGCCCTGTGTTTGTTAGTTTCTGTTTGTTCCATGTTGCTGCTTTGCCTTCCATAGCCTAGTGCGGTGGTTTAGCGTTCAAGGATAACGTAAACAAATTGATTGTCTAGATGACACTCGTGAGTAGGAGGCAAATCTTTGCCACACGTTCTGTACAATACAATCTCATAATACTAAAATATTTGCACACCAAAACCCACATAGGAAAACAAAATAGCTATGCTATGAAGGTCAGCTAAACTTTTCTAAACTAAAATCAGTCGTTTAGACATACAGCACAGGTGAGCATGATTGGGGAACAGGACAGAGAAGGTAAAAGTACAAAGATGGGGCAGCCTCTCTAGTGGTCTGGTGGGGAAATGTCTGGGGTAACAGCTTCAGTAATATCCTGTATGTTGTTATTGCACAGAATTCTTTTGGCTTCATAATCAGAATGACCTGTAAGACATTGGGAGGTCAAGTTGCATGTTTACCGTGTGTCTGTTCTACACCGTCTACTGTTCACCTTTGACATAAGGGCTGTGGGAGGAATTAAAAGCCATAACAAGCATTACAACATTTATTCCTTATAAAATGACTAAATATAATTATATCAGGTTCACTGGAGTTCTATATAGAACCATAGGGGTCTTTATTTAGCTCCAAACAACCCTTATGCCACAGAGTTTATTGAGCTCAAGTGTACTTTAAGCATGTGTTTACATTATTCTGCTGTATTTTCTTCCTCAGTTTCTCTTTACGTTGCTTGGTTGAATTGTAAAATTATTTTATTCCACATACTGTACATATTGAGGACTTGATGATATTTAATTATGAAGTGAATTTTTGATTGTTTTAATGCCACTTTGTACATTTAAGGACTTTGAGTCTTGAATACTGTAACACTATAATTACATTTAGTGTTTGCTGTTTGCAGAATAATAATAATTCTCATATACGCTCTTCATTTAGGTGTATTTTTTTCTTACTATTATTTTCAATACATGACTGATATTTGTCTTTACATGTTTATAGTCATGGAACTCTACCCCATGCTATTCTATTACATTAGTTTATTAATGAAATAAATTGTTTAATTAATTACCCCATGTTCTCAAGGCAAGCCTCCAGTAGTAGGCAGCGACCCATAAAGAAACTCTCCACCACCTCTGCCATTCCTCTTGCCGACTCACACCGTGACACCCCCTGCCCCCCTCTGAAACTTAACATCAAGGCCTACATGCAAACTTTTGAGAGAACTGCCACTCGGAAAAGGTGTAGCCTTTACTCACATACTCACCCCCTTGTTCTCGGAGAAGACCCAGCTGGCCTACTATGCACTTCCACCCGAGGAGGGGGCTAACTGTGACGCATTGAAGGGCGAGATTCTGCTATGCTGCAGCTGCACTCCTACCACCACGAGTTCCACCACTGGAGCTACCAACCTGGGTCAAATCTCCAGTTGCAGGTGGATCACCTGCTCAGGCTTACCACGTGAGGCTCATGTTTTTTCACAGGCTACAAGGATGTGTACAACAGTTCAAACTAAATTTGTTTCTTTCCATGTTGTCATTTAGTAGTCATTATAAATCATGTCTCCAAACTGGTAAGCTGTACTGTATATTGCTGGACATTGAAGTAAAGACTGTTCTATCTTCTCCAGCTCACTCTTCACCTCTGAAACAGGAGCTGTGGTAGGCTCTTCCTCCTTTGGGGGTGTGGATATTGGAGATGGAGGAACCTTCACAATGTGCATGTGACAAGTCACTGATCAGACACGGGCAGAAATGCTGAGGGCTTTACACGCTGATTTGAATCAAACAGATGAAAAACGGAGACAAAGTTAAATAAATTATCTGAATTTAAAGCCATATGTCAGAGAAAAGTACATAAACATTACAACCTGAAGTCCTGAACTTGAAAAGAATCAATTTCACAGCAACTGGAACTTCATAACCGGTTATAATAGATATCCTAGATGTCTGAGTTCCTTCTGATTACTAATAGTTAAATATGAGAGCAGAAAATTCTTGCTTGTTTCAGAGTTCTTGCCTATGGTGAGGCAGCAAAAGGCCATGTTTACACCACTGGACTGAACTTCTCCAGACTGAGATACAAATGCAGAGAGAAGAGATAAGATATAATGTCTTCTATAAAACTTCAACATTTTGAGGACTTTGTTATTTGACATAGAGCTAATCTTTTTTCCATACTGAGTCTAGTTTTGAAAAAAATCTGAGTATTATTCAGTAGAAAACTGATTTACCGGGCCTTTCTTTTTGAAGTCCCAAACATGTGTCCCAAACTGTGCACATGCCTTTTTACTTCCTGGTAGCCAAACATTTTGATCACATGACTAATAATTTTGAATACATGTATAAAAGTCACGTTACGTGTTTACTTCACATTCAGATAACAAAGAAATCTCTATATAAAAGTATAACTGTGAGTGTGTATTAAAGATTGAGAACTAATCTTACATGAAGAAGAACTCCAAGAACTCAGCCATAAGGTCTTGATCATTTTCATCAGGGTCTGTGAAAATAACCAGCCAGATGCCATGATTATTAACTTTACCTTTCTTGAAGGTACTGAAGGTACCACATTCATCTGTAAAAACAGTAGTAGACAACTGTAAATGCCATGGCATAAACTGTAAACATAATGTGACCACACGGCCATTAAACTAGTAAGATAGGAGACGCTTTTGATCTCTTAGAAATGATCATACTTTGGTGTGAAAAGTGCAAATCAATCCCAGAACAATAGCAAAGAACCTTGTGAAGATGCTGGAGGAAACAGCTAGACAAGCATCTATATCTGTAACAAGTCTTATATCAACATAACCCACATCCTTAGGAGTGCACATGGGGACAAAGATCTTACATCTTAGTGAATATGATGAAACAAAAATGGAATTATTTTGCCATTATGATCACCATTATGTGAGTTTTGCAAGTCAGAGAACACCATCTCAACTGTGAAGCACGGTGATGGCAGCATTATGTAGAGGTGCTTTTACTGCAGGATGAACTGGTGCACTTGTCAGCATGAGGGAAAATGTTGTGGATATACTGAAGCAACATCTCAAGACATCAGACAGGAAGTTAAAACTCAGCCACAAGCGTACATCTAATGTTGTGGCAAATGGCCAACAAAGTCAAGGTGTTGGAGAGCTATCACAAAGCCCTGACCTCAGTCTGATCAAGGAGAAAGGAAGCCAACAAGCCTGACTCAATTGCACTAGTTCTGTCCAGAGGAATGGGCCATAATTCTAGCAACTTATCGTGACAAGCTTGTGAAAGTTGTCCTAAAAGGTGTTTGATCCAAGCTGAACAATTTGAAGTTACAAAATACTACCCAAGTGTGTGTAAACTTCTGACCCATTGGGAATATGATGAAAGAAATAAAAGTTGAAAGAAATCATTCTCTCTACTATTATTCTGACATTTCATGTTTTATTGATCATAACTGACTCGTCACAGGGAAGGATTACTACCATTAAATGTCAGGAATTATAACCAATACATTTTTTTTTTTAAAAACTTTTAAATGTATTTGGATATGATGTAAACTTCTGTCTTCAGCTGTAGGCTAGAGGTTTAAGCCTAATACTGTGATCTTTTCTGATATGAAGTATTTTATAATCACAAAGCCCAGTGTTTAATTCAACTTAATCAATTGATGTTGATGCAATCAACCTCCTGTTTTAGTTAAATATCACATCGCAAAAAAAGACCCCAACAAGAAACCCCGCCCCCTGCTCTGGCCAGTCGATTACCATTAGGCTGCTGATTTCTGATTGGTCAATGAGAAGACAAGGCGGGGCCACCTGGGCAGTTGCGCAATTGGAGAGATTGTTATAATATAAAAACCATGCTGGTGGTTCGTGTGTTTTGCGCTGTGTGATTGACTTCACAAACTTCACCATGCCGACACACAGAAAAGACTAAATGAGTGATCTACTCGGGCGAGTGAGTGGTCAAAGAAAGATCTGGCTAATTTCTCTTTAGGTCTGCAAAAGTTGGCTGGTGAAGAACACATCATACACCAAGGGAAAAGCTTGTGCACTCGGCATTCATGCAGCCAAACTCAGATTTCTTCCAGAATACAAACTTGACACTTTAGGAAAACATGCAGAAAGGGAAAGTTCTTTTTGTAGTGGACTAAGTAGCTCAGGGAATTGCATCACCTGAAGAAAAAAACAAATCACAGCACACGACTTCTGCACACATAGTCTCAGAAACTTGAGACTCAGAAGTCCGTGGACGTTCGGTGGGAAATACGTAGAGAAAAACACACACCTACAAGAAGCGTAAAGAGACTCAGGTGAGGCTGGAGACAGCAAGAATGGACCTGTTCAAAAAGCTGTGGGTGGCCAGGAAGCTGATTCTTGTGGTCATGATACCACTGTCCCTGCTGCCGTTGCCTCTCATCCATCCGAGCAGTGTGAGTACCTGTTTTATTACAAAGAATCTATTAACTGTTGAGTCTCTAGGACTAAAAATCGCAAGTATCACTTTATAAACGCGCGTCATTTATGGAGCCGACTCACTTTACCGAATTTCCAACAGTTCAGGATAAGTGAGTCAAACACCTACAAACAAAATAATGAGAAAACTAAGGACGTGTGGGAATATTCTGACTGGTTTGACTGGTATTTGTTGTTAAACTTTTTGGAAGCTGGAAACTTTTCCCCTGTGCGCACTGCGCGTTTACGAACAAGCGCGCTTTGCGTAAATGTGTGTGAACGCGCGCCTCGGTAAACCTCACTGGGTATCTCGCTCATCTATAATGCATTAACTCCGTGATTCTCAACACCAGGCTTGTGGACTTACATTGCCCTAAACAGTTTTGAGCTTTTTCCTCTATCCAAACACCTGATCTGTTTAAGAGTGTAGTGGCAGTACTCCAGCTTTAAATATTGGATCAATAAAATGAATAAAACTGCATGAATACATTTCACTGCTGTTCCTAATGCACCGATTCTGTCGAATAAATGCTTGTCTTGACAGATACAGAAAATGGCAGGCTGCTATATCTACATATACGTATAATAGTATGTCACCATAAGGTAGAATATCTTGCCAGAGATACCCTGTAAATAAGGAGTAAGAGAACCTTTCACCAATTTGGAAAATTTTCAAGTCAAGGGGTTGTGAAGATGCGTTACCAGTAATGACCAGGCACCCTCCTGATGTCCTGTAACATCTTGCTTTGCTGTACGAATTGTTTATTTGAAACACCAGCAGCTTTTGCAGATGTTGTTTGTTTATAGTGTTTATTGGGTCCCTTTCGAGTCAAACGCTCACTGAAATCCAGTGAGAAACAGACATTTTAGATTTTTTTTATCTTAGTCATGTGCTAGTCATAAATGACTTCTTTTTAGACTCCTGTTTCCTGGCTGATAATGATAACCAGTTTGACCCTGAGGTCAAATCAGTTTCAGTTACTGTGATAGATTCTTTTCCCACCATCGGCTCCACATTCTGTTTAAACTGTCAGCACAAAGGAAGCTAAAGATTAGATTAGCGTTCGTTGCTGATCTAGAGTAGAAAAATCAAGAAATAAAGACAATGGTGAACAAGAGCTGAGTATTACTCATCACTCAGTGTAGAATACGAATGTGTATTCTGACCAAAGCAATGCGTTAGCACTTAGAAGGCCACCTCATGTGTTCAGTGATTAATTGCAGTGGCATCATTCTTTTCATCCTGACCCTTATATGCGTGCTTCAGGATGCATGATTGTCATGGAATACCAGGAACCCCTGAAAAAAAGGCCCACATCAGGCTCCTTAAAATAGCCTAAATCAATCACGTTGGAACAGTGGAACTGATTAACAACAAACAGATTAGAGCCCAGCAAAACACCATGTGCTGGCCTGCAGCTTAATCTGCCAGCAGCGCACATTGCTGTGGCGTGCCTTCACCTTTGAGCTCGGGCACAGCCAGCAGGAGATACACATAAGAGTTAGAAGTTGGGAGGGATGTGAGATCATGCCAAGTAAAGACTTAGCATGTCTTACTGGCTGTGAAGATATGTTCCGGGTCAAGGAAAGCTTCTTTTAGACTTGGTAGAATAAGTGTATTGCTTTCCTGCATTACTATAGAAATACGTGGGCAGGTTTTAACGCCGCTTGACTACTTTTAAGCCTGTTATAAAACCTTTTTAATACACCAATATGAATCACATGACTAACTTCCTCACTGCTTCAGCCTACCCTGCAGGAATGAGTGCCAGAAAAAAAAGATTTTGTTTAGTATTCATAATCATAAAGTGTGTAATTATACAGACATCTGAGTATAAGAGTACATGGCTGAATTCTTTGTACCTCTGATTCAATGCTTACAAAGATATCCTTTTTATTGCCAACGATAAATCGTTACATTTTTCTTCACTGAAAGTGAATGGACGTTTGGACAACCAGCTCACTCTGTGTTGTGATTGTAATGTGTAGCATGCGATTTTATATCTATTATAAGATTATTTATGACTAACAAAAATGCTACAGAAGTCCACATTGTTAATAATAATATCAACAGTATGTGCTCCCAGCAAACTAATGCATGATTTGTTTGCATTGCCTTTGGACAATCTTAGCAAGTGCAAATATCTTGAATATAGCCAAACTGATCCCGTAGTTCCTGTTTCTAAACAGATTTCTGTTTCTAATTTCAGGCTTGAGATAATCTTGTCCTATAATCAATTATTTTACACATTTTTTTCCAGAAAGAAGCAAAATTATTATGCTAGTAGAATAACCTTAGATTTGAGTTATAAGAATCTTCTGAACTGTTAAAAGGAAACCTAAAATGGTTCCATCACTTGCTTCATAAATGGAACCCAAAATTATTCCTTATATCGAATCTTTTTAAAGAATTCATTGAAAATTGCTTAATGAGGCTCTTTGAATGCAAGTTAGATGCTTCATTTAATAACATTTAGGTGTTCTTTCCTCTTTCTTTCTTTCCTTCCTTCCTTTCTCCATTTAGATATAAAAATACGGTGGCTTAGTGGTTAGCACATTCGCTTCACACCTCCAGCGTCTCTGGGTTCGAGTCTCACTCCCGCTCACTGTGTGTGTGGAGCTTGCATGTTCTCCCCGTGCTTGGTGGTTTTCCTCCCACAGTACAAAGCCATGCTGATTGGAGTCTCTAAATTGCCCGTAGTGTGTGTGTGCCCTGCGATGGGTTGGTACTCCATCCAGGGTGTATTCTGCCTCGGTGCCTGATGATGTCTGAGATAGGCACAGTCTCCCCATGACCCGATGATAGATCGGATAAGTGGTACAGACAATGAAAAAAATAAATAAACATAAAAATACTGCAAATTCAAAGAGAGTTCAGTTTGAAATAGTTCACAAATTAAATCAATGATCTTTGATCATTTCTAAAAACATGTCATTTATAAACATATCATTATCATATTGTCACAGCGTTATCTACATTACACGGTCTCTGAATTATAGAACCGCTTTAATATAAAAGCTTCATTTCTTTCCAAGGCTTCTACATAGAACCATTTCTTTTTAGAAAAGGTTCTTCTGGCCAAGTACAGAACCGCAGGGTTCTATAGAAAACATCAGGAATCCTCTTAAGAGTGTATAAAGAAATATTAGCTACATTTGCTCATATTCAAGATATTTCAGCTTACTATTCAGTGTAAGCTATGATCAAGTCTGTATCCTACTGCTAAAGTGTGTACGTTTGTAGTGTCTGGACTCGTCGCATACCCCGTGTTTGTCCCTCTGTAGGAGTCCTCCTGTGCCTATGTGCTGATTGTGACAGCGGTGTACTGGGTGTCAGAGGCCGTGCCACTGGGGGCAGCAGCATTGGTGCCAGCGTTCTTATACCCGCTTTTTGGGGTGCTCAAATCAAGTGAGGTGAGTAAACCTTTCTGTTATATTAAGACATACATTATTTAGGAGAAAACCTTTTTCTATAGATGATAAATGTAAAGTCAAGTCGATCATATTTGACATCCTTGTGAACAGGAATTCACTGTAAAGCATCAAATAGAATAAACCATTTTTCAATGTAGTATACAGTGCCTAAGGAAAGTATTGACTCCCAAGGTTTAGTTCTCTTTTTGGCGTATTGCAACATCACATTGAAATATAAAATCTAAACCTAAATACAAGAATATGTATAAAACATAAATATAAGTTTGGCTCAATTCAAATACAGACCACCAGTGCTGTGATCAAGCTTTATTATCAAGCTTTATGGGGAAAATTTGGATTGAGGAATAGGAGGAAGTGTGCAAAGCTCATAGAGACAAATCTGAGACAATTCACATCTGTAATTCACACTGAGGGGGTGAATACTTATCAGGTAAGCCAGTTTTATCTGAAAATATGACATGGTTTTATTAAATTGTATGTCTATAGAGAGTTACTTAAAAAAAATTGGCTTATTAAAACATTTTTATAAATTCAATGGTAATGTAATACAGCAAAAAAAAGGAGGACGGAGAGGAGGTGGTGATGAGGGGTTGGGGTAAGGATTGGGGTGGGGTGGGGTGGGGGGGTGAATACTTTCTGGAGGCCCTGTATATTAGAGTTTGTATTTTAGAAATACAGTGTATAGGGAGACAGAGGGTCAGATACACTTGCGCAATGGTCCTGCGCTGTGGGCTCTCAGCCATGTGCTCTCGACCTTTTGTTAAATTCTCTCAGCATCAGATGACAGATATACTGCTGAGTACACCTGCATAAGTAAAAGAAGCACTAGTGTGGGCCTTTTCTAGGCCAGATATTAATCAAAGTGTATCTTGGACAAAACATCTTTAGTATTTAACACTATTTTGACTCTGTAGATAAATGCAAAATGAATTTTCCAGTGTAATCAGAGAATTTTAATAAGAGGAATAAGAAGGAATAAAAATGAAGTAAACATTAGTTGACCTTCTCTAGACAGTAGCTTTGTCCTGTTTATTGCCATTGTTGATGATTTGCATTAACATACTATAGAGTATCTGGTAAAGTGCTAATGACGCTAAAAGACATAATCGGGATACGTTCATGTAAAGTGCATCTATGAACACTGTAAATAAGGGATTTTGGAGGGTGGTCAATTCAACCACTACAAATCATTTCAATTGTACTTAAGTATATTTAGTCAGCAAGTGAAATATCTAATAGCAGATAAATTCCTCCCACATTAACTATTTATTAACACTAATAACTGCAACATTTAAAAGAATACATGGGATGAAATCTACCCAAACAAGCTGAGTGCAACTTTTTACCTAAAGCAGTAACCATTTTTATATAAAGTCAGATGACCATTCAACCCATATTTACCTTATTCATATGATTTAAATGCATAATAGTAAAGAATATATAAAACGCTGCACATAAAACTGAGAGAGAGAGAGAGAGAGAGAGAGAGAGAGAGAGAGAGAGAGATTTTAATGCTGTTAAGTTGCTCTTTAGTTTATCAAAACATGAAAATGCTTCAAAGTTGTCTTTTACATGAATAATTGTGTTTTTCCAAAACACTGGAGGTGATTAGATTAGAAGCAATTCATTTAGTGGACTAAGACTTTTGGACTTGACTGTGCTGCATCTAAAAGTGTACCATGATTATTACATTACAGCAAACCAAAGCATCTTATCTTGTAAAAAGGGACATTTTTGATGACCAAAGAGTCTTTGGATTAGAAATATTTTCTGTTAACACAACACACACATACACACACACACACACACACACACACACACACACACACACACACACACACACACACACACAAACATTGCCTACAGTATGTGTGCTCAGTAGAGAGGGATAAAACATTCACCCACTGCTCTGTTAGTTCTTTAAGCCACTCTGTAAGGGAAAGCATATGAAACTCAGAGGTCTTTTGTAACCCACAATGCTGACCCATGTGACTAAATCTCACTGACCAACTTGACAAAGCAGCCAGTTATCTTAAGTGGGTTTAATCATGTTTAGTAAATATGGTCTTTTGATGCAATACCACGTTATGTTACGTGAAGTTTAGAAGAGGAGTATACTGGACCTATGCTGTGAGTCTCTGCTCGTGGATCACTGGGTGGATTAGTGTTAGATCTAAAATACTACATTTTATTTCATGGGAATATTGTGGTCTTCAGTAGTAGTGCTTTCACTGTTTTCTGCAATGAATAAATACTTTTCTGCTTACATACATTCTACAATTTGCAGTAATTCAATGGCAGCAAAAATCTGCAGTAAAGTACTGTAATATTGTACATAGTGTAAAATTACCCATAATCCAGTACCTTTGTTCATTTGAATGATGCTTTAAAAAACCTCAAGGTTAAGGGTCTTGCTTAAGGAGTCACCGGTGTGGCACTGCTGGGATTTGAACACACACAACCTTCTGATCTGTAACTTGAAGCCTTAACCACTGAGACGCTACAACTATCTCAACAAGCTTGTGTTGGTTCACTACTGAAATAATTTATCACTGCAAGATGAACATCAGTGTTTTTCTAAACCACTAGCACCTAAAGTCACAGTCAGACAGGGATTGCATTCACCCAAAATCATTTGCAGAAGCTGACACAAGGAGAAGTTCTCCATACTGTCCTCACCCATTATATTACATTAATGACATTTGGCAGATGCCCTTATCCAGAGCACCTCAAATTCATCTCATGAGGTTTAACAGTTTTCAGTGAGGATAAGTGTTTAAGTGTAGCCCAGGACGGCCATGTTTGTAGAAATATGGCCGCCCTCGGCTACACTTGGTGTGACCTGATTCACTGTACACCAATGCACTGCTCTAATTCACTAATTGTTTTCAATACTTTCCTTATGATTGATTAAATATATCAGCCTTGACAGCAAACTGGGACCCTTTGTCTCATTATACAGTAATTGCAGACTTTAATTAATATTTCTAGACTTGCTTGGAATAAACTCATCCACAGCCTACGTTAGACACTATATTAGATTTGTCTTACCCTAATACAAATATTTGTGTGTTCCTGTTTTCAGGTAGCCTCAGAGTACTTTAAGGACACGACGCTGCTGCTGATGGGAGTTATCTGCTTGGCTGCTTCTATAGAAAAGTGGAACCTGCACAAACGCATTGCTCTGCGCATGGTTATGATAGCGGGAGCCAAACCTGGAATGTACGTTTCACCTGCACTGTTTAATTACACCGCAAATTAACACTGATTCACAGATCATTTGTTCATTTGTGATTCTTAATGAATATTCCTTAGTCATTTAAAAAGTGCTGTATTAAAAGAGGAATTGGGAGTTTATTGGAATTAGTTTGCATCCTGGACAAGTCAAGAAACCCTTGTGATGCTTATTTACTTTTTATTAAACATTATTATGGTTCCTGGAACTTTTTATGGAGCACAGTGAAAACATTACACTACGTATCTCATAGCACATCTTATTGCCACACAATTGTATAGAATGCCTCTGTGTGCTGTAACATTACAGTTTCCCTTCACTGGAACTCCGAGACTCAAACCCTGTTCCAGCATGACAATGCCCCTGTGCACAAAGCCCCTGAGCTCCATGAAGACATGGAAGTGGAAGAACTGTAGAGTCCTGCACAGAGCCCTGGCTCTGACTCAACCCCACTGAACACCTCTGGGATGAACCGAAACACCGTCTGAACCCCAGACCTCCTCGCTCTTACATCAGTGTCTAATGCTCTTGTAGCTGAAGGATCACTAATCCCCACAGCCACGCTCTAACATCTAGTGGAAAGCCTTCCTAGAAGAGAAGAGTGAAGGAGTCTGGGTGTGATGGGCGCACAGACTTTTGGTCATATAGTGTTGTTCGCTTGGCTTTGTACTGTCATGTGTTTAGACTGCAGTTCATTTTGATGCCGATGTGTTCGAGGTTTTGTGTGGACGTATTACAGGCCCGTGTGTTGAAATCTAGTGTTGGGGGGGGGTGTGTGTGTGTTGCAGGCTGGTGTTAGGGTTCATGTGCTGCACTGTTTTCCTGTCTATGTGGCTGAGTAACACCTCCACCACGGCCATGGTGATGCCTATCGCTGAGGCCGTGCTGCAGCAGCTCATCTACACCGGCATCGCTGACTCCCATGATGACTCGGATACTGTGGAAACACAAGAGGATGAAAACGGTACAAGTGAATTATATTATATTTCAATGGTATGAAATGCTTAGCCAAAATATATTAAACATAGCTTGTACTTTTCTTGAAGATGAAGAGAAGAACCTGAGCAAGTATCATCTTGAGCTTTCAGAATGCAACAACAGGTTGGGATATGTAATTTATTACATCAGCGAACATTTTTATTCTTAAATTCCTTCTATATTATATCTTTGTTTGCCTCCACAGTTGTAAGAAACCAGAGCTTTGCACAGTCGCTGAGGTAAGACACATGACATCATCATCATTATCATCATCAGCAGCAGTCATAATGCTGTTATTTTTGTAGAGTGTTCCACACTGCATTTTTTTCCTCATCTGTCCAACAGGAAGCTAATGGTGTTGCAGTGAAGCTAGCTCCGGGTGCAGACTTTCCAAAGCCGACTAACGGATGTCTACCTGAGGTAAGAAGATCAGCATGTGAGGTTGAGATCTTACAGCAACTTACAGCAAGTCAATACAACTAGACTACAGTGTTGATGTGATATTTCACCTCTGCCACGTTCTCAACAACTCACACCTGCAAAACAAGCTGGTGAATTATCTACAGCAACACATTCAGCACTGATTGTTTGCACTCGGCAGGTTGCAGTCAATGTTCCTGTGCCAAAGAAACCCAAAATCCGGAGGGACTCCATGTACCCAACCAAGAAGGACCACATGATCTGCAAATGTCTGTCCCTGAGCATCACGTACGCGGCTACCATCGGTGGCCTCATCACCATCACCGGCACCTCCACCAATCTGATCTTTGCAGAGCAGTTTAACAAGTAAGCTGTCTCTTGTGAATGAAGTTAAGAATTTTGTTGAATCAGTCGTTGGAATCCAGAGTTTTAAGGATTTGTTTAAGAAGGTGTACGCAATCCACTCAAAGCCTTTCCCAGGAAATAAACAGCCTTTTGACGTGAATTGATTGAAGTGCAAAGGTCTTTTGTACTGCCATACACTGAGTCTATATAATAACCAAAACAAGCAATTTTCTGAGTTAAAAACCTGATTTGTCCCTCAAACTGTGCATGACAATCATCAGGTGTACAAAAGACCATTATAAACTCACAGATTCAAAGCAACTGTGGCTTTCCAAGTACTTATTAATGTAATACATTTATATACAAATACATGAGAGTTAAACAACACACACTTTCCTTGTACTTTCTTTCCACGCCATGATAGAAAGACTGACTTTCAGATCTTATGATCTAGAAATAAAGAGGTCAGTCACTTGAGGTCAGTCAGTTGCTTCAGCCATATAGATGCAGAGCGGTCCATAGCCAAACTTCAGATTTATTTATTTATTTATTTTTTCTAAATCTCTGTTCATATGCAAGTGGAAGACAGGAAACAGATGATGGATTTATTAAGATATAACTACCCTAACTATCTGTTGCTTTGCCATTATGAGATTAAGGGGAAGTCTGAGTAAATACTGGAGATAACTTTAAGTGTGCTAAATCAATGAACTCTTGGAAAGTACAAAGGTTAACCTGCTTCGTGATCATATTTAGAATGCTGATGTTAGTTAACTCATGTAAATTAACCAGTAAGATTGAAGAAGGTCAAATTAAAATACATCAGTCATAATAATGAACCTTAGTGCCTTGGTGTTCTACAATATATTCAGTATATTTACATACCAGTGTTATTATTAAATAAAAAAATACTTTTCTGAAATCTCTTTTGTAGTCGATACCCAGATGCCAAAGTCATCAATTTTGGTACATGGTTCATCTTCAGCTTGCCTATTGCTCTCATTATGTTGGTGTTAACTTGGCTCTGGCTCCACTTCCTGTTCCTTGGATGCAAGTAAGAAGAAATTTCTCTTTAAACCTTTAGATTATTTAGGAAAACTGTATATAACCTCCATTGGTGTAGATCGTCTAGAGAAATGTTGTTGCTGTTGTCCAAAGGGGTTGCTTTATTTTGAGGATTATGATAGAGTTAATACAGTATGAAGTGCAGTAAGTATTAAAACATGACCGTACGTCTGAAACCTCTGATGTGTTTAGTTTCAGGGAAACGTGTTCTTGGAGTAAGAAACGCAAAACCAAGCGGGAGATTCTCTCTGAGAAACGCATCCATGAAGAGTATCAGAAGCTTGGTGCCATTAGGTAAAAACACACAAATAGCTTTCAGTGGCAGTTAGAAACAATCAAAAAGTTATACATAATCTTTTTTTTTGGTTTTGTTTTATAACAGTTATCCAGAAGTTGTGACAGGAGTCTTCTTCATTCTTATGACCTTGCTGTGGTTCACGAGAGAACCGGGATTTGTGCCTGGCTGGACTTTCCTCTTTGAGAAGTGTGTGAAGATCTAATTTTAGATTTGATTTCTGTTCAATATCACAATGACATTGAGGCTGTTGATCAACCCTTTCTCAGAGTACTGTGGCAGTCCATTCTGCTGGAATAAACAAATGAATTTTATACCAGACAAAGTCTGATAAGATTAGTCAGGGCGCTGTTGGGTTTCTGTATGCAGAGTAACATGATTCTGTGTTTAGCTACTGATGAGCAGGGTGACCGGAAAGGAAACGGATGTGAGCCCCTGCTGGGCAACCAATTCACACCTCTTTACAAAAAATTAAGGGCTTTTCACATGTGAAATAGTTCCCCTTGGAAACTCCGGGTAAACAGAATGAATGTGGAATTTACAGATTGCTAGTAATCGCATCAGATAATCCCAATTAGCACAAATAATTGCCAGCAGGTTGAATGTCAGCGTGTATTCACTGTACAAGACAAACATCATCTGTTTGAATATATGGCACTGATGTATCCTGAATTCTGTCATGCAGGAAAGGCTACAGGACCGATGCCACAGTCTCTGTGCTGCTCGGCTTCCTCCTCTTCCTCATCCCTGCACGCAAGCCATGGCAGTCTTCATCTTCGTCTTCGAGTGCAAGCACAGGTCAGAACTCACGTTCATCCTCTTTGTCCACATCCACACACAGCAGGTCACGGATTCATTTGATGAATGCTGTTTATTTCTGCTTCTATAGTGATTGCTTGTGAGGAGGACAAGGAGGATGACGAGGACGACCCCTTAGCACCCATGATCACATGGAAAGACTTCTTGAGACTCATGCCATGGGAAATTGTTATTCTGGTTGGAGCAGGCTATGCGCTGGCAGCAGGGTGTAAGGTAGGCCAAGAATATAAACATCTGAAGCACATACACACACCGGGCACTTTATTAGGAACACTGTATTAATACTGGGTAGGGTCTTACATTGCTAAATTCTTCATGGCATGGATTCCACAAGATGCTGCAAATATCTCTTTGAGATTCTGGTCCATGTTGACATGACTGCATTACACAAATCCTGCAGATTTTTTAGGTGCACTTTCATGCTGTGAATCTACTGTTCTAAAACATGCCAGAAGTGATCTACTGGTTCAGATGACTGAGAAGAACACTGAAGAACGCTGAACCCATTGTCATGTTCATGAAACCAGACATTTTCATGCTGGAAGTAGTGATTAGAAGATGGTAAATTGTGGTCATGAAGGGATGCACATGTTCGGCAACAATACTCTAGTAGTCTATGGCTTGAAAGTGATGATATATCGGTATTAGGTTTGACATGTTGAGATACTTTTCTGCTCACCACAGTTGTATGGAAAGCTTATCTGAGTTACTGTAGCCTTTCTGCAAGCTCAAAACCAGTCTGGCTATTCTCTGTAAATCTCTCTTATCAACCAGGAGATGAGAACTCATACTCGCCGGATGTTTTTTCTTTATTGAACCACTCTGAGTAAACTCTAGAGGCTGTCACATTTTTTCCCCGTTCTGATGGTTGATGTGAACATTACTTGAAGCTGCTGGCCTGTATCTACATGATATTATACACAGCACTACTGCCACACTATTGGCTGATTAGATGAATGAGTAGGCGTACAGGTGTTCCTAATAAAGTGCTCAGTGAGGGTGTAATCTCTATCACATAAATATGATAATAAATTAACCAAAGCCTTAAAAAAAAAAAAGTTTCGACATTTACACAGCTTTTAGTATTAATATAAAACGGGTCATTATGACTCATGAATCTTTATGAAGTGTAAAGTTTAAGTGGCTCTGTGGTCACTCTGTTCAGGTGTCGGGTTTGTCCATGTGGATCGGCCGACAGCTGGAGCCGATGAGCGGCCTGCCGCCGTGGGCCGTCACGCTACTCGCTTGCTTGCTTGTGTCCGCGGTGACTGAATTCGCCAGCAACCCTGCCACTCTCACTGTGTTCCTGCCCATCCTGTCTGCTCTGGTAAGAACACACAGGGTCCAGAACTCTGCTCCAAAGCTGCTTTTGACAGTGACTGTTCTTTAAACTCAGGCCTGTGTTCCCAACAGTTACTGAATATTCACTAATACGGACACGCCCAATCACAACATGAGGAGCAAATGGGGATTAATTTGTGACTCTATCACAGCATAATAATAAATTATAAATAAATAGTAAATGAACTGACTAAGAATATATTGATCCAAGACTGGTGTCAAAAGTACTAGCCGTTACCTAAACCTGACCTGATTTTCGCTTAATGGACTCTTTTCTTTCCTGTTTTTCATCATAGATTTCTGCTGTTTTATCGCCGGTAGCATAGCTATGCTAGCTAAACAGCTCACTTTTTAGCTAGATAGCAAGAACTAGCTAATTAGTGAAACGAATGAATTAGCTCTCGAGCTGTCAGGGTGTTATCTTTTTCGACCATAAAACATTAATCAAATTTGAACGTTTTTAGCGCGCATGCTCGTCATGTTTCTCAGAGTCGTTGCCATCGCAATCAGCATTGGAGGCTACACAAAAAATAATGTAATAATAATAATGATAATAAACCCAAATCACGTGGCTATTTTAGTGGTAGTTTGCAGGTATAAAGAATAGAACATCTGCTCCATGGTGCCGTTGTTGACGACGTTCGCTTTGTTTTTTAATAATAAACTACTTATGTGGTATGAATGAATGCATGAAGATGTTCAGAGAATTTGTACAAAAATGTCAAAATAGTTCAGCTGGAAAGTATCCAGATCGCATCTGAATTTTGTCTTTTGCAACATCTCCATCAAAATCCTTGGACTAAGTCTAACTATGTTGTGTCTTGAGTTTTCTCTGACTCAGCTTGTGTTCTGTGTTACTCTCTCAGTCAGAGACTCTACAGATAAACCCACTGCACACTCTCATCCCAGCCACCATGTGTGTATCCTTTGGAGTCATGCTGCCTGTAGGAAACCCGCCCAACGCCATCGTGTTCAGTTACGGACACATAAAAATCAGTGACATGGTGAGACACACATGGTTAAAAGATAAAACAAAAATTGATGTCGATTAATTAAGGTTAATGATCCTAATGGATTTGTTCTGTTGTGTGTCTGATCAAGGTTAAGGCTGGATTTGGGGTGAATCTGATCGGAGTGATGGTGGTCATGCTGGCTATAACCACATGGGGCGTCCCGCTTTTTCAGCTGTCCGAGTTCCCTGCCTGGGCAGTCATGAGAAATGTCACCACCAGCTTGTAGGCACGTGTGTGTGTGTGTGTGTGTGTGTGAGATGCTGAAATGACAAAGGAATGGACAATTTTTTAAATATATGGCATAAGAGGCATTTCTTCTCCTTCGATTGTCTGACACCTGAGGAGACACGAAGACCTCCTCACGGTGTCCACTTTATTTGAAGGTGATGCAGGGTGATGTTCTCTCAGATTTGTTTTTCTCATGAATGTTTTCTCATAAAGCATATAAACGCTCGACAAAGTGCAGTTCTTTAAGGTAGATCAGTGCAGCTCGGTGTGGTGTGTTTATACGAAAGGCTTGTACAGTGAGAATGGGAACGCCATTGTGTACTTTGTTGAGTGGTCTCACACTGCTACTGTAATTCATTTAAACACCAGGCACATATTACAAACCTGTTATAAATCACTGTAAATACTAGCAACTACAGTATGTTTCATTATGTACTACATGGTAGGACATTTATTTGCAACCGACATCTTAATAACAACATTAAACAATCAGAATTGATCTGTTTTTTTTGCATTAAACGTCACTGTATTTGTTATGTTTCCTGTTAAAGCCTCTGTCCTTCTCCATGCATGTGCATCACACCAGTCAGAAATGACTATGGAAGGCATCACCGAGGATCCTTTACTGACTCCGCTGTTGACTTCGTGCAGTTCATTTACTGATCTATTCAGTGATCTATAATTTTGGCGCCCCCCTTGGCAGGTTCAAATCCTTCCTTCTCCATTTTCTCCTTGTACTTCAGGAAGTCTCTTCGCTTGTTGAAGTACTTCACCTGTCCATCAAACAGAAAGGACATTAATGATTGATGTGTAAATATAAACAGCCCATGTAATGTACCAACTTATAATATACTGGTAAAGAGAAGCAAAATTTACACTTGAGGAAATAAATCAGAGCTGTCCATGATGTTCCTCTGGCTCTGGAGGCATCTGAGTGCAGCTGGTTAGTATATCAGTGGAACAAGCGACAGACAACAATACAATAAACAACTAACCTGAAACAGGACACTGCTTTGTTTATTTTTTATTTAGATATAAGGTGAGTTTTTATGTCTTTAAGAGAAAGAAAAATAAAGGACGGACCAACGCCACTGTTACAGTTGATGTACGTGATGACCAGAGATGTTTTGCAGACTTCCTTTTAAAAATGAAATGTATCTATGACTCACTGACAGTTGCTGATTTTTATCTCCTGTAACAGCGACGTGTCTGTCACTAAAACAAGACCTCAGAATAACACACACAGATCTGGTGTTCGTGATGCCCAAGTTCATGACTGACTTTTCTCAATCAGCTATATGAGAGAGATGGAGAGAGAGTGATTGACAAAGAATGAGAGGGAGAGAGACAGAGAAAAAGTGAGAAAAAGAGAGAGAGAGAGAGAGAGAGAGATTGGAAAGGGGGAGGTGAGAAAGAGAGGAGAGGGAGAGAAGGGGGAGAGACAGACAGATTGAAAAAAGAGGAGTGAGAGAGAAAAAAGCAAGAGAGAGAGAGAGAGAGAGAGAGAGAGAGAGAGAAGAGAGAGAATCCAGACACACCTATAGTACCTTACATTTAATGGTCACTTTGAGAGAAACTTGTATTAGTGTGGTGTGAAAATCGCAGCTTGTTGTCCGTCATTAGAGAGACAAAAACACGTCACAGCCTGAAGCACTGGATTAAAAACGTACCCACTGAGCAGGACAACTGGCCTCGTATTCTTTGCGATATTTCTCGCAGGCAGCTGTGTTGTCTTGGTTGAGGTCCAGGCACCTCCACAGCTCATCTCTCGCTCCCCAGCAGGCTTGCCTCTGCTTGGAGTTTGGAGCGCTCATAACTCCCCACTGGAGCCTGTAGGAACTGGTAGAAGCTGTCTGGGTGAGGATCCTGTGGGGAACAAATACAACATATATATATATATATATATATATATATATATATATATATATATATATATATAATATATATATATATATATATATATATAAAGCTCAGTGTAAAGTAGATAAAGAGCTAAGCAGGTGATCTAGAAGTGTGTTAAATCATGCAGATATCTCCAGGAACTGGGTCAATGATCACTTTACTACTAGGAATGAAAAGCTTTAACACTTCAATGTAAGTTTTAACTGTAAAATAACTGACAGCAGTTTGTCTCCTGCCTCCGGACACATGAACAATAAATGAATAAAAGAACAAACAAATCAAAACATACCATCCATTAACTATCAGCTATCTAACTCTCATTGCTTATAGCTGATTTGTCAGTTAAATGTAACACACGGTTATCTAGACCAGTGTTTTTCAACCTTTTATGAGGCATGGCACATTTTTTACATTAAAAAAAAAACCCCATGGCACACCACCAACCAAAAAGGTTTGAAAAATAACACACTGTAACCTAAAACAGTATATATAATGAAAGCTTTTATCTCTCAATTTGTTCATAGTCTCTCAGTGTGAAACCTGGGCTCTCTCATTCACCATTTTGTTTTTTCTTTTCTTTATTAAAGTTGCATGTTTCTCTGTGTTCATGTGGGCATACATATTCTTGTTACTAAGAAATAGAGTTCTTGTTACTACTGTCATGAATTAACAAGGTCATTATTGTGCTACCTACTGATGTGGAGGAGTATTTCAATACTCTGCCAGGCACAATTAAAAGTAATTGGATCATTTCCCACGGGACACCTGACGATCTTTTACGGCACACTTGTGTGCCTCGGCACAGTGGTTGAAAATCACTGATCTAGACCACCAGTGCGAGTCTTAGTTATTCTGTTAAACCAGTGTTGAGTGTCTGATCTTCCACATTGGGTCAACACTGAGCCTCTGATATTCAATCAACCAACACCGACTGGGTTACAATGAAAAGTTTGCCAACATCGGGTCAGTGTTGAGTCAACTCTGGTAAGGATGTCAGGGTTTTCCTTTGATTATCTTGGGACAATATTGAGTAGTTTTTTGTCCACTGTGCTGTCACATTTAAATTCACCAAAAAGAGCCAATACAAACCAAAAATTTCACATTTACCAGCATTGAGCCAGCATCAGGTCAACTTTGCTGTCCAACATTGTATACAGAGGCCATCATATCCAACCAAAACAGATTTTTGGACCCTAGCCTTTGTGGCCAATATACAAAAAGTAAAAATATCCACAGCCCTAAATCTTACATGTTCAAAGGTGAAAGCTATTGCTCTTCATACCTCTGTAACTGTTACTTGCTGGTTGTAGATCATCTGTTAACACGTTTCCTGTCTATGCAATCTGATGTGTATTACTTCATGTTGTCTCAGTAACACCTGAACTGAGAGTTTCACTTGAAGCCTACACAGGGTAAGTAGAAGCTAAGAGGAAGTGCAAAGAAATAACAGATGTTTTTAATATACTTACCAGTGAGAATCACATAGCAGGACGAAAGCAAATTATCTTCTGCAGATTTAAGTCAACTGTCGTGTTTAATATGATCCACAGCTCATGGTATCACAGAAAACCAAGGACACAGCTACAACCACAAGCACATTCCCTCCACATCCGGCGCCGAGTGATGACGCTAACAGCCAACTGTGAAGGTGATACATGGCCGCAAGATGGCGGTGGTGTTACTCACCTTGCCGGGCTGAAGCTGTTATTTAGAGGTTTTTCCTTTATTAACGTTATTAATGTCCAAACATTCAAATACCCATCTTTATCTTTATTATTGATATATTATTCAGTATAAGCCGATTTTTTGACATTTCCCCCCATAAAGAAACAAAGTGTTAAAGTAGAATGTAAGGTGCTTACTATGTCTTCAAAAATCATAAAGCACATAAAAATAAATAAATAAGTATTTAAATAAATAAATAAATTCTACAGAAAGCCTATATAAGCTGTGCAATAATCTTGTAATAAAAATCATTTTAACAGAAAAAGAACAAATTAAAAAAAAAAAATGCATTTTGTATTGTATTTAAATGAAACATTGGAACACGATTACAATCATTGTAGCTGACAAAACAATATATATAACACTTTGGAAACTTTTCCAATAAACCTACCTACTTTCTTTGGGTGAGCCTACAGTACAGCAAATAATAACACTCCTGCATCGAGCCATGACTTCACACTAGAACTTGATCTTCAGGGCTTATGGATATGTCCAGCGAGTAGAAAAGCAATGGACAACTGAAGCTCCATGTCCCTCCATCACATGTGATCTCCTCTATGTTTGGTTAAACTTCTCCTCCTTTAACATAAGCACTTAAATCATCCTGCTTAGCTCTGAAAATAATAACTAAAACATTCTATAGGATGCAATTCCTTTCTTTCACACTTCTGGTTGAACTGACATGTAAAAATCAGCTTGTTTCGAATATATTTAAAAAAAAAAAAAAAAAGAAAAAGCTATTCATATTGATTATTTATTACTAGTGAATCTGTCTGCTGCTTTGCAGATCCTGGAGAAATATCTTCTTTGGGATAGACAGTGAGATCTGTCAGGGTTACACATTTTACATTTACAGAATCCCAGATATCATTCTTCTTTTACTGTAATAAAATAGGCAAAAAAGCCCAAATATAAAATATAAAAAATTAAATAACTATTGATACTATGAACTCGAGGGGTGGCTTAGTGGTTAGCACATTTGCCTCACACCTCCAGGGTTGGGGGTTCGATTCCCGCCTCCGCCATATGTGTGTGTGGAGTTTGCATGTTCTCCCCGTGCCTCGGGGGTTTCCTCCGGGTACTCCGGTTTCCTCCCCCGGTCCAAAGGCATGCATTGTAGGTTGATTGGCATCTCTAAATTGTCCGTAGTGAATGTGTGTGTGTGTGCCCTGCAATGGGTTGGCACTCCATCCAGGGTGTATCCTGCCTTGATGCCCATTGATGCCTGAGATAGGCACAGGCTCCCCGTGACCCAAGAATAGATCGGATAAGTGGTAGACAATGAATATGAAACTGACTTTGAAATTTACAAAGAATGAATTTTACTCACTTGTTTTAGTGTGTACCTGAGGAAAGGTTAAAACAGAGTGGTAGTCGTGTGAAATTTCTCCTTCACTCAAAGCAAAACATACCTGTGTTTCGAGCACCAGTGCTAACCACATAGACATGAAGTTATTTATTATGGGTTTGTCCTCCACCATTACTCTATTCCTGAATGTAAAAGTCTGTTATTATAATCTGCATCCTCTGACTGACTTGTTGTGTACATTTTTTCCGAGAAAAAATATCTCAGCTCTATTTTGTTTATCTCAGCTTGTTTTTGGCCATTTAATGTTGGCACAAGAAGATCCTGTTTTTCTCCTGCTCTTTTCCTCATCTTCATTCACTCTCTTTCTGCTGCTGTTGATGGATTTTGTGAGAGTAAACCAATTTACGAAATACACACACACACACACACACACACACACTTGCAAATTATATGTTCAGCTTGTTTTCCGACTTCATCAAGCCTTGTTCTATTATGCAGCACAATGCAGTTCCTGTAACTGTCTGTCTTGATGCTGATGAACTATTTTCATGTATTTTTCCAATCCTGGCTGGGTTTCAAATGGTTAGAGTTTAAAAAAAAAAGACCTGCATGAGATTTACAATGCTGTAGTAATTTTATTTCTATAGACCTTTTAACAATGGAGATTGTCACAAAGCAGCTTTACAGAACTATATCAATTTTAAATGTATATATTTATCCCTGGGGGCATGGTGGCTTGGTGGTTAGTACGTTTGCCTCACACCTCCAGGGTTGGGGGTTTGATTCCCGCCTCTGCCGTGAGTGTGGAGTTTGCATGTTCTCCCCGTGCCTTGGGGGTTTCTTCCGGGTACTCCGGTTTCCTCCCCCCGTCCAAAGACATGCATTGTAGGTTGATTGGCATCTCTAAATAGTCCGTAGTGTGTGAGTGAATGAGAGAGTCTGTGTACCCTGTGATGGGTTGGTGCTCCGTCCAGGGTGTATCCTGCCTTGATGACCAATTACGCCTGAGATAGGCACAGGCTCCCCGTGACCCGAGAATAGATCGGATAAGCGGTAGACAATGAATGAATGAATATTTATCCCTAATGAGCAAGTCAGAGGTGGCACTCCCTTTAAAAGGGAAGACATCCTCATCCGAGTGACATCAGAGAGTGTGATTATAAACTATTTCTCTTTTATAACTGTGTACTATATGCTCAAAAAAGTGCAATTGTGTAACCAGGAAATGCATTCTAGTTTTAATATGAAGTCTATTTTGTTGAGACTTGATTGAAAAACTGTTTGTTCCAATTGCACTCCAAAGCCATCTTCATGGTGTCAGTTAGCATCTTATAAACATTATGTGAAATGTCGGAAAGTGTTTTGAATATATTCAGTGTGAATGTTTAGTTAGATATGAATTACAGTGCTGTAATTAACTATGGGACGTTCAGGAGATGAGCAGAACTGGCGTGTGCGGTCACCCGATGTGACAGACGTCAATTTGTGTCACGCTGCATGAAGCTGGAGAGTTTATAATCCAGCTGATGTTACTGCGCGTCCGTTCTACTGACAGTGATCCACTTTAATGTTGTTGAAATAACACACATTCAGCTGTCCTTTTCATCTCACATTGCTGACACGCTCACGTCAGTTTCTTCTTTACAGCATCAGAAGGATTTGTCCATTTTTTGTCTGTTGGTCTTTGTGCAGGTCCGCCTCTGAGCACTGTCTGACCTCCGCAAATGATGCAGAATGCAGCTGTGTGACTTGTTTTCAATCTTCCTTTCAAAGTTCCCACACCACCCCGTTACTGTGCTCCGTCTACTGACTTCCTCTAGCTGCTGCATCAGATTCCAAACACTGATGCTTGCCTACAAAACTAAAAACAGACCAGCACGCTCTTACCTCGAAGCATTTATCACACCCTGCACTACATCACGCTCTCTCAGATCCTTCATCACTGGTTCAACTGATCCCACCATCTCTCAGGGCACAAGAAAGACCTACATTGAGACTCTTCTCTGTCCTGGTGGTGCAGTGAACCTTCTCTTAGATGTCCAAACAGCTGAGACTTCAAACCTACATCTCCTGAAATACTGAAATCTTTAATTAAATTGAATTAAAACATGATTTTGTCTGTGTTGACTTTTCTTGCTGACCTAATGAACCAGTATCAGGATGTATTCAGTGATAAAGACTCCAAAACACTTCTGTAAGTCGCTGTGGATAAGAGTATGCCAAATGCCATAAATATAAAAGTAATCCACTCTCTGAATTCAGACAGTTGAACAGTATCATTGTGCAGCTTTCATTTGCTGAAATCTTCAATGCAAAATCTTTAGAGATATATTTCTTTAAAGAGACCCAGTATCTGTTTCTACACTTCTACAACTGAGTTAAGATGCTCTCTAGTATAAATTATGAACATCCTTGCAGGTGACCTGTTTTCAGTCAGCCATTTTCTTTTGCTCATTTACCCCCAAGTGGTATGTGGCATTTACTTAGTGTATCTCTTACAGTTCCTGCTCAGTGAGGAAATAGAAGTGTTTATTGATGGACCCTTGTGCAGGAGTCTGACTCAGAATTTTTGACCTCAGACTAGCAAAAAAAATTGAAAAAAAAATCCTCAGGGACTCCTAATTTGGTCTCATGGAATGGTCTCCTTAAACCCGAGTTCAGGAAGTGACATCACATCAACATTGGAATCAATGTCCCATTTCAGTATTTCAGAGGCAGTATTATTTCATTACATCTTTTTTTTTTTTTTTTTTTTTTGGTGTTTTTCTCTAACTGATGCAGACACAGATTCCACCAGACTTCCACATCATGGGAAGTGACAGTTATATTCTGTATCACTGCCCACAGCACATCCGAACGCAGGGTCAGAACTCGTGTGCTCCCATTTTCTGGGTTATTTGAGGAAAGACAGCACAATCGAACTCCGCAGAGCTCCAGCATGGTGCAGTGTTCAGAGTACACGCACACAATGGCCTTTACACGGAGGTAAAAGAAGCTGTATGAAAAGCTCTCAAACAAAAATGCTTTCTTGAAAGAGAAGTAAGGAGGCTGAATAAATTACAGCTAATCTCAGTTCAATTATGTAAATGTATGCAAAAGGATAACAGGAAAGAACATGTTTGTGTGCACTAGGGTTAAAACACAAGACACTTTCAGTTTTCAGTCTTTGTGACGTGGCTTGATAAAGGAAATGGATTTGGATCAGACACAAAATGTATTTATTAATTCATTCATTCAACTTTATTAATTGATTGGCACCCAGTCCATGATGCCCCCCTGGGATGGACTCCAGATTTCCCATGACCCTTTGTAGGATAAGTACAGACACTGGATAGATGAATGGATCTTTATTAACTGGTTTATTCTGCTCATGGGACTATAGCCTTTGTATTTCAGGGCACTGTATACACACACATTAGACACACCTAGAAACAGTTTACTGTAGCTAATCCATCTGTTTTTGGCACTTGGGAGGCAACAGTAGAGCCTGAAGGAAATGCACAGAGACACTAACCTGAGCAAAGAATGAAACCTGTGACCCTGATGGTGTGAGGCTGATGCTGAGAAGCAACCTGTTGCACCACCATGCAACTACAGAGACTATGGCACTATGTAAACTATGCATCATTAATTAAAATGTAGTCAACATAGTCAAGGCTATAGACCTTGTGCTAGCTATCAAGTATCAAAAGCCCACTTAAGCAAGCTATTTTACTCCACAAATTCTACTTTATGTAAATCTCAGAGCTAAGCCAAGCTGCACAATGGAGCTTTTATAAGAAGAGGCATGAAGGAGGAGATGGTGAGGATGATTCCAAGAGTCTCGGGTAAAAAAAAAAGCAAGGTCTAAATTACTCCATGGAAACAAAGGATTTCTTGGGAAATGGAAATCAATTGTCGGCTAACATTTTAAGCTTGAGAACTGTATAAAAACGTGTTAGGCAGCATTTAAGCACTTTGTGGTATCTGGAGAAGGGGGAATGTGATTGTTTTGTTTTTTCTGTGCATGATCAATTAATATCTTATAGTATCTAAGCTAGATGCCATCATTTTCTTCTTCTTCTTCTTCTTCTTCTTCTTCTTCTTCTTCTTCTTCTTCTTCTTCTTCAGTATTTTCTGTTCTTTTTTGAACAGAGAAGACTGCTTTTCTTTCTCCTCTGTAATAAGTGAAACAACCATTTCGTGCTCACGGTCTCCGTACTGACACTCAGTTCTGCACATAATTCAGTTACTCCCCAGTAAATATTTCTCACTACAGTGTTGTAGTCATAGTTAGAGGCTTTTATAACCATCTGACCTGAACTGCACTGCAGACTCTACATGTACTTGCGTACACTTTAAATAAATACTTGTAGAAAGTAATCTTCCTGTCGCAGTCGGTGAGTCGATTGCCTGATGGAGGCTTTTCAGTTTGAATAAAGATGGAGGCAGAGGCCAGGGTCATGGGTGAGGGTCATGCAAACAGGAAACACTCAGCAAAGCAAACATGTAAATCAAAAGACAGACAAAAAAAACAACAACCAGGAATAACATACACTGAGGAAAAAAGCTGAGTGATGTCAGGAGTGTAAACACAAACTGAGTGTTCCACTTCACAGCTGGATGAGTGTTTATATGGGTGCAGGTGTAATTGTGAACATGAGCATGCCACGGTTTCTGGGATTCGTAGTCTGGAGCAGACAGGTTTGTAACCAGTGCATTCTGGGAAATGAGTTTATGGTCCTGACAGGGGATTGTTTTTAAATCCAAACTATAATGGCACTCCATATAATTCAAGTTAGAAAGTGTAACATCCATTCAAAGCAACCAAACTGACTCAGCAAACTCATCGTTATATATTACCTTTGTTTCCTGTTTATTTGTAATTTCCAAGCAGAAACAAAATGTCTAAATTTATATAATAACACAATATAGAATGAACTGTATCTCTCTGTCAATTGCTTACTGCGCAGTTAACCAGGATATGATGCCTTAATCACCTCACCAGGACACAAGGACATAATAAAAGCATATATAACATTATTGTAAAGCTGCTTTGTAACAATGAACATTGTTAAAAGCTATATTCAAATAAAATGAAATTAAATTGAATTGCTTATTTATCATTCAATTCAATTTCAATTCATTGTCTCAAAGCAGCTTTACAGAAGTATAGAAACATAGAAAATATGATGAAGTTTAAAGTTAAATTAATATTTATCCCTAATGAGCAAGCCTGAGATGATGGTGGCAAGGAAAAACTCCCTGAGATGACGTAAGGAAGAAAAGGAACCAGGCTCAGAAGGGAACCTCATCCTCATTTGGGTGACACTGGACAGTAGTGGACAGTGGACAGTATAAATGCAAATAATGTCCTTTCTTCAACAGCAACCAAGAGCTCTTGAGGAAGTAATAGGTCAGTGTAGTTCCTATCTATTTACCCATCTATTCATCCATCTATCTATCTATCTATCTATCTATCTATCTATCTATCTATCTATCTATCTATCTATCTATCTATCTATCTATCTATCTATCTATCTATCTATCTGTCTATCTATCTATCTGTCAATCATCTACAAGCATCTGTAATCCAATGATCACTGTAGTGCAGGGAAGAGAACATCTGAAAACATTTTTTGCAATAAAAGCATAAAGTCTCGACACAACTGTAAACCTGGGATCAGTTTCAAGTGGGTAAAAAGGTGGAACCTGAGTAAAAAGAATGTAAGTCTAGGGGGCGATTCACCTAGAGTCCATTTGTGGATGCTGACACTGGATGTGTCGATTCAGTCGAAGCTTCACTTCACCTCACAATCGAGTCACTGATAGTGTTCCAAAATGAATTTGTTCTACATGTGTTTCAGTTGATCATGGTATAAATGTTAGAGATGTTGTAATGACTAGTTCTGATAATTAAAGGGGGGGTTCTTCATCCCCATCAGCCCGGGAAACTACGCTCCTGCTATTTTTGTGATAAAATTCATTTTGTAATGGATGTCAGTGAGAAAGATACTTGACCAGGAATCATGGTTAAAACAACACATTTTTTAAATACAGCTCACATTTCCAGCACAGTGAATACCTTGAGCTTAGCCATGGACGTGCATAATAAGAAGAAAATTCAGAGTGATTACAAATCCACGACAGGTTTTAGTGAACACAATCCATCGTAAAAAACACATACAGTGTTCATCACAGACCAACAGCTGATTCCTAAGCTAACAATTGAAGGAATCAGTGAATTCGTAGCTGCTGCAGTGCCGTGCAGTGATACTACTGTATTAATGCTTCTCGTTTCCTTAATTGAGACTCATCGGAGCGAAGAAATTGAAAACAAACACATGAGACATGTCTGGTCACTCACTTATTGACATGTTTCCCAGCTGTATGAACTGTATCACAGCTCTAACTATTCAGGGAACAGATTTCACACTAAATAAACTCTGATTAAAAGTATTACTGCAACATTATTGTATTAAAACGTATTACACTGACTCATAAGGCATATAAATTGACTTTTGTCCATGATTTTATTTGTACTCATTGTTTATTCAATCACAATGATTCTTTTGTTATCTTAAGATAAGGTCAAATAGAACTTTATTAATCCCAAAGGAAATTCTTCAGAGCACAAGAGAAATAAATATAAATTAAACCCAATGAAAAATAAATGAAATAATCTATCTAAACAAAATGTGTTGAAAAGTACAGAAATGTGCTGTTTTCTGATTATTGTTTAATTTATTGGAAGTTATATTGTCATGTTATTACTATAAGCACAGGAAGCACCTGTGAAGTCTTTCCTTAAAGAGAATTAAATTTCCAGGGAATAGGATAAAGGATGCAGGATCAATGAATAAAGATCTCCAGTGATCTCTGTGACTTTAACCATGGCATGGTTGATGGTTTGAGTATTTCAGAAATTGCTTATCTCCTGGGATTTTCACACACAGCAGTCTCTAATCAGAATCAGAGTACTTAAAGGAAGGTGCAGTAAAGAAAAAACATCCAGTGAAGCAGCAGTTCTGTGTTGTTGATAACAGAGGTCAGAGAAGAATGTCTGGACAGATATAGTAACTCGTATAATCACGTTATACAGCTGTGGTGAGCAGAAAAGCATCTCAGCATGCAAAGAGCATTGAAGCCTGAGGTGGAATAGCAGAAGGATCCACTCCTGTCAGCCAAGAACAGGAATCCGAGGCGATTGTGGGCACAGACTCATCCACACTAAACAGCTGAAGATTAGAAACTGGTCTTTTCCCAGTTTGAGTGAGTCTGCCCTTGATAGACATAATAAATAAATATTGTATAAATAAAAAATGATATAAATACTGATCATTATATACTAACTATAAAGACCCAATCAAGGATAATTTATGCAATATTTCAAAAATACACACGTGCACAAAATTGTTGGCACCCTTCCATTAAAAAAAAGAAAAACCCACACCGGTCACTGAAACAACTGAAACGGACAAAAGAAATAATAAATAAAAAAATGATGAAAATCAGACATTGCTTTTGAATGGTGGTTCAACAGAAGCATTTAAAAAAACTAACTAATGAAACTGACCTGGACAACTATGGTACCCTTCATGGTAACTTAATATTTTGTTGCACAGCCTTTTGAGGAAAACACTGCAATCAAGCGATTTCTGTAGCTCTCAATGAGACTTCTTCACCTGTCCACAGGTAATTTAGTCCACTCCTCATGAGCAAACTGCCCCAGCTGTCTCAGGTGCTCAAATGCTACTGTTGAACCACAATCCAAAAGCAATGTCTGATCTTCATTTACAATTTTCAGAACATTTTTATTTATTATTACTTTTGTCAGTTTCAAGTTATTTCAGTGACCATTGTGGGTTTTTCTTTCTTTAATGGAAGGGTACCAACAATTTTATTATTATTTAAAAAAAAAAAATCTAGTCTGTCTGTGTGCTGTGACTCCCACAGCGACGTGAGTGTTGTTATTGCACAGCAAAGATGGAGCACTTTAATAAGAATAATTTTGAAAAATCAATCTGGACACGCCTTCGCTTGTGTGTGTGTGTGTGTGTGTGTGTGTGTGTAAGATGTTTCTTTATGTAAATCATTTGACTTAAATGTTTCATAAATGTACAATGTGGTGTCAAATACATGTAAATGCCCTCGTAGCGATAATAAATGCCCCTGAAAATCAATTTCATCAAGAAGTCATTCGTTTCAGCCCCTGGATAGTATCATAATACAGAAATCAACAGCTGTCTTGTGAATGAAAATATATTCCAATTAAAGTTGATTCAATTTAAAGGATCTAACCTGAGCAGTTTATGGGAGAAATGAAAGGATAACCGCTGCATTGACATTTCTGCAATGTGGACTAGATTTTTGATCCTGGCTAATGGATCTCCACCCTCCTTCAGAGCAGCAAGCCATGTCAATGTGTGTTGTGCTGGATGTTAGATGCTGGATGTGGGGGGAAAAAAAGTGCTTGTGATCGTATGCTAGCAGCCTATCAGTGGGAAGAGTAGAGAAGAAGCTGGATGTGGTTATGACCCGGTTGGCGAACCATATCAGCAAGTCTCTCTCTCTCTCTCTCTCTCTGTGTGTGTGTGTGTGTGTGTGTGTGTGGCGTGGAATACTGAGTGAGAGGATCGACATGGAGCTTGTGTAGCATCCTCACAGGCAGCTCGCCGTCTCTGCTTTATCGCTCTCCACTCGCCCGACTTCAGACCCCATCTCTCCACAATGTCTGGGATCAACATCAGCTTTTGCCTTTTAATCTCCCAGCTGTGCATCATGTGTTCAGCAGGTAAGAACCTGTGCATCTGGATCACAGACGTCAAGACACAGGAGTCCCTGCTGTCAGTTCATGTGCCATTAGTTAAATATCTTATTGCGTAATTGAAACTTTTTTTTCTTTTCTTTTAATGATTAGTTTTATTGCAGCATGAAGCGTAACTCATTCATTTTCACCTGTTCAATGCACAGTGACATTTTTGTGTGTGTGTGTGTGTGGATGTTTTGCTTCTCTGTTTTAGATCTAAAATGAATATATTTATTTCTATCTTTCATTTTAACGTAAATGAAATTGGTCATGTTTCCAAATTCTTTTTAAATAGATGAATTTCTGAACCCCACAGACATCATTATCTTCATCATCATCATCATCATCATCATCATCATCATCATCAAAAAGCAAACAAACAAACAAACAAAATAACAAACAACAACAAAAACAGTGTCCTCCGCATTCCTGCATGCACTCAGGCCTGTAATGCATTCATCAGTCCTTGTTGATGTTCAGGAGCTTCTTGTCTTCAGTAAGCTAAATGCAGCTCCAGCTTAAGTTGTAGACTTGTTTTTTCTGTTCTTAAGAACATCCTGAACAGCTGTACAGCTGTTTCTCGGCAAAAGTGTTTTGAGATCTGAGTAGAAAAGGTGCTTATGTTGACTTGCTGTTAATAATCACATCACTCCTCCTTTCTTTTTCTTTTTTTGTTCCGAACAGATGAGGCAGTTTATTCATTTCTCTGCATATATTAAGCTGCTTCGTGAGGTTTTCCAGTCGTTTACATTTGGGATGAACGTCTTTCTTAAACAATCTGCCGTTTTTTTCCTTCTTGGTCAGTGTTGTGGAGTTCACGCTCAGTAAAAGATTCGGTATCAAACTCTTAAAGGTTTGCTCCTCTGGGAAAACACCTACGAGTCAAGCAGAAGCGCAGTCCCTTTAGAAAGCTGATGTTTCTTCTGTTTTTCTTAGTGTTTAAAACCGGCACCGGACTCTGTATCTAAAACTGACTTCAGTAAAGAATGAGCTGCTTTGTGTATGAACACGATGATGTAGTAACGTAACTGTACAGCTGGCCGTGTGTCAAACTGAGCAGCCAGCTGTCCAGTGACTTACAGCTTCCCAGACATTCCCACTTTCATTTCCAGTCTGAAGTGTGGGAATTCACAACCTGTTTGTGTGCACACAACACTATTCTAAATGTAGGAAGCACTTAAACTGGCGCAGGCCAGCCTTTCCAGGACAGAAGCATGACCAGTCAGATTGTAGCTGTCCGGATCTTAATTCAATTCAATGTAATTCAATTTTATTTGTGTCCAGCTTTTAATAATGGACATTGTCCCAAAGCAGCTTTCAAAAAACAATCAGGATATAAATTATACATTTATATAGGCGAGAATGACAATGACGCTGGATAGTGTGATTATAAAGCATTTCCCTTCTGTAATTATGTATTATTTTGTTCAAAAAGCGCAGTTGTTTGTATTTAAGAGATAGATGAAAAAACAAATAAAAAGCAAGTGAAATACTATTATATATAGTGGCTATACTGTGTTTGGCTCGACGGAGGATATCATGGTGTTAATGCCATCTGCTGGAATGAAGTGAAGCGTCGTCTACCATCTGCTTGTTAACCCTTAGCCTCTGCTTCAACACTCATATAATGATCCCTCACCACCACCACCAACAATAAAAAATTGGGGTCATCTAAAATAATTAATATCAGGTCAGTAACAATACTCCAGAGGGTGTAGGTTCTCATTCCCAGATTTGCTGCAGTGTTTTAGTTTGTGTTTGTAAGCTGCCACATGCTATACCACTTAACCCACTGTGAATGTGTACTTATTATTCTGTCAACCGTACAATAAGGATGCTGTAGGAGAGGTACGAGGGCACGTGGGCTTGTACGGCATCAGGGAGCATCTGTCTCATGCATTGCTCGTTCATGTCATATTGCATTTGCCTGACCTTTTCAAACGTTTAATATCACCGGAAACGCAATTCACTTTTCCCCGGAAGGTGGAGACGACTATTCCCGTGACAGCCCAAGCAGCATGCGCTCACTCAATCTACTTGAACACTTGTAACACAACCATACACATCAGTAGAAATGACCCACGGTCTTCCAAAGATCATGAATGAACACTGCACATGCACCTTAAAAGTCTGTGTAGATATCAGGGCTTTCTCTGCTCTGATGGTGAAAGCCACTCTGAAACCTTCAAGCAGCTTCGCCCGTCCTTTAGCTGCGATCGATTGTGAGAAAGCGTGCTATATTTGTCTCTAAAGAAAGTGCCCAAGACTTTTTCATACGTGCTGAATATTTCATAGTCGAATCTCATGAAGAGCTGCGTTATGGTCTCTACCTAGAGCAGTTCTCTAGCCTCTGTGGCTTTGCCCTACATCATATTTGGCAGCATGAGCTGAACGTTCATGTCTAGAAATAAACAAGACGAGGAAAGGAAAGCTTTCAGTCTTATTTAGTAGACACCCGAGGATCAACAGAAAGAATTCTATTAGCATAAAACCTCGTCTTATTATTTTTAGATCGTTTCGGATGACCTGCCTTCATAATCCAGCTCAGGTCCACAGGATTATATAATCGGCAGCTGTGGTTATTGATTTATTGCTTGAAGACCATGGCATGAGACGCAGCCTGGAGCAATAATATTACACGGATCACATAGATTTATATCATATTAAGACTTTCATTTGTGTTGAGTTTAAAGTATCTCATAGCTCCTCAGATTCTTTTACTAAATATAAACATTTTATCATCATGATTTCTAGTCACACATGGCATTCAGCAGCAGCTCACTTTAACCTCGACACGTGATCAGTGTCTGTTGCTTGGTTGCTGTGTTTTTGGTCATGCCTGCCAGTGATTTCTGATAGAAGAAGGTTTTACTACATTTCACTACCACGGCAGATTCATGATACAGATGCTAGATGAAACCTACATTGTGCACTATGTCTGTTGCCATGGCAGCATCAACCAGTGTTATGAAACATGCTCTTGAATTTTTGATTGAGTCGTACTCCACGCCGAGCTGCGTCTCTGGGAGACCTGACACAGACCTAAGACCTAAGCTTTTCTTAAATTAGTGTAAAGAGCGTTAGACCTCAACTTTTCTGGAAATCACAGCTTCTTGTTGCAGCATGTTCACCTCGGGCTTCTTTTCTGCCTGAGAAATACAGTCTGCTCAAATGGGAGCTCTCAGACTGAACAAATCTGGTCAAGCTGGAGAAAAGGCCAGAGGTATTAAATTCAGTTCCTGCACATTTCCACTAAAAACTGTTTTTTTCTACAGGGAAATAAATAAAGGTTTTTTTTTTTTGTTTTTTTTTTTTTTTAAAGAAGGAGTCCAATACAGAAAGAAATTAATAATAGTTTGAAGCCATTTTAAACATTTCCTTTGGCTGTGAACAAATGAATCATTGTTGGCTTGAAACAACAGTTATTGAGCTTGATGTCATTACTTTCAGCGTAATTCTTTAATACTGTAATCAAAATGATTCTTGAAAGACTGTAAGATAACTGCAGTACACACAGACTAAAAACAAGAACACACAAGAGCTCTGTATGTTCAAGTGTATGTAAGTGTATGTGTATGTAAGTGTTTTTCAGTGATCAATTGAAAATGATGTCACTTTCAAGAAAAATAACCCAACAGATGGATTACAATTTTGCATTCTTTTGAATTTTGAGGATCTCTCTTCAATGTAAATGATTAGAAAGGGTCATTGAGGTCTTCTTGACACCAGGAAGTTGTTCTGAACCTCCATGTAACTGATGACTGCTTGTCCTCGGGGACTTTGGCAGGAGAGTTAATGTCAGGAAGGATCTGTGTGGGTGACTAAGGACAGAGCATCACAGCCTGTTTTTTTGTTCATGAATGTTTATATGAAACAACAAAAATGATTGTGTTGCTTAGAAAAAAATGGCTTGGGTCAGTGAGATCGTGTGTGTTGTGGGGAACAATTTATCTATTACTAAGTAGTGAAGACCGCAGGAGGGATAAAGGGAAATGACAAAGAGGGCCGAGCCTGTGACCATGGTGATGGACGAGGCAGTGCAGGAAGTTCCAGTGGCAGGACGCCATGGCCAACCATGCGTGTTGTCTAGGAGTTTCCTTTGGCATGTCCTGCATGCTGATTAGAGACCTGTTCCCTGTCGGATACACAGTGATGAAAAGCGTTGTGTGTCATCAGCACTGGCAGCACTTAAGCGCTGGAAGGATCGCTATACACATGACCCTTCAACATGCTGACATTCGGGATGCCAAAGTGATCTTTTGTGTGTGTGTGTGTGTGTGTGTGTGTGTGTGTGTGTGTCTGTTTGTGAGTTTCTTGTACAGTAGCAGAAAGTTTACCAATGCGCCCGTAAGTAGGACAGAAGTGCCAAAATGCCAGGGGACGCTCTTTAATCAAACGCTTCATAGATTAGCTGCAGAAAGAAAAGTGCCAAATTGATGACTAATCCAGGAGTCCCTGCTCTGGAGCGCTTGTAGTCTCGGTTTCAGTGGCGTGACAGCACAGGCAAAACAGAGAGCATGATTTACAGGCTTTAAGCTGTGTGAGCTAAACGAATGTCATGCTTATGGACGTAAGGAACCGTGGTGCTGTTTCAAGAGAGCCTAAAGCTCACAGCTGTTGCTTGGTGTTATCACCTTCGGTGACTGGCTCTCTGCTTTCTCATGCTTATTGGATGTCACTTGACCTCTGACCCTTCTGCTAACAGCTGGTCTGTAACACATAGTCATGCATGCGATAATGAAATCACTCGGTCATTCAAGCTTCTCCATAACACACACACACACTGATTCCTAAAACACATTCCTAGGACCGTATTTCGGCTCCTCATATCTCTTTCAAGCCCTTAATTAAAATCCAAACTCTGACCCGGGGAAATTCCCTAGACTGATTGAGGTCGTGCACCTCACTTAATTCAGAGATCTAGAACAGGAAGTAGTATTTCTGATGCATTTTAAAAGAGAACTTATTCCCTTTTTATATTTTTTTTTTTTTGGAGTCTCTGCACTGTACTGTATTAAAGCTGGAACACAGAGCTGCTATCTGCATGTGTATCTTTTCAGTGCTCCAAATAACTTTAGTGCTCTAAATAACATTAGTGCTCCAAATATGCCTAGTGCAGTGGAGAAGTCTGAGAATAAAAACTCTGGAGGGCGGCTGGGAAAAAAAAAAAAAAAAAATCATTTTTTACATTCACAAATTATAGCTACCTAGAACTGAGAAATCTTTCAAAACAACAATGTCTTTCCCCAAATCAAATAAGTGTTGTTTATACTTCACCTAATACTATTTAATCTGATTTATTTCCTGAAGAAACAGAAATATTCTGGACACGCTATCAGAGTTATCAGGTTAGGAAGCTGGGATGCAGTGCTTGCTGCTGCGGCTGCTGCTGCTGGGTGAAACCGGAGCTTTCTTTTTTTTAAGCTGCATTTTATTTTAATGTCAGAATGATTTTCCCAGGAAGGTTTTCTTATAATAACGATGAAGAATGTTAATTTAAGAGCCTAAGCTTTGCATTCATTTAAAAAAAATAAATAAATAAGTAGAAATCGTCTCAGTTAATCGTGTCTGCATTTGTATTTGTTTAGAACATGTCTGAATATATGAATAATGTACCCAGATAAATGAAGGCTCTTTCCTCTCCATCTATTAGTACAAAAAAAGGAAACCTGCTCTGCCGAGCTGTCTGGTGAGGTACGGTCATTTCATCATGTTGCCTTCACTCTCCACTTCCGCGTCAAAGAAGAACATGTTACTTCTATATATCTGAACCAACTATTACATCCTGCACATTTGGCTATAATAATAATAATAATAATAATAATAATAAAAAGAAGAACTTTTTTTTATTATTATTAAGATCTTATTTATTATTATTGTGATCTCCTGGCTTTGATAACAATAAAGAGATAATTGTCTGTCAGGTCAACTCTCAGCTCCTGAGAACTCTATGTCCCTGAGCACAACACAGGCTAGTAATATGGCCACCATGGGCTGTCACATTCTCACTCACCTGACTTCTAATCACCTCACACAGTCACAGTAGTAAGGACTACATTTCCACACTTTTGTTGTGAAATAATCGCTCAGTGTGTTCTTTACCTGATGTTACCAAGCCATTTTTGTGTATTGCTTATCTGGTTTTGATCTGTAGTTTGCTCCTGGGTTTTGTCCTCCTGTATATTAGTGGTTTATAAATTACGATCTTCCCTAATGAATTCGATTCGTTTGGCTGTGTATCTTTCTCATAAACTCTCACTGCAGTTATATCTGCTTCTGCTTACCTTCTATAACATTCTCATGATCTCTCAGATATTACGACTCCTCTGGCTGGTTGATAGAAATGCTCTAGAGCTTAAAGAAACTCTCTTTAAACAAATAAACCTGCTCGAATGAACTGTTTACATAAATATATTGATATACATTCATGTAATCATGAAACTTTCCATGAAACAGTTTCTTTCCATCAGCAACTGGCCTCATCAGCAACATGCAGGACCCACCATGGTCTCTTATCTGCCTACTTGGACATTAAGACGAACCCCCTTTGTTGTGTTCATACACCTCACATTAACGCACACAACCCAGACAGCCGTACTGCACCTGCGTCTCTAGCTTACCTTCTTACCTCAAACTGCGAGTTTTGCACTGGTCACTAATGTAAAATTAATGTACAGTTAATGTTTCCATCTGCATTGACTGTAGCATTGGCAATTTAATTGTTTGCACTTTTCATACATTATAATACTGCAGTATTACACAGTGTATATATTTATTAGTATTCTCTACACAGTTAATCTTACTTAAAATGTTTAGATTTTTCTTATGTTTATATTTTTTATTGTTGTGCACCAAAAGCTGATTCTGATATATATATATATATATATATATATATATATATATATATATATATATATATATATATATATATATATATATCAGAATCAGCTTTATTGCCAAGTACTGTGAATTTTACACTTTTTTGCTTTTGAAGGAATTTGCCTTGGTGCACAACAATAAAAAATATAAACGTAAGAAAAAAAAAAAATAAAAAAAAAATATATATATATATATATATATATATGGTGATATATATATATATATATATATATATATATATATATATATATATATATACGGTGATATATTGGGGAGTAAAATGATACATGAACTAAAGCAATTTTTCTCTACACTGGGGCTTCAAAAGAATTTAGGAGAACATAATCAATTAGCGTTGTGCAAGTATCGAGCTGTCCGGTTGTTCCATCTGCCCTGTAGAACAGGTGTTTCCCACCAACAGCCACTGACACCAAGCCTTCTTCAGCTGTGTGATCAGCAGGTCTTAGGCCAAAGCTCAACACACATGCAGGGTCAAGTCTGTTATATTAAGAGCAATGCTGTACATTACCACTCCTCCATTTACATCTAATCCTACAACAAATATTTTATTAATTAAATCACCATCACCTGAATTTAGTCCTGTACAACCAGATACAGAACATTTGATCTGAGATGGTTTAGACATGAGAACAAACTCAAGGCATTTGATGAATCAATTTTGGACCTGTTTACATTACACAGTGTTGGGGTTTACTCTGCATTTCCTTTCAAACAAACGGTCAGCGGGTTCCCATCGAAAAGTACTCGAGCTCTTGTTGTTGTCACACTGAATTACAGCCATTATGTGATTTATTAGAACAAAGAGCTTTCTCTACATACAGGGTAGTGACCGTGCCGACCTTAAACTGACCCAAGACGTTCACTTCACTGGAAAATGTATAGGAGTGTTTTCAAAAGTGGCGTCGCAGTCGTGTAATGGAAAAAATATATTCAGTTATAGACCAGACATGATAACTCGCTATAAATATCTCGATATGTTTCATGCCACGGCGTCAGTGATGGCTGCAATTGCAGGCTAGAATTGTATTAAAACTGGCAAACTGATTCAATACATGAAGCAATCTCAGAAACAGGGACAGACAAAAGGTCAGATGATCAACAAACAGCAATATACAAGAGGCACACTCCAAATGACAAAAAACAGAATAACAAACACACAAACAAGAGCTTGGCTAGTCAGGTAACGAGAACACTGAGTGATGCTTCACATAGAGTCTTACTGTGATTTCAAGTCCTCCTGGAAGTTTGTGTTTAAAGTGGTGAACCTTCGCTGTATAAACATTAAAAAATACAGCAAGATTAATAATTCTAAATTAAAAACGAAGAGTGTGCATCAGCTGTGTTTTGTTTTTTTATGTTTTTTAATCAGACGCCAGTGTAAACTCAATGCTTACATATTATATCGCAATTGTACAATGCTATAATATTTTGTGCAGGCCATTAGCTTGTTTTATTGTAAGTAAAAAAAAAGCCTTACAACGACAAATCAAAGCATTTCTCTCTTATATAGGCTTAAATGTTAACCCGTTAGTTTGTATTTCAGTAATGTACATAAAACTATCACATAATAGGTGAAATCAGCTACTTGGATGAGTAAACATTTACATTTACGTCAGAAAGACGTTTCTTTACAAAGAAAATTATTTCCCAACTTAAAATGAACACTTTTAACCCTGTTTATGTTCCTTCAGCTGATAAATACAATCTTTTTGACATTGAATGCATGATCTGTGAGTTTGTGTGTATATATAGGTAGAGGCTGATTACTAACAGATGTGTTTATTAGCATTCGGGTGAACGTGAGCCTGCTGGTGGGGAGATTGTGCTGTGGAAAAAATACAGCAAATACAAGAACAAATACGTCTTTTTTTTTAATATTTCATTTTTTCTACCCGAATCCTCTCCCAATTCGGAAACTCAAAGGTGAAAGAAAATCCTTTCCCTGCTCGTAATTACGACTTTATGGTCGAGCTCAAGTGTGTTCAACTCATAAATACAATCTATAATAAACACACCAGTAGTCCTGTTTGTAAGGTGGACTGAAAGTACTTAGTTCAACACCTATCTATTTGCATTGATGCTGCACTCTTATGTAGAAGTACCCTAATTTATTTATATATATATATATATATATTAGATTTACGGCATTGGGCAGACACCCTTGTCCAGGGCGACTTGCAACTTATGTCATTTCATACAACTGAGCAATTGAGGGTCAAGCAGTGGCAGCTTGGTGGATCTGGGATTCGAACTCACAACCTTCCCATCAGTAGTCCAACACCTTCACCACTAAGCTACCCCATCCTGCATATTACAGTCAGTAAATAAGTGTTGGATTCTACTACTGAAATCTTTCACAGTTACAAAGATTATAAATCCAAACTGTATTTACATTTGAGTAAACATTTGAGTGCCACAGTACGATGAGAACTCAACTCAACACAACTGGGCTATCTAGATATCTCGCTATCTAAAAAAGTCTTCATTTTTCCTACTTTTTGCACATTTTTCTTCACTTTTATAAGTCAGGAAGCTAATCAAGCCAACACCATTTGGCTACTGAATTAAATGACTAATCAACTGTCCTTTTTTCTGTTAAGTTCACTGTAGCAAACAATGGAAGCGGACAGATTAGGTGCTGTGCTATCCTGCAGATTTTCTTGTTTGACAAACTGAATGTTTTACAAGTAGATAGTGGGTGTAGATAGTTAAAATTCAGGTTTTGATCCTCTGTATTCTATGTATCTATTTCTCTACTCATATATATATTGAGTTTTAATCACCATGGGATGTTTTCGTGTCCTCAGGGATCCACAAAGTTTTTAGGTCATCTGGTGCATTAATGTTTGTGATTTTGGGCTGTCTGTACACCAAATGCTGCATGACTGTGATGTGTTCTGTCTCTGTGTGCTCGAGGGGAACAAAACACAGCAACAGGTCGCATGAAGAATTGAAATGATAATGTCTCATTTTCCTCCTCAGCGTGTTCATTTACACAAGTAATTGAAGTGATACAGTGCTGCTGTAAAGGAGTAAGATAAACAACGACTGAAACAGTTCTGGGTTTTGCTGTAACAGAAAGAGAGCATCATCCAGTTCAGCCACACACAACATATTAGTCAGGATGTTCAAGCTTCCTGTGCTCATGGATATGAAATATAGCATCCAGTCAGTGTTTATTCTTTTTTTAGTCTACTCTTTGAATCACTCTTTCCACTCCAAGATATGTTTTTTTCATTCTCTCTCTTTCCCGATCTCTCTCTCTGTAGTGGGCCTAAGCAGCAAATACCTGCGAGAGCAGCACAGGTTTACAGAGGACGTGGACTGGTCTTACACAGGTGGGTGCCTCCAAAACAAGTCCTCTTTTTGTCTGTGTGCTTTCTTTGTATCCACTCAGCGTGCTGTATCTGGACAAAACCCAGAGGTATTTATAACTCTGCCTCCTTCCTCTGGAAATGGAGATGGTCGAGGATATAAAGTCCCTGATGGAAACGGATAAAGTAGGATCAGTGTCATGGCCACCGTCTGACTACTGGCTCTGAGCTGAATGAGCGAGCTGAATAAGCTCCAGGAGCTCCTGCACATGGCATTTAGAAAGAAAGGAAAAGCATTTAGGGACGTGAAAGGCTGCAGTACATTAATGGAAAATGACTTCAAGAGAAATGGTCTTTAATATAGTCAAATTTCCAATTATAAGAACACAGAAGCCCTAGATGTATAAGTAGGCTTGTGATATTTGGTCTATTGCTATCTTATAATAAGAAATACTAGATATTAGACCATATGCAAGATGTTTTCATTTGCTAAGATGATTTATTTCAGTGTAGAATGTTACTGGTTGTTGATACTTAAGGACGTAGACTTGTGTGTTATTTTTCTGGTAATGAAAAATGGCAGAATTCCACATTTAGGCTCCAGGTGTAAATATGGATGTTTTTGTTCTGACATTTGCCAGTTAAAAAACCCTAAACATGTTCTTTAAGGTGTTGCTTTGTATTGTACTGTTCAGTGTGGCCCTTTATTAACACAAATGTTTTTGTTTGTTTTGTTAGTTTAGTAAAGGAACAATGCCACTGACAATATAACATGATGAACAATATTTAAGTAGTGTGGTATTTTTCTCTAGTAAGTGTAGAGAAAGAAGGTGACTGACCAACACACTGTTCATGCAATTAGACAATTTTATATGAGGTGAATTATTCATTCACACACTGACTCACTCACGCGCACACTTACTCATTCATTCACTCATTTACTGACTCATTCACTCACACACCCTCGCTTACACACATACACACACACACACACACACACACACACACACACACACACAGTCACTCATACACACACTTTAGAAACACATTAGGAACACTTGTACACCTTCAGAATCATACAGTTAGCTAATCAGCCAATCATGTAGCAACAGCTCAGTGCATAAAATTGTGCATATATAGTTTAACAGCTTCAGATAGTGTTCAGATCACTCATCAGATTGGGGCAGGAACGTGAGAACAGCATCTCAGAATGCCCAACACATTGAACCTTGAGGCTGTTGAGCTATGACAACAGAAAACCATGTTGGGTTTCACGACTGAAAGCTGAAGAACAGAAAGCTGAGGCTGCAGTGGACACAGATCAACAAAACTGATCTGATGAATCTGGATTTCTGTTGAGGCTCAGAGATGGTCAGAATTTAGCACCAACTGAATGAATCCACTGATCCAATCTGCCTTGTGTCAACAGTCCAGGCTGGTGGAGGTGGTGTAATGGTGTGGGGAATGTTTTATTGGCACACTTTGTACAGGTTAATACCAATCTATCATCACTTTAAAGCCACAGACTATTAGAGTATTGTTGCTGATCATGCGCATCTCTTCATGACCATAATGTACCATCTTCTAATGACTAGTTCCCCGTCATGATGATGCACCATGTCACAAAGCTAAATTTGTCTCAAACTGGTTTCATGGGTTTGTGTGATGTGGCTCATATCAACCAGAACCTCAGAGCAATGTTTCCAACATCTTGTGGAATCTGTGCCATAAAGAATTGAGACTACTCTATTGTCTGCTGACCTGGTTACTTATATACATTGTTGACTGTTTTGACTGAAATGTCCTAGCAAACCCCCCCCCCCACAAAAAAAACCCCAGTATTGCTGTTCTGGGACTTTTAAAGGACGTTATATATGGAAACATTCCTGATCTTAAATTATTAAAAGAGGCCAAAGTATTTGTAGAGTTGGAAAGCCTGTTTTGTGGAGTGTCCCGGAGAAGAGGAGGAGGGAAAGCCAACAGTGTGTATGTGCACTGAACTGTGAATAAATATATTAACATGTGAAAGAGTGAGACCAACACAAGCTTAGTCCCAAGACTCCCAAAGAGCAAAAGGGAGGGCAGAAACACACATTACTCCACCGCACAAAACAGTCCTTTTTTCTCTTTCTCTGATGGCGGGACCTGACACACCTCTTAAGTTCTTCAATCTTTTAAAAACACACTTAAAAAAAAAACACAATTAAAAAGAAGAAAACAAAAACCATGCTGCACAAAGGAGGTATTTTTGATGAGTCGCTTCATTCCAGTACAAAATGTTAATATACTATAATATCCTATTCATCCTTAATCACCAGAGTTACTTAAGAGTAGCTGTCTCACTGGTATCTGTTGATGAGTATATGTTTAAATTTATTTACACACTCTCCTGCCCTTGCTAATACTCTATCCTTAAAAACATCTTTAGCTTATATCTTTAAAAAAAAAAAAAAAACATTTGTGGAAATAGACCAAATAACCAAAACTGGTTGTGTTACTGAAAGATAAAAATTATGACCTCAACATAATCGTTATAATGTAGCTACAGATGTAAAAATTCATGTTTATTAGATGAATTTATCCAAACTCACTGCATTCAGTGTATGCATTTATTTCCTCTGAATGTGAAATTCTGCAATAAGAAGAACATCTGGACGAGCTGTGCTGTGAGTCCGGCGTCTTATGTATATATTCCTAAGCCTCCTCTGCGTGCTTGTCTCCTCCGAAATGCCTTTGCCATTTGTAACCATAGCAGCGCTGACTGCGGCTGATTATAGCATGTCATTGCTGTGCCGTGTGCCTCTGCAGGGCCCAGATGAGACGGCAGCATTACGAGAGCTTCACCTTTCCATCCCAGCTTGCAGTACACAATGCTTTTAATCTCTTTGAATATACTTGGTCTGGTTAGTGCTACCATCTGATTCCACCAGTCTTTCTCATAACGGCGACCTCGCACACCCTGCAGGCCGGGCAACTTAACACACAGGGAAAGCAGCGGGCTTCTTAAAATCTGTTTAGAGATGCGCTAATGAGATGTCAGCTTGTGGGGAGATTTAAAGCAAGAAACAACGAAGTCAAGGCGAATAATTAGAATGAAGCTGAGGTGAGAATGGAGGCTGGGAATAAATTACGCTATTATTCAACAGTGTGTGTGTGTGAGTAAGGTGTTAAAGTATGTGGGTGTGTAAGTGGCATGTTTATTTGACATGCATAAGCTTGGGAGTCCCGTTTCCATCTGCCTCATGCAATCTGCATACGTGATTCAGCCACAGCGCTGTACCGTATATAGTTACGCTCAGATACTTTATTTATTTCTCACTCTGCCATGTGGTCCATTCAGCAAGTCTCCTAGTGAGGTATGTTAGACTATGTTTCAGTATCATAGCATATGTTATATGAAATGCAATAAAAAGAAGACGATTCTAAGCAAATTATACATTGCTATTATTTTTCCCCCCCCTAAGGTGAAAGAGATTGGGTAGACAGATTACTGTTACAGTTGTAGAGCAGATATTCACTCATTTGTCCTCAACAAGTATCATGTTCAGACCATTTCTGCTCTAGAATTTAATCAAAAGCTCTTACACTATTGCATACGTTTATCATATACAGTTATAACGGATTGGACACTGGTGCTTAATGAGAATAGTAAAGGCTCAACAGTTGAGGCTTTTGGTTAATGATCAGAAGGTCATGGTCAGAAGGTCATGTTGGACCCATGTTGGATCAAGGCCCTCGACTCTCTCTGCTCCAGGGCGCAGTATCACATCCGACCCAGTGCTCTGCAATTCTTGTAGTCACACACAATTCATGAATTTAGCAGACAGAGACGAGCATTTGGGATCAAAATGAAAGCCTGAAAGTCTGAAGCCGTCTGTATACTATACGGAGAGGTGTATTTGGTACACTGATCAATTCTGTTCAATTTGCAATTAACATTCTTGTGCAGAAGCTGTTTCTCATAGCTACACTTTTTTCAGTGTTTGAAAAGGAAATATCTTGAGATACTGCAGCTCAGAGGAGTTAACGATCCAGCTAGCCGTTATAAATTGACCTTGAATTAAACTCTACTGCCATAATTCTCTCATTCATCCTAATTCAACTCAGTGCCGAATTTAACTCACTGATCCATAAACTAAGTCAAATCTATTTCTTATGACTTGTTCTCTGACATGCTCAAGCTCTTGTGGTTTAAAAAACATTGAAAAAACATTGATACAAAAAACCAACAACATTTGTATCTCCACAGGAAGTTTGAACCAACAGCACTGGGTAAAGAAGTATCGCTCCTGTAACGGAGCCAGACAGTCGCCCATCAACATCGATGAGAGCTTCACCCAGGTTCAGGTGCAGTACCAGGATCTGAAGCTGGAGAACTGGGACCAGCTCATTTCAGAGTCTACCATCACCAATGATGGAAAAACAGGTGGATTTACTGTTTCATGGGTCATGCTAGATAAATAAAACAACACCCAAATTTGATTAGATGTACTCATTTAATTTGGTAAGAATGTTATGCTCTGTGTGCTGCGTGATGGAAAGTAAACAACTTTTATTTTATAGAAATACATCTTCCTGAGCTGAATACTTCCATCTCTGCTGAAAGAATAATGAATTATCATGTAAAACGATATAATACTTTGGCGCACTTACTGTAAGACTAAACACACCAGGTCTTTTCCGACAGATCTCCATAAGTACGGTATTTATAGAGGACCTGAATGGCACTTCTTTGTATTTTGTCAAGCTTAAAATTAATTCTTTGTGGAAGTGAATGTTTTTGTAAAATATTCATGTCTTTGTAAAAATTCATACCAGGATTGTTAATTAGTAAATTGTGTGTGTGTGTGTGTGTGTGTGTGTGTGTGTGTGTGTGTGTGTGTGTGTGTGTGTGTGTGTGTATGTGTTTCTCAGTGGTGATCAGTGTGAATGGACAGTACTATGTCAGTGGAGGAGGACTCGGGTCACGGTTCAGAGTAGCCAGGATCACGTTCCACTGGGGCCGCTGCAACGCCTCATCAGACGGTTCAGAACACAGCCTCAACGGCTACAAATTTCCTCTAGAGGTAAGAGACATGTTGACACATCTTCACACACATGCATACACACTCTAGGAAATGCACTCAAGGATCAAGAGATAAGGATTAATGTTGCAATCCATTATACTCGGATCTCGAGTACAACCTCCAACACGGAAAAGTGCAATAGAATGGACATTCAACTCGGAATTCTAAGTCGGGAACTCACACCCAGCTAACCTGAACTCTACAATCACTACAGCATTAAGGTGGACCGTCAACAGCAAGAGTATTCCCTTTACATCATTTTCTACTTGATAAAACTTCCATCCATCCATCCATCCATTCATTTTCTGTAGCGATTATCCTACACGAGGTCATGTGGAACACACAGACACACACACACACACAAACTTACATTTAGATTCATAAAATAATTCTGTTGACCATTTTTCAAGTCTACAATATTAAATAATTTCTCATTTTAAAATAACACATGTAAATCTCCTTTATATGTTTATAAAACTCAGAGACTAGCCAAACAAACATGACCTTTCTCTGGTCATCACCTGGAACATGTTTAGATCAGATCTGAAAACGTCTCTGTTTTAAATCATCTTAGAACTGAGTTCTGAATAAACCAGCATCAAGCTGACCTACTGTATCTAGCAATAAGGTATGCTGTAGGACAATATGTAGTTACTTTACTGCAGTAAAAAAAAAAGAAAAGAAATAATGTGTAACTGATTTCTCATGTGGGGGGCACAGTGGCTTAGTGCCTTAGTGGTTAGCATGTTTGCCTCACACCTCCAGGGTTAGGGGTTCAATTCCCGCCTCCGCCGTGTGTGTGGAGTTTGCATGTTCTCCTCGTGCCTCGGGGGTTTCCTCTGGGTACTCTGGTTTCCTCCCACAATCCAAAGACATGCATGGTAGGTTGATTGGCAACTCTAAATTGTCCATAGTGAGTGAATGAGAGTGTGTGTGTGCCCTGCGATGGGTTGGCACTCCGTCCAGGGTGTATCCTGCCTTGATGCCCAATGACGCCTGAGATAGGCACAGGCTCCCCGTGACCCGAGAATAGTTCGGATAAGCGGTAGACAATGAATGAATGATTTCTCATGTTAATTAAGAAAATTAGTAGAGAAGATTAAGTAGAATAAGGAGAAAACTATATTTTGATATTGATCATCTATTACTATAATATTAAATATTAATGTGGGGGGCACGGTGGCTTGGTGGTTAGCACGTTTGCCTCACTCCGCCAGGGTTGGGGGTTTGAGTCCCGCCTCCGCCGTGTGTGTGTGGAGTTTGCATGTTCTCCCCGTGCTTCGGGGGCTTCCTCTGGGTACTCCGGTTTCCTCCCCCGGTCCAAATACATGCATTGTAGGTTAATTGGCATCTCTAAATTGTCTGTAGTGTGTGAGTGAATGAGTGTGTGTGTGTCCTGCAATGGGTTGGCACTCCGTCCAGGGTGTATCCTGCCTTGACGCCTGAGGCTCCCCGTGACCCGAGAATAGATTGGATAAGCGGTACAGACAATGGAAAAAAAAATATTAATGGTTATGTGCTGTCCATCAAGTCTTACTGCAAATTTTCTAGAATAAAAGCTCATTTTCTGACATTATTCCACTCTAATGTGCACAATCGCTGTGACAAATAAATGCAGACTTGCACCCAGAGGCTCGTTGCTGCAATAGTTTGAAATGCTGGTTGATGCTTGTTTCTTCATGCGGCTGTAATAACACTCACATGCTGTCACTCCCAGATGCAGATTTACTGTTATGAGGAAAATGAGTTTGAATCTATAGATGATGCTCTGAGGGGTAATGGCAGGATCACTGCACTGGCTGTGCTGTTTGAGGTGAGTCGGTGCTTCTCAGTTCAACACTACTTCCTTTTTCTTTGTCTCTTGGTGCTAAGAAATGTCCATGGTTTCACAGGAGAGCTTTGATGATAATGACAACTATGCTGCCTTAATCGATGGGGTCAACGCCGTCAGTCGCTATGGTATGTGCCTCATTATATCGAAACATCAGCTTTTTAAAATGCGTTAGAAAAAAAAGGGCACAGTTTCATATATCATAACTGCGACTCTGGACAAGTTAATTCACACACATTTTTGCTAGAAACCTCTGTGATACGTTTTCATTTCAAACCTCTCATATTTGATCTACTCGATTAGACATTTACTTCAAAAAAACATTAGAGAGAATTTGATCCATATGTTATATGACGCCATATTTTCTTTCCTGTTTGTTATGAAGGTAAAAGTAGCATGCTCGAGTCCTTTCGTCTACTTGGTCTACTGCCTGAGTCAACAGCTAAATATTTCATCTACAACGGCTCGCTCACCACGCCACCCTGCACAGAGACAGTGAAGTGGATTGTGTTCAGAGACACGGTGCCGATTTCTGAGACGCAGGTCTGAGCTTCTCTGTTCTTTTTTATGCGATTTCTCTTGAATTGTCTTAAATGTTGCATCGTGATCAAAACCGTGTGTACGTTACACAAAACAGACTGTATTACCTTACTTTTACCTTCATTCATTCATTATTCACTTTTTCATCTGCAGAGTACATCACAGTAACCTCAGAGATGAGCCAGGGAGCCTGCCGCTGTGCTAGCCACAATTTTTTGTAATTTTGTATTACTCATCCTTATTGAAACATTATATTATTTCCTTATGGAGCATAAAATGCCCTTAAAATGCTTGAATATGCCTGAGAGGGCATGGCTGTAAACCTAGGAGAAGTAGCACAGTGACAGCAGGGTAGCAAGGCCACATGCCTGAGTGTAATGCCCATGAGGATGAGAGGATGCTCCTTGTAGAGTGGCATGTGATGGTAGGGACTGAGCGTCCAGCCTGTCTATTGGCCATGGTGATGATAGCCACTACTTAGTGGGCTTGTTTCTGCTTAGACAAGGCAGCCCTTCATGCAGGCTCTCCTTCACAGGATCCCCTTCAAGGCCAATCTTTTTGTGTGTTTTTGCATTGGGTAAGGCAAGTGTGTCTCCAGAGTATGCAGTTCTTCCCCTCAACTGGCTAAATAACTACCAGGCAAAAGGCAGTTTTCAGACCCACATTTCAGATCTTGCATAGACTCATAAGGAGGATCCTTAAACAACTTCACCAAACAGGAGACCTTTAGAGAACCATGGTAGATGGAGGCACCATTCCATGAATTTAGACTAAAACATATGAACCTCCAGAGAGATTTTATCCTTGGCGTTGTTGTACACTGATTTGGAAGCCACATTCATTTCAGTTCCATTCAATTTATTTGTATAGAGAATCAGAGAAGGAAAAAAACAATATAACATATATATTTATATATACAGTATATAAAACATATATACTGTATATATATAAAACAGCTTCTCTTGCATTCAGAAGTGTGTACTAGACTTGGGTTTCTGTCCTCAGTTGCTTTGTGAAAGAGAGGAGCCATAGGGACAGGTGACCTGACTGAGTGTGCCACGTTTCCTTCCATCCTGGCCAGTAGATATACTAAGGGAGGAAGCTGGTAGTGTGTTTCAATCATTAGCTAGAGCAGTATTGGGACCAAGGGTTTTCCGTCTCTTAAGTAGCTGGTGCTGCTTAGAGCCCACATGATGGACGAGGTCACCTGTTATAGGCCTGAGGGTGTGACACTCCCTGCTGTTGCCTGGCCTACAGTGTGGATGGTTTGTTTGGTCATGCTGGTTTCATAATTATGCAACCTGCACTCTACCATCCAGTGCTTCATTAGAAGCAGGCCCAAAGAGAGAACCAAGCATTTTTCATGGATAATTAGTGTGAGCCCTGCAGTGTGGATTGTGCTAACAATGCTTGGTGAAATACACAACTTTGTTAGAGGAAAATCGACCTACAGTATATCCTGGTCTGGGGGTCCTACCTGTAGGAATGAGGTGTGGCCAGCTCTCCTACAGAGAGATCAAATATTCATTTCGTGCCACACACAAAGCAGTTGTAGCTTTCCCCTAGAATGTCATCTCATAATGGTGCATTGGGCAGCATCCCAATATAAGAATCGATCAGCATCTTAGTATAGATATGATGGTAGTCCAACCTGGTCATGATCCAACATGTTAGCTGAATTGCATAAGACAGAGCTTGGGTGCGATTGAGCTTTGTGTACAAATCCAGAACTCGGCATTAAACTCAAAAATTCATGCATTGTAGCACTTTTAATGCTGCTGTGATTACCACTATATCTTTGGTGCTGTGGGTTATGAAGCTTTTTGGTCACTCTTAGCCTGTCCTCTTTTTAAATATGGCTGCCACAAATAGTTTCAAATCTGTGAGCTGGAAAACGAGTTGGAAGAGTTGAATGCTTGGGTTCAAGTGCTAGGTCAATATCAGCCTGAAAGCATCTGGATATGGCTGAATAAACAGTATCTGTGATTCTTAGACAAGCAACAGGGAGGATGACCAATCACTGGACTATAATAAGTTTCTGAGTTGCATAGTCTCAGCTTTTAAACAACGGATTTCAACTGAGTCATGTCTACCAGGTCATTAATTTGCCTCGATAAATAACTCTGGACTTTTTATTAGGCTTATCAGCCTGAGCTGAACTCCATATGGTGTATATTTCCATGTGGTGGTCCAACACGTAGGAGGTGAGAAACAGAAAGGCCGTATACTGTGTGATAAGTACAAATACTGCAGTACTCGTGCAAATACTCGTGTACACTCACAAGAAGGATGTATTACTCAGGAAGGTGAAAACCTGTTCAACAGTAAAATTCTACACTTAGACTTTTTTTCCCCCACAAGCGTTCAGATAATTAAATGGCTAGTATTCTGCTCCTTATATGTGTATTTCTGTGTGGGATTGACAGTTATGTAATATGTGCCTGATTTATTTCTCTCACTGTACTGTACAGGGTTTCCCACACTGCATTAACCACGGGTTCTGGTTGTACTGATCCCTGCTTTTAACCCCGGGTAGAGGAATGTTTCACAGTCAATGTTTCACACTTGTAATTTAGTAGTGGAGTTAGCATCGAGTGACACAAACTGTTATTTACTCTGGGTAAAGTCTGAGCAGTGTGAAACCTCAAACAACATAACCCAGGATTGTGTTTACTCAGAGCTTACAATCAGTCACTAGTTCACATCTGAAAAGCTCTTTAGTGTGTGTGCTTATAGTTGGAGGTGTTCTGTGTGTGTGTGTGTGTGTGTAGCTGTATGTGTTCTGTGTGTGTATGTGTATATACACTGGTCAGGTATAACATTATGAGCAGTGAGAGGTGAAGTGAGTAAGACTGATGATCTCCTCATCATGGCACCTGTTAGTGGGTGGGATATATTAGACAGCAAGTGAACATTTTGTCCTCAAAGTTGATGTGTTAGAAGCAGGAAAAATGGACAAGCGTAAGGATTTGAGCGAGTTTGATGAAGGGTCAAATTGTGATGGCTAGACCACTGGATCAGAACATCTCCAAAACTGCAGCTCTTGTGGGGTGTTCCCGGTCTGCAGTGGTCAGTATCTATCAAAAGTGGTCTGTTGCTCAAAGTGCTGAAGAAGTTAATGCTGGTTCTGATGGAAAGGTGTCAGAATACACAGTGCATGACGGGTCAGGGCTGTTTTGGCAGCAAAAGGGGACCAACACAATATTAGTCAGGCGGTCATAATGTTATGCCTGGTTGGTGTAGCTGGAAGTATTCTTCTGTGTGTGTGTGTGTGTGTGTGTGTGTATAGCTAAAGGTGTTGTGTCTGTGTGTAGCTGGAGGTGCTCTGTGTGTGTGTATATAGCTGAAGGTGTTCTGTGTGTGTGTATATAGCTGAAGGTGTTCTCTGTGTGTGTGTGTGTGTGTGTGTGTGTATATAGCTGGAGGTGTTCTGTGAGGTGATGACCATGCAGCAGGCTGGATATGTGATGCTGACAGATTACCTGCAGAACAACTACCGGGAGCAACAGCAGCAGTTTCTGGGACAGGTTTTCTCATCTTACACTGGCACAGAGGAAGTCCTTGCTCCTAGTGAGTATCACACCCACACACACACACACACACACCCACACACACACACACACACACACACACACACACACACACACACACACACACACTCTTGTTTACCTGACATGTGCTCTAGCTCTGATTCAGTGTCTCAAACTCTGATGATGCCCTTGTCTAAGAAAACCAAACAAAACAAAAAAACAACACTGGCTGCAGTGAGCTAGCTGTTGCTAAGTAACATCTTTTCCCCTCAGCATGGCCCATCCTTTGTTCCCTTTTTCCAAGTAGACTTGCACAGAGTGGAAAAGTTTTTTTTTTTTTGGTATGTGGACAGCTTTTCTGGTCCATCTCTCCTTTTTTGCCTAAAATACCGTCAAAGACATTCCATGATGTGTTTCATTCTATATTCAGTTACTGCTTTCTCCCCCATGTTAAGTTGCTCACAATAAGTGCTTTTGTCCTCCAGATTCTGACCTTCATGCTTTCAAAATCTCACACTTGGAAGGCTACAGTCACTCTTCCTCTCCCTCTCTCTCTATCATGCACACACACACACACACACACACACACACACACACACACACACGCGCACACACACACACACACCCCCATTAAAACCATTCAAAAATAGCACTAGCTGCTCTTTCAACATTTCATGCAAGTGTCTTGCGCTTCATTTTATATATCCTCATGTTCTGCTTTACGAATTTTCCCTAAAACATGAGAGTCCTCTTGGTGGGGGTGGTGGGATCCCAATTATTTAGTGCTCGAGGGCCTCAGACTTTGGAACACTGGTCCACAATCTCTTTCCGACTGTTCATTGTCCGTTTACAAAACCTCTCTTTCAAACACTTCTCTCTGTAGTTTCCCGTCTCTTCCTATCCTAGCTATGAGAAACACAGTTTATGAATGACAGAAATCCTTATTATTATTATTATTATTATTATTATTATTATTATTATTATTATTATTATTATTATAGATGACTCTGATCAACCTGTCTTGTGCCCAGTGTGCAGCTCAGAACCAGAAAACGTCCAGGCGGATCCCCAAAACTACACCAGCATAATGGTGACGTGGGAAAGGCCGCGTGCTGTCTATGAAACCAGCATTGAGAGATATTCTGTCACCTATCAGAGTCTACAGGGCAAAAACGCTCTCAAAAGACAGTACCTGACAGACGGGGACCAAGATGTGGTAAGTTGTCTGTAGATTTTAAATGATAACATTTTAGTTTGGATTAGTAATAAATGTTAGTGACACTAATTAAAATGAAAATAAAATGAAAATAAAACGAAAATAAAAAACATAAAAATACTACAATTAATATTTTACATGGAAATGAATGTAAAAATGAAATATTTTACTTAATATTAAAAAATAAATATTATAAATAAATATAAGGGACGCAGCTGTGACTGAAGCAGCTTAATAAAGTTCAGGTAGATAAGAAAATCAGGGACAGACACAGGTCAGGAAATCAACACAAGGCAAAATGCAAAAAAAACTTCAAAATGGGCAATCAGACACAAGAACAAGGCTTGTTATCAACTGGTGGTAAACAACACAGAGTGTATAATTTACAGTGAACAGAGAGACTGAGAGCCGCTTTAAACTGTGTGAGTGTGAGTGTGTGGCTGATTGAGTACAGGTATGTGGGTAAATGTGAATGAAGAAGTGTGTGTGTGTGCGTGTGTGTGATGGGAGATAAAGTCTGGTGTCCCAAGTTTGTGTCTTATTGAACCAGTGTTAATGTATTCAGTGACTGAGAACTAAAGCACTTTTGTACGTCGCTCTGGATAAGAGCGTCTGCCAAATGCCAGAAATGTAAATGTAAATGTAAATGGTGCAGTCATGTTTGTAGGCTGTGGTGTATCATGGGAGGTGGAGTTTGTGGATTCAGGTGATGTGACAAATATATTAGATTGAAAAGATCATTATTTCTTGTTTATAGAGACGAATCATTTGGGATACATGAACTAGTGGCTTGAAATCATTTTTCACTGGTCTGTGTTACAGGGTGCCATTATCCACAACTTGCTAGCCAATAACAGCTATGTGGTCCAGGTGGTGGCGCTGTGCACCAATGGCCTGACGGGTCGCATGAGTGACCAAGTGATAGTAGACATGCCTCTGGAAGACCCTGGTAACCCACTACCCTGCTCACACTCCACATAAACTGTAACTGTAATTAAGTCAGCGTTGTTGTTTTTTTTAATGGCATAATGAAAACATGAATCTTTTTTTTTAACCCTCATTCTCCAGAAAATGATCCTGATCCTTCTGTTGAATCGACACAAGTAGAAGATTTTACTGAGGTAGGATTTGTTTGTTTTGAAAAGGAAAGAAATCTCTGATTGCAAAAGTGTACCAAAATCACAAGCTGTATTCTCTGCATAAATGAGACAGATTTTTTCCTTTACATTTTATTTTAGGACACCTCGCAGGCCTCGTTATCTCCGAGTCAGACAAGCAGCAAACCCAGAGCTTTACCAGCTCGTACGTCTTCCTCCAAGAGCTCCATGCACCACACCACCTCCACCAATCACCCAGGATTCCTGTTTCCATCTGTCAAGACAACCACATCGTCTGAGCAGCAGTGGATCAATGTGGAATCTCAAACCATTTCTCCTGACCAGGCCAGAAGCCATGACAAGCGTCCTAGCAGTCACATTGTGCCAGAGAACGAAGACACCATGCTGGTGACTGAGGTTCACGACAAGGTCTTGAAATCTGTTCTGGATCAGGGAAAGGGCCGAGCGAAGATGAACAAAGGGAGCATCAGTGCAGTGACGTCTGCTCTGAATGCAGAGAGTAATACGATATACGTCACCAGTAACACTGTCTTAGGGAAGAATGTTCATGAACCTACACAGCCACTGTTTAACGGTAAGTTCATGAACCCTAACATTCACAATATGTCATGAACAAGTCAATTCAGTTCAGTTTTTTTCTTGTATAGAGCTTTTAAACATTGGACATTGTCACAAAGCAGCTTTACAGAAAAATATAAATTCAAAATGTATAGATTTATCCCTAATGAGTAACCCAGAGGTGAGGAAAAGCTCCCTGAGATGATATGAGGATGAAACCTTAAAAGGAAACAAACTCAAAATATACAAATATAGCAGTGTCTAATAGTAGGAAGTCATGCTGACTCGTGCCACTAATCCATGGGAATTAATCTATTAGAGATAACACTCCCAGGAGAGGAAAACAATAATCTCTGTAAGAACAACCAAGGAGCTAATAATCCATCTGATTCTCTCACACGGCGTTATTATTGGACAAGCATTATACAAGGAACACTTTTAAACTGTTTTAAACCTAAACCATTTACAGAATGGCATGTGAAAAAGCAATAAGCAGAGAAAAATCCCCAAATACTGACGACTTTTCAGCAACCGGCTTAAATACAGCCTAAGGATTAAAATGAAAATTTCCCCCCGGACAGAGGAAAGCAACAGCAGTCCACAGTCTCGTGTGGGAATGGTAGGAGGGACGGAGCGAGAAAAGAGGACGGTGGTGCCGTTAGCAGTGGTGTCTACTCTAACTGCAGTATGTCTGCTAGTGCTGATCAGCATCCTCATCTACTGGAGGTAGTACCACACACACATGATCACAAGAATACACTCTTCAGCACTAAATTATATACTATATGACCCCTGACCCTCATACTCATACATGCTTCTTCCTCAAACTCTTACCACAAATTTAGACGCACGCAGTTATATAGAGTGCCTCTGTGTGCTGTAAACATTCCAGTTTAACAACTTCACATTTAACGACTTATTACTCTTAACATATAATGATTATCCCCGTTACATTCACATTCACAACTGATAATCACATGATCAGTAAACAAATCTCAGAAACGGTGATATTTAAATGGATCTTTCTCGTTACCTTCTGTTTTATCTAAACTGTGTGAAATTACATTAATGTTCATCATCACTGGCTTTAATGAAAACAGGATACATCTAAGCAGCCTCATTAAACTATAAAACAATGAAACATATTTAATAAATAAATAAATAAATAAATAAATAAACAAACAGACAAATAAATAAATAAATAAATAAATAAATAAATAAATAAATAAATAAATATTGAAATATTTAGTGATAGATTAGTGATACAGTGATGTGCAGACTGGACTCTATCCTGCTTTTACTGTAGTGAGGGAAATGACCTGCGTTTTAGGGTTTTTTATGGCTCTGTTCAGCTTTTCGTAATATTCTTGTATATTCTCATAAAAAGCTTTAGTTGCTGAAATCAGTCTGTCCGGTTTGGGTCCTTAACAACTGCGTTAACAGTATTTCTTAATCATGTATCTAAACGACATTATTATTGAAATATTCAAAATTTGATCTGTCACAGACACAATACGCAATATGACGTGTGGCGAAATGCTTTATTGAATGTCTGTGTCATAAAAGTAGAATCAATAAGAATAAAAAAAGAATAGAATTTCAATCACTGCTGTAGATCAAGTCAAGAAGTTTTTAGCGTCATTTTGACCATATAGCTGATGCAGGACACTTTAATATTAAACAACGTTCCTTCAGGAACCTGGTGCTAATAAAGACACAGAGTGACATACGAAAACACAGAACTAACGGCTAAAGAGTGAAAAATGAACCTACTGATATAAAGTGCATGTGTGCAGCCGTGTGCAAAGAGGGTAATATATTCTTACTATACAGGTGGGAAAAGGAAAGGAGTGTGTGGAAAAATATAACAGATATAAATATATGGAGATAGATGGATGAACATTATGACTGTGATGTATAAAGTGTAGATGTGTGTAAGATTAGCGCAATATATGATGTGCCCCGCCCCCATCCCACCCCAAATAGTCCAGAAAAGTCTAGGTTGGGGTTGTATTGTCCTGTTTCAGTACCTGAATGGTCTGCTGCAGCTCTGATAGTGTTTATCATTAAAATCTGACTAAGCAGTGTGGTGTTTTTGGTGCTTGGATGTGTACAGGAAGTGCTTTCAGGCAACACCTCCTTACATAGAGGACAAAACATCTCCCAGAGTCATAACAGCTCCATCAACACCTCTGCTCCTAAATACAGGTAAACACACACACACACACACACACACACACACACACACACACACACACACAGACACATCTTAGCGTTTTTCTGTCCACACACACACACACACACACATACAGTACATATATACCATACAAACACAAACGTGCTTTTTCAGAAGAACACGCAGCTCTTCCAGTGAAAGACTTTGTGAAGCACGTCGCAGACCTTCACTCCAACAACACCTTCTCCAAGGAGTTTGAGGTATTCCTTATTTCATATGAACTGTTGCACCACTTAATTTATCAGGATCTTTGTACATCAGGGTGTCTGATCTTATCCACAAAGAGATGCTGTTTGTGTGTATGTGCATTTGTGTGTGTGCAGCTTTTCATTCCAGTCAAGCAGAATACACACCTGTTCAATCAGCTGATCTCGGCTATCAATAGACTCAGGTGTGTCTTCTGCTCGGACGAAACGGAAACCTGCATCCACACACACCGGCTCTTTCCCGGACAAGATTGGACAGCTCTGATCTACACGAACTGTGAAATATAACAGGAATGATTTGACTGACTTGCTGATGAACAGGAAGTGAGCATGTGCAGAGACGGCACCTGAGCATGCTCTGTGCAGGAAGATTGCCTAAAACGATTGAAGAGCATGTTATGGAGCACACACTGCCTCACACTCACACGGATTCTCTCTCCTAACCTTCAGAGGCGGGGTTTAACACCTGAGTAACTCTTTGTGATGTTGTTCTAATATCTCAGCATACAGATGCACACAGTACTCACAACAAACCTTTTCCTTTTCTCTTTAAAATAGCAGCCTCATACAACAATCATTCTCTTTATTTTCTCGCATGTTGGACTACCTGGACATCATATGGAGCTTAGCACCTTGTGATTATTGTAGGAGCTACAATACAGGTTTATTGTCCTTCAAAGATATGAATAACTTCCTATTATATTGCAAGTATTATTTTAAAACGCTGCTGTAGCATCTGTTAACCCTGAGTGACTCTGACTGTGTCTCAATCAGCTCTCTAGTTCAGTAGCCAGGGCACTGATCAGGGACTCGGCCATTTTAAGGGCTGTCCCTCGGCCATTTTAAGGACGAAACCCTAAACTCCTTACAAAACTCACAATGCACCACAAAAACCAGGGACCTCACTGTCAAAGCTCACTACGTTCCCTTATGAAAAATAACGTCATAATGGCAGATGAACCAAACTCTCAGCTGATTGTCTGCTAATATTAGTAACATCGGTATCGTTGTTGTAGCTTCCAAATGATTACTGAAATACCTTAAAGTTTTTTTTGCAACTTTATTTTGACGTTCTATTTACGGTATGTGAGTCTAATGACTTTTAAGTGTTTAATAATTGTAAAAAATTCACTAGCTAGCCTTCGATCCTGCTTGAAGCACCATGACTGAAACCCAACAAATTTATGACATATCAAACTGAGGATTTTGATATGTTTGGGTTTTTACAGTGAGTGATAAGGAAATTATTGCCAGAAAGTGAGTCATCAGGAATATTGCCAGAAAGTGAGTCATCAGTGTCCCAATGTGTAGTGAGTCAGAGTATTAACCAGAGCCTGAACTCATGTACACTATACACTGATTCACCTACTAAGGGAGCTAGAGAGCTGATTAAGACACAGTCTGTGTCGTTTCTCTTGAAAGTGTTCCACATTCTCTTAGATACTGCTAGTTAACCAGTTAATGCAGCTAAAGTTAAAGCTGACATCTTTACCGGTCAGTCTGCAAGTTCTTGTCACTTGATCAGTCACTGCTGCATGTATGTAGCTTACACTCATGCTGACAATGTCTGAGTTTTTGGGAAAACAAGGATGAAGATCAGCTATGAACTTACTAATGTAGAGTTTACCATATCACACTCAGTGCTGAGACTCACATTCAGCTGACTCACAGCCTTTTGGTTGTAAATGCTCAGGTCCAGAACAACCTATAAGCACTGCAGTGGGCATTTTTACACCTCGAAGCGTCACTCATTGCAGTGATAACATCAGATTAGTGCTGATGATGCTGTTGCAGAGGGATAAGTTAAATTTCTGATGTCACGGTGCTCAACAATCACTGACCAATTTATTAGGAACTCATTTGCTAATGTTCATTCATGCAAATATCTAATCAAGGAATCATAAAGCAGCAGCTCAGTACATAAACTCATGCAGGCATGAGTGAAGAGCGTCAGTTAATGTTAAGATCGAACATCAGATTGAAGGAAAGAGTGATCTCAGTGACTTTCACCATGGTATGGTTGTTAGTGGCTGGTTAGAGTGTTTCAGAAAGTGCAGATCTGCTGCGATTTTCACTGGCAACTAGATTTCACAGATTTAAAACTAAAGAATGTGGTCAGAATTTAATTATAGAGCACATTTAACACAGCAAAACTTGTTCCTTAGTGCTTTACAATAAGACATATAATATCCAAAGACAATGACAACAATAACAACAATTAATCAAAAGCTAAAGAATAAAATGAGACTAGCGTTAAAGACTCTCAGTGTTGGAGAGGCCCGGGTGTTAAAAGGTAAATTGTTGCAGATCTTGAAAGCTATAGAAAAAGCACAATCTATACAGCAAAATATATGTGCAGTGGAACTTGAATGTTGAGTAAAAACATTACAAACAGGTATTATCAGAGGAAGGGTACGATAACTCAAATAATCTCTCTTTACAGCAGTTGGGAAGAGAAATTGCATCTCCGAACACACAGTATTGTCCAGTTTTGAATGCAGTTCCTAATAATTTAGTCGCTGTAAATGATTGTGTTCAGTTTTCTTGTTCAAAAGAAAGTGTAGTTGCAGATTCGAGAGTGTTGAACCGGCATCCAGTGGACTTGGGATTTACTTTGGGGTTAAATCTAGTGGGTTGCACATTAGGGGCACAACCCAGTAACCCCTGAGGGTTATAAATGTGCACCTTTAAGCATCTGTAGGCTGTTAAAACTGCATAGTTGTGTAAGTGTAGCTCTATAAGTGCCTGTCATATGGCTGAGCGAGGTGGTTCTGTGGTGTGATTGTTGTATGACTCCGGTATTTGTTATGAGTTCTGCAGTGTGCTGCACTAGTGTAGGGGTTATTCAGGTGTAATAAACTGCCCAGGAAGGTTCTACACGGTTCACAGAACCACAGTTACATATGTAGCTAGCGCTTTATGTATCAGCACTGGCTGTTCAATGTCTGTCCTGGACTCTCATTATTGTGTTTTTTTTCCTGCATTTTCACTCCCCATCCCCTGATTAGAGCTTGAAAGAGTCTTACGAGGTAAGACACGTCAGTCTATGTTCATTCTTCCTTTAAATACATAGCTGTAGTTCGTTCTTGTCTCGTCTGTCCCGGTTAAATTACCGAGAGCCTCGTTGCATGCACTTTTGCATGTCAGTGTGAAATGTGATGAAATCTAAACTGCAGAAAAATGATGTTTGTTGTTAGAATGTGCTGTAGAGAGCAGGACGAGCTTTACATGACAAAAAGTGTGTGGGTTATTCACAGGAAATTCAGTCGTGCACTGTGGACATGGGCATTACGACAGACAGCTCGAACCATCCAGACAACAAAAGCAAGAACAGATACATCAACATCCTGGCCTGTAAGAGAACCAATTATTTTGTACTACACAAACACATAAGTTTAGTCTGTAAAGAGAACTGTGACAATCTTTGTGTTAAAGAGAACTGCTTCGTGAACTATTAATGGACTCATCCCCAGAAAGACAGACAGACAGCACGAAAGATCAAGTCATTTTTTCTTCTTCTTTCCAGATGATCACAGTCGAGTCAAGCTAAACCATACTGCAGAGAAAGATGGGAAGACTGCAGACTATATAAATGCCAGTTATGTGGATGTAAGTATAATGAGTGTATTTAGTGTAAAGTATTAATCACTATAGAAAGCTGTACAATCTTTGTAATAGTTATTTCTTATTGTGATCAGTGCTTTTTGCTCTATACGTATAATCTGTTGAGTCTTAAATAAGGCAGTGAACATTTGATAACTTCAGCAAAATACAATTTATGTTATAACTAGAATTAAATGAGAAATTATGCTGATGCTCATATTCATAAGTTGCTCAAAAGCTACTGGTTACACGATTGCACTTGATGATATGGTTATAGAAAGGAAATAATTTATGATCACACTCTCTGGTGTCACCCAGATGAGGATGAGGTTCCCTTTTGAGTCTGGTTGCTCTTAAGGCTTCTTCCTTATATTGTCTCAGGAAGTTTTTCCTCACCATCCTCACCTTGACTTGCTCATTAGGGATAAATATAACGTATACATGGCACGGTGGCTTAGTGGTTAGCACGTTTGCCTCACACCTCCAGGGTTGGGGGTTCGATTCCCGCCTCCGCCGTGTGTGTGTGGAGTTTGCATGTTCTCCCTGTGCCTCGGGGATTTCCTCCCTGGTCCAAAGACATGCCTTGTAGGTTGTTTGGCATCTCTAAATTGTCCGGAGAGTGTGTGTGCCCTGCGATAGATTGGCACTCCGTCCAGGGTGTATCCTGCCTTGATGCCTGAGATAGACACAGGCTCCCCGTGACCTGAGAATAGATCGGATAAGCGGTAGACAATGAATGAATGTTCCAGCTTGGGCTGACTTACAGAGAGGTACTATTTCTTATTAATCTTTACAAGATGTTTAAATTGTTTTAGGGCTACAAACACCCAAGAGCTTACATTGCAGCCCAGGGTCCACTGAAGACAAGCTTGGAAGACTTCTGGAGGATGGTGTGGGAGCAGAACGTCAGCGTCATCGTCATGATAACCAACCTGTTGGAGAAAGGGCGTGTAAGCAGAAGCAGACTTATGACATACTTTATAATAAGAGAGCTCAGATATTTGGAGTATGACTTATACGAAATGTCAATATGAAATTTCGAGACAGATGTGTTGTATTAGAGCTGGAAATAAATTCTACAGTGGAAGACTTGAGCACTTTAGTATACTTTGCTTTATATATGTGCTTTATTATCAAGCAATCTGTCGTTATTTGGTCAACGAAAATGGTTGTGGCATCAAAATGTTCTTATATATTTACTGCTACGACTTATATTAATGAGAAATGATGACAAAAGCAGCTCTATAATTATTAGCAGTGATCTCAGCCATCTGGAGGCTACTATATCATATAAAATCATAGAAATCTTTAAAAAAAAAAATCACATAACTCTTCCCACAGAGAAAATGTGACCAGTACTGGCCTATGGAAAACCAGGAGGAGTATGGAAGTTTTCTTGTCACGCTGAAAAGTACCGTAATGTTGGCTTACTACACCAAGCGGACCTTCACCCTGAGGAACATCAACAACAAAAAGGTTCTCCATCATCATGCTTCAGTAATCTGAGCAAGATTTTATACAACAGGATGATAAAACTGTCAGAACTGAACTTTTACGTGTCTGTGTTATAGGGCTCTCTGAAGAGTCGCAGTCAGGAGAGAACCATCGATCAGTACCATTACACTCAGTGGCCTGACATGGGTGTGCCTGAGTACACACTTCCTGTGCTGAAATTTGTACAGAAGTCGTCTGAGGCATGGAGCACTGAGTCTGGCCCTGTGGTGGTGCACTGCAGGTAAACATCTGGAGAGACAATGAATCTGGATATCTGTGTGTGTACTTTATAAATAATATTAGAGTTTAAACAATGATTAGTAAAGATGCTTTATGTATGTGTTTAGTGCTGGAGTGGGAAGAACAGGAACTTACATTGTGATAGACAGCATGCTGAAGCAGATTAAAGCTGAAGGGACGGTGAACATCATGGGCTTCCTGAAACACATCCGCACCCAGAGGAACTATCTGGTGCAGACTGAGGTAGCTACAACTCAGCAGTACAAATCTCTACTATTACAGAAGCAGCACTTGACCTCATGCTATACTTGTCTCCATATTTTATGGGCTGTAGAAATGATGGGAGAAATTGCTCAAAGATTTGATATGAATGTCCACTCAATGGCCAAAGTATTAGGAACCTCATTCTAAATCGGGTAACATTGTGTGATTAGAGATGCTTTCCTGTTCAGAACTGTTGTAAAGAGTGATCGAGTTACCGTACCCTTCCTGTCAGTTTCAACATGTCGGTCCTCTCATCAACAGGTTGTGTCCTCGAACAGAACCACTTCTTACTGACTTGTAGTTTTTGTAGGGTTTTTCACAACATTATTTTAAACACTAAAATCAGTTATCTGTGAAAATCCCATCAGATCTGCAGTTTCTGAAACTACACTAACAACTATGCCATGGTCAAACTCACTGAAATCATGCTTTCCCTCAATCTGATGTTCAATTTTAATGTTAACTGATGCTCTTGACTCACACCTACATGCTTTCATGCACTGAGCTGCTGCTTCATGAGAGACCTATCACATAAATGTATGGAAGAACAGATGTACAGGGCAGTGAGTGTATATATTAATCATCTAGTGTAAATGAATCTAGAAAGATGTTGAGGTTTTCTTTGGGAGTGACAACATTGGACAGGATTAGGAACGAGTACATCAGAGGGACAGCTCATGTTGGACGTTTGGGGGACAAAGTTAGGGAGGCCAGATTAAGATGGTTTGGACATGTTCAGAGGAGGGAGAGTGAGTATATTGGTAGGAGAATGTTGGACATGGAGCTGCCAGGCAGGAGGCAAAGAGGAAGGCCAAAGAGGAGGTATATGGATGGAATTAATGAGGATATGAAGCTAGTGGGTGCAAGGGTTGAGGATGCAGAAGATAGGGATAGGTGGAGAGAGATGATTCACTGTGGCGACCCCTGAAGGGAAAAGCCGAAAGAAGAAGAAGAAGAAGTGTAAATGAATCTAGTGATCCTGAATGAATGGTGCATTTGTATTACATATAGAGGTACAAGCTGACATTGAACTCAAACTGACTGCTGCACTGTGAATATTTATAACACACCTTTACATGACATCTGAGCATTCATGTTTCAAGTTTCAACATAATAATTATGGATTAAATGAAGTCACGAGATCTCAGATTGTCAAGACTGATCCAGATGGTCACTAACAGACACTCAGTCATTTAGTCATCAAACAGAATACACTCGGTAAAGACTAACTTGTTACTCAGGGGACTGTAGCCGGGTTACAGGTCATGTGACAAATCAGGTGGCGAAGGAAACAACAAAACTTTCAAAACTGTCACTTACTAACTGCTCTGGGTTTCCATGAGCCCCAAGTTAAAAATCATATTGCATTAGTAAGGAATTCATTTTCTAATTCTTCTTGTTTTTTTTCCTCAGGAACAGTATGTTTTCATTCACAACGTCTTAGTAGAAGCCATCAGGAGCAAAGAGACGCAAGTATCAGCTAGCCACATTCATGCTTACGTCTCTGATCTTCTCACTCCTGGACTGACAGGCAAAACTCGTCTAGAGAAACAGTTTAAGGTTTGATGAAATGACCCCATGGCTTTGCTTTTGGATGAGAAGGAACGAGACAATGATCTCATCTGTTTGTTTTTACTGCAGTTGATTAGCCAGAAGGGTGTGAATCAGGATGACTACACGACAGCGCTGAAAGAGTGCAACATACCAAAGAACAGGCCTTCAGCCCTCCTGCCTGGTGAGTAGTGCTGAGGTATACAGTGTGTTCTCTCAGAGCATTAAGCTCCGAGACTATAAGACTGAAGTTGGTTTGTAGCTCTTACATTAACACTTATAACTCGTCTTAAGGTATGCATACTGATGTGGACCAATTTTACATGAGAAAATAACATTAAATACACCACATGGCCAAAAGTATGTGCAACCCTGACCATCACACTCAAGTATGGTTTGTCCTCAAAATGTTTAAAGCACACAATTGTATAGAAAGTCTCTGTATGCTGTAACATTACAGTTTCCCTTCACTGAAACTAAAAGACTCAAACCCTGTTCCAGCATGACAATGCCCCTGTGCAAAAAGCCCCTGAGCTCCATGAAGACATGGTGTGTTAAGGTTGTAATGGAAGAAGTGGAGTGTCCTGCACAGAGCCCTGCCTCTGACTCAACCCCACTGAACACCTTTGGGATGAACTGGAACACCGACTGAACCCCAGACCTCCTCACTCTCACAACATCAGTGTCTGATCTCACTAATGCTCTTGTAGCTGAACGATCACTAATCCCCACAGCCACGCTCCAACATCTAGTGGAAATCCTTCACAGAAGAGAAGAGTGGGAAATTGATAAAAAAAAAAAATCTAGTATATGATGTTCAAGAAGCACATATTGGTGTGTATGTGTTCACATACTTTTGACCATATAACGTGTATTTTTATATGAAATTTACTTCATTTCTGTATCTGTATCCACAAAATCCAAAGTGTTCATGGTGCAAGATGAGACAGCCATATGCAATGCTTCATACCACCATAAGAAAACCTTAAATGCAAAAGAACTGGCACACACAGTCAGTCTAACTCCCTTGATATGCTCTTCTGGTATCTCTTGACATGCTAGGATGTTAATATCATCAATTTCAAGAGTGGCAGAAAAGGCACAATGTAGCTTTGGCCAACAGTACACCAGTGCATCCTGCTCCAAAAAAAATCTGTCCATGAACCACTTTGCCCATCTGTTTGCATTCTGCTCTGCCAAGGTTACAGAGAGAAAAAAAGAAAGAAAAAAAAAACCTTTTTGGGAATTTGGGAATTCTTGGGCACTGAGAGTCCGCTAGGTGTGCATTTATTAAATTCCCAGAGCATGCTTGCCCACTTTAACTTCACTTGTGCCCGATCAGAGATGGATATAGAACACCATTGTGGTTCTGTCAGTCTGGACTAGTTTGTGTGAACCCCTCAGATGTTCTTGGACTGTTGCACAATGAGCCACACAGCATTTTTGAGGAGGTTAATATAAAACGCTCAAGATTTTCCATGCACCCCCTCAGCCAGGAAGTGTCTGTCATTACACTCTCCCTCTTGGCATGGAGAGCAAGCCAAGGGCACGGCTATGAAGAGGAAATATACGAACTAAGAACTGCTGCTGTAGTCATTATCCCAGGAACTCTATTCACAACATGCTAATATGAAACATCCTTTCAACAAACTTAGGGCTGTTTGACTTTTATGTACTGTAACACTTCTTAATCCCACCATCCGGAGTCACCAGGAAGAGGATGTGGAGGAGTTTCTGAGTTTGGTTTCTCTCAAGGTTTCTTCCACATGTCATTAGCATCAGTTGTGCTCACTCCTGCTGCCGAACCTCTACTCTGTGCTCTGCTTCTATGGACCTGAGCTATTAAGTCATTTGTTTCTTTCCATTCCTGCTGCAACAACACAGCAAACCTGGTCAGTTATTTCACATTAGGAGGCTGAGCAGCTGCTGTCCCTAGTGCTGCAATTCTGCATGTGTATTTTTTCTGTCCAGAGCCTCTGAGACTGCTTATCACTGCAGTAATGGTGCTAACCACAAGTAGGTCACTGTCACAAAGTTATGACTCTTATGTTATTTGTATCTGTCATCACCAAAACTCCACTAGTTCCAAAGGAAGCTGCTCCTGATGTCCAGAGTAAAGCTTTTTGTGTGTCAGTCACAGTCATGTCTGCATATTAGCAGTTTTAATCCCGATCTCTGTGTGCAGTGGAAAGATCCAGAGTAAGTCTGTCTTCGACTGGCGCGGATTCTTCAGACTACATTAATGCTTCTTACATCATGGTGAGAACTCTTTCCACATGGCACTTTTGGCTGATTGTATAGTCTCAAGATTATTGTGATTGAGTTTTTAGAGTGTGTTCTGTTTTGCAGGGTTACCATCAAAGCTGTGAATTCATCATCACCCAGAGACCCCTGACCAGCACTATACAAGACTTCTGGAGGATGATCTGGGACCACAATGCTCAGATCATCATATCTCTGCCAGATGCACAGAATATGGTCAGTCATTACACACACTCGAGCTCAATCTGCATTCTTCTATAGCACTGATGTTGAAATAACATGTTTTCTTACAGAGTGAGGAAGAGGAGTGTGTTTACTGGCCCACTAAAGAGCAGCCAATCAGCTGTGAGACCTTTACAGTGAAGCTGGCAGGAGAAGATCAGATTTGTCTGTCTTATGAAGAGTCTCTGGTGGTGCAGGACTTTATTTTGGAAGCCTTAAAAGTAAGAAAATCACACAAATGCATTCAGATACAACTATTTCATCAAGTATTATCTCCACTTTTGTAGTGGAATTTACTTAATTGTTTTTTTTAACACTGATTTATACAATTTGTCTAACAGTGTCTAATAGTGCACACGATTCTTCTGTGACACAAAGTTTGTTTAAACACCAAAACCAATTCAATAATACTGGGTCAGTACATCTTGAACCACTTTACCTGCAAATACGGATACATGCGTTATGGGATATGTCTCGGGTTAGCTTTTCACATCTGGATTCTGATATTTTTATACTATTCCCCTTGGGATAAGATCGAGGTCTGGGCTTTGACTTGGTCATTTAAATACTGTCAGGTTATTACTCTACACTAGCACTAGGATCATACAGTACAAAGGGTCTAAGAGTGTTGCAAACTGGAACTGGCTTCTTTCTAGATCCATCCTGCCCTCAAGTCTGACCAGATTTCCAGTCACATTTGATTAAAATTATCCCCAAAACACAATGCTACCACCACCGCGCTTTAATGTGTGGATGTTGTTCTCATTGTTTTGACTGTTTAGTTCTTGTAAAATGTAAGGATTCATAACATGGCCAATTTTTTTTTTAATTTTCTCCTCTCTCCTTGAGTTTGTCGAGTGTATGGATCATGCTTCTCCTGTGAGTCTGAGCTGGGGATTTCTCCTGCTCCCTTGGGCTCTTATGTCTCTGAATATCTCCCTGGACTTTTGTTGAACGTCATCCTTTACAACTAGATGCATTTGTACCATATTCTTCTCCTTTTTAAATAATAGCTCAGGTGGTGCTTTGGGATATTTTTATTTTTATATACCCTATTTTTTTTTTAATAAATCCTGGCTTTTTTAATGAATCCAGGACTTTTCCCCCAGACTTGTTTTAATAGCTCCCTTGTTATCATGATGCTGTTTATTTAGATGTTTTCTCTGACAGGCTGGGTGGGTCTTCTGGGAACAGATGCATTTCCTCATTTCAACTTAAATGTTTATTATCTTTTTTTTGGCTATTAATGTGCTATTTTATGTTAAGTCCAGTTCAGTTCCAGGTTGTAACACTACAAAATGTAGCAGATATCAAGGAGATTTAATACTAATGTACATAAGGTACTATACATTGAGTTTCTTCTCTCCTGTATGTATTAATGGTTATTGTTGACTGTATCACTGAATGACAGGACGACTACGTGTTAGAGGTTCGCTGCTATCAGGCGCCACACTGGCCCAATCCAGACAGACCCATCAGTAATGCCTTCGAGCTCATTAACATCATCAGGGAGGAGAGTGCACATCGAGAGGGTGCTATTGTGCTTCATGATGGGTAGGTGTTATATGTGGCACAATCCCAAAAAATAATACGGACTGTATTGTTCTGTATTGATTTTTGGTGTGTTATACCCTGTGTGCATTGTTCTGTATGGTAGTTTAATAAGAAAAATAAGGAATATGGATTCTGAGCAGGATTGTAATTCTGTGAATGAATGTGTGTAAATAAACAGTGTATTTTGAGTCTGGGAGCAATTGAGTGAAAAGATTTGAGCATGGACATATGTATAAAAGAATCCACACCTAGTCACTTGCTGATGATTATCTAGGCATTTCCGGGAATTTAAGAAGGAATTCCTAGATGTTTACGCAAAATTACAAAATGTCTTTAAGAAATTCTTACTACTTATTATTAATAACCACATTTCAAATTGGGGATTAATAAAGTACTCTCTAATCTCTACTCTACTATTAATAACCAAATTTTCCCTTTATTAAAATTAATAAAGTATACTCTTCTCTTCTCTATTATTATTATTAGTAGTAGTATCCACTCTATTCTCTATGATGATGATGATGATGAAGATGGTTTGTTTAGGTATGGAGGCTCCAGTGCCGGGACACTCTGTTCCTTGATGACCCTGATTAATCAAGCTCGAGGAGGAGAACATGGTGGATGTCTATATGACCGCAAGGATGACCAACCTGATGAGACCAGGAGTATTCAGCGACATTGTGAGGACCCTTCCCATTATTTTCCCTATTTGTTTATAACCGTTTCAGTTCACACAAGAGTCTGTATAAAAGTATGTACTTTATAGCAAAAGACATCATGTATTGATGAAGGAGTGATTAAAAAGTGTAAGATGTTAAAAAAAGCTGCTCATCTCGGTGTTTCCAGGAGCAGTATCAGTTTCTTTACAAAGCGATATTAAGCTTGGTGAGCAGCAAGGAAGACGAGAAAACGCTTCATTCCACGGAGAACAACGGCAACATCCCGGCCGGCTCGGCAAACAGCACAGAAAGTCTCGAGTCTCTTATGTAATGTAAATAAGTCACATGTTTCTAAATGATATAAAGAGATGATATCATTTGACTTTGTTTACATTAAGGTAGAGTGTAGCCATTTGGCTTTACACATCACACCCCTAAAAAACAACAACAACACAACAACAAAACAAAGCCCTCAGTACAGGACGTTCTGATACAGGATGTGATTTGGTCTTTAATCGTGCCTTTTTGTAAACGGTATACTTTATAAAGCGATTTGATATGTTATTGTTGGAACTAATGCCAAAATTTCTACTCTTTTCAGAATGTTGACTGCCGCACTGCTAGTGATGTCTATTTAGTCGAGTTAAAATGTAATATTTATAAGTAAAAAGATATCCGCAGATTTTATAGATATATAAATGTAGCTTAAGTACATTATTACACAAAGAAACATTTCAGATATATGACTTCACACTGATCACATCAACAGACCAAACCCTATTTGTATAAAAAATTTCTATTTTACTACTTTTGTTTGACATAAGAGTTTAACCACGTGTTTTTTTCTTTTAGGAGATGTGTGTATACAGTTAAGTGACAGTGCTGTTTTATTCCATGTCTGTGTTTCGTTACTTTTGATGCATGAAATTTATGTAGATGTAAAGCAATGATTAATGTCTGTGAACTATGCCTGTAAGTTACTGAGTTTGTGTGTCTAACTGCTGATTAAGTGACTATGCTGTGTACTTCTTTAAATGAGACAGGAAGAAAACACTACAACCTCTAAACTCGCACGTACTGTGTAAGCATCTCAATGTAACTGTTGCATCTTAACCTGTGAATCAGAGAGGACCCAGTATTAACACATTCCACTTTCCCCTCGGAGTAAAATGAGGTAAACGTATTCGGTTTGTATTCTGCTGGGGTTTGTTGATCTAGTTGGTTTTATATAAAAGATGACTTACACAAGCTGTTCTGCCCTGTGTCCTCTTCGTGCACTATTTTAGGTTACTTTTATTTGTGTACAGCTGCCCTACATGTGTTTTATGTGACTGTGCTCCTGGTGTGTTAGAAAATCATACATCTGTTGCACTCAGTGGACACGTTACAGACGGGATTTATTAACCTTTTTTTTTTTTTAACATAAATAAACCTGAAATCAACAAAGCGCCCACTGATGGCTCAAAGAGTAGGGCCGGTCATGCAACTGGTTTAGACTGGCCACTTCCACTGGTTTGCAGGGGCGTCTTCGATCAGTGGTTCCCATGGTTTCCATTCTGCCATCTTTCTGGATAAAGCCAGCTCTGACTCTGCCTGAAAAATATTCCATACATACTTCTTTACACACTGCAACTTCACAATGTTGTGACATTTTCAGTTATTCATGATGCCACTATTTGGAATCCGCTTATTCACAATATATGACCAAAAGTATGTGCACCCCTGACCATCACACCCATATGTGGTTCTTCTCCAAAATGTTTCCACAAACTTTGAGGCACACAATTGCACAGAAAATCTCGGTGTGCTGTAACATTATAATTTCTCTTCACTGGAACCCTGTTCCAGCATGACAATGCCCCTGTGCCCAAAGAGTGGAGCTCATTATAACAGCAAACACAGGGGTGATGGTCAGGTGTGCACAAACTTTTGTGTATTTAGTGTGCATATATACTGATACAATGGGGAGAGAGCACTGCTTTTATTAACAAAGTTTTGCTAATCTACTTAATCTATGTTGTTGCTACTGTAGATTGGTATGTTTGAAAAAAAAAAAATCCAACAATTTGTTTAATATAACAAATCACTGTGTTTTATTAAAAGATCATAAGCAAGAAAGATAGTGATAAAAGATTTTTTTTGAGCTTTCTAGAAAATGGCAAACACTAAAAGTGCAAATGTTTTTCATTTTCATTTCAGAGGATTAAGAAATAAAAATCACAACATGAAATAACTCAATGACACACACGTAAATATTTAGTACAGTATAATTTATATATATATATATATATATATATATATATATATATATATATATTAGTTGATGCTGCTATGCTGGTTTTGGTTTTCAATACAGAATAATGTGTGAGAAAAAGCCGTAACCCACGGCAACCTTCACGCAGATGCACTTATGTTTACGCGCTGTCATCTCGTTATATCTAGATAATGTATTATAAATTCCTCTGTCCTGCCCCTGCTGCTCATTTTGAGAGAGTTTTCTGTCCCGGGTGCTGCTGCAGTGTGTAGGAGTTCAAGCAAAATTGTTGCCTTTAAAGCACAGTAATTACTGCTGGCTTTGACAAACAGAACAGCTTAAATGTTCTGCTGCCTTTTTTATTTTTTTTGGCAAAAGTTTTTTTTTGCCTTTGTTCGGTGTCAGTGCATCGGCTTTGTACTCACTTGTGCGATGACCTCTTCAATCTGGCCACAGTTGATCATCTTTTCAAGTTTCTCCACATCAGGTTCCTTTAGAGAACATCATGCCACAAGAATCAAAGACGGTTCAGTTCAGTTCATTCGTTATCGCTACATTAGGGAACTGTAATGATTTGGCAGAGTGGTGTGTGTAAAAAAAAAAAAAAAAAAAAAAAAAAAAAAAAGAGTCGACGTTTTTAAAAAGAAGGCGAGAAAGCCGACAGACCAGTAACTCTGACTCTCATACATCGGTCTTGCTCTAGTCGTGAACTAACAGTAGGTCTGATTTCAAACACAGCTGGTCACACATCAGTAGGAGATTAATATTTCATAGCAGATTTAATCTCATCATCAAAATAACAAACCACTGCCTTTGAACCGAAATCATATACTGTATGGAAACCTGATGTTTACAGCCCTTCTCATCCATCGCATCACATTATCTGCAGTCTATCAGACGCTTTATGCTGTTCTAATCAGAGGTGTTCTTACCGATTTTACATGGTTGAGTCGCTCGTTTATAAGCTGCTCCGTGTACTTCCTGTAGGCGGCATCCTGAGGCATGGCTTGGACGCTGCCCAGAATCTTGGAGTACAAAATCCTAAGACGCTTGGGGCAGAAAAGTGGCAAATAAGATGAGATTTAGTTCATCAGTCAGGGTTTTACATGAGTTAGTCTTCTTCTGCATTAATGTATACACACACACACACAGAAGCACGAGTAGGTTGTGAACACTTTGTCCTCTCCAAATATTACAGTACTTTAATGAATACTGTATACACAAACTATATAGCTTTAGCCTAAAATCATGGTGTACAAAATCCTAAGAAAGAAATGACAACGTTCAACAGCTGCATGTTTATATTTATTAACTTGCATAAGGTGAATGAACGCAAGCCTACAGTTACATTTCACTTGAGAAACACTGTTTAATAAAAGCCATCCTCATCCTGAGTCTTCCTCGCTCTTATAACTAGACAGCTTTCCTTATAACATGCATTAAGACAGCTGAATAAAAAGCATGGACTTTACCTCATTTGGGTTCAGGGAAACAGCCAGGCCCACCAAGCCTGTAGTCTGGGGGGGAAAAAACGAATGAACTATTGTACTGAATATGAATCACAGTCGCACTTCTGAGGACGTAAGCTGAGAAGGCATTTTAAAACATAAACAAACCTTGTGAGTTAATTGTGAATGAATTCTTTGGGCACTGATACCTGTTTTGCCAAAATGCTTGAACAAAAGCTTGGAGACTAGATCTGTCATTAAATAAACATCTACCATGCTGTACAGCTAAATGCTGTTAATGTACATGAAGTCATTTAAACTTGACAGGAAAATTCATACATAAAGTGCAGTAATAACCGATGGTCGTGTATGTTTCCATCTAAGATGATAATCCGAGCTCGAACGCCCCAACATTACTAATACACAACTTCAATAGCTTCCTGCCTTTCACTGAGCAACATGAAAGCTATGTAAGTGCTGATACTGCCCCTTTGTGGACAAAATTCATCATGCATTACAAACCAGATCTGTGTCTGTGACTCTATAAGTAATAATTACAGCACTTGTTAATGTACAAATGTTGGAATTTATTTATTTTTTGCTCTGGTAGGAAAAAAATGCTATTGCTGCTAATGCTACAGCTCAGTCACAGTCATACGGTTAAAAGGACACCAAGAAAGTACGATCAACTGCGTCCTATTATAAGTGAGGCTTCGGCCCATGTGTTCAAAAAAGTATTACAGAAACGTTATCGCATCAGTTACTACATACAGTGATGGCTCTGCTCATTACCACTAACACTCTGTACAGTGTAGACAACAAAACCATCACATCTGCTCACTTCCGATGTATTGGGAGGGAAAGACAGAATCCCATAAGCATCTCCACATCATCTATTTCTTAAAGACCAGTTAAGAAAAAAAAGCCCAAACTCCACCAGTCCTGAATCCTTCTTGCTATAAGTACTGGAGTCTTTCACTCAGACTTGCTTTGCAGTGGGATGAAGTGGGCTGTGAATAACTCTTACTCTTACAGGACAGTCACAGTGCACTGCAGCGCCTCAGGGACATTATATAATCACTTACAGTCCTCTGACTCAGTCAGCAAGCTTATTTGTACAAAAAAATGACATTGTGCTTTTCAGGTTTATCTTTTGCTTCATTCTGAGATTATTAGTAATGTTTCTAAACACATATATTCTTGATCACATTCAGTTATATAACATTTTTTTCTTCTGCATAATTAACTATAGACTGATACACTATCTACTTACTGTACACACACACACACACACACCTCACTGTGCTCTTCACTATAATACACACTGATAAAATACACACACACACACACACACACCTCACTGTGCTCTTCACTATAATACACACTGATATCTACTTACTATACACACACACACACACACACACCTCACTGTGCTCTTCACTATAATACACACTGATACACTTTTATACTTACACACACACACACACACCCACTGTGCTCTTCACTATAATACACACTGATACACCATCTACTTACTGTACACACACACACCCACTGTGCTTTTTTTCCCCCTATCCATACACCCCACAATACACCATCTCTTCTCTCTCCACACACCCCACAACCCCCTCTCTTCTTCATCTACACACACTGCCCCCCCCCTCTCTTCCATCTACACCACACAATGCCCCCTCTCTCTCTCTCTCCATCTACACCACACAATGCCCCCTTCTCTCTCTCTCCATCTACACCACACAATGCCCCTCCCTCTCTCTCCATCTACACCACACAATGCCCCTCTCTCTCTCCATCTACACCACACAATGCCCCCTCTCTCTCTCCATCTACACCACACAATGCCCCTCTCTCTCTCCATCTACACCACACAATGCCCCTCTCTCTCTCCATCTACACCACACAATGCCCCCTCTCTCTCTCCATCTACACCACACAATGCCCCCTGTCTCTCTCTCCATCTACACCACACAATGCCCCCTCTCTCTCTCTCCATCTACACCACACAATGCCCCCTCTCTCTCTCCATCTACACCACACAATGCCCCCTCTCTCTCTCTCCATCTACACCACACAATGCCCCCTCTCTCTCTCTCCATCTACACCACACAATGCCCCCCTCTCTCTCTCCATCTACACCACACAATGCCCCCTCTGTCTCTCTCCATCTACACCACACAATGCCCCCTCTGTCTCTCTCCATCTACACCACACAATGCCCCCTCTCTCTCTCTCCATCTACACCACACAATGCCCCCTCTCTCTCTCCATCTACACCACACAATGCCCCCTCTCTCTCTCCATCTACACCACACAATGCCCCCTCTCTCTCTCTCCATCTACACCACACAATGCCCCCTCTCTCTCTCCATCTACACCACACAATGCCCCCCTCTCTCTCCATCTACACCACACAATGCCCCCTCTCTCTCCATCTACACCACACAATGCCCCCTCTCTCTCTCTCCCCTCTACACCACACAATGCCCCCTCTCTCTCTCTCCCCCTCTACACCACACAATGCCCCCTCTCTCTCTCTCCATCTACACCACACAATGCCCCCTCTCTCTCTCTCCATCTACACCACACAATGCCCCCTCTCTCTCTCTCCATCCACACCACACAATGCCCCCTCTCTCTCTCCCCATCTACACCACACAATGCCCCCTCTCTCTCTCTCCATCTACATCACACAATGCCCCCTCTCTCTCTCCATCTACACCACACAATGCCCCCTCTCTCTCTCTCCATCTACACCACACAATGCCCCCTCTCTCTCTCTCCATCTACACCACACAATGCCCCCTCTCTCTCTCTCCATCTACACCACACAATGCCCCCTCTCTCTCTCCATCTACACCACACAATGCCCCCTCTCTCTCTCTCCATCTACACCACACAATGCCCCCTCTCTCTCTCTCTCCCCCTCTACACCACACAATGCCCCCCTCTCTCTCTCTCCCCCTCTACACCACACAATGCCCCCTCTCTCTCTCTCTCCCCCTCTACACCACACAATGCCCCCTCTCTCTCTCTCCATCTACACCACACAATGCCCCCCCTCTCTCTCTCCATCTACACCACACAATGCCCCCTCTCTCTCTCTCTCCATCTACACCACACAATGCCCCCTCTCTCTCTCTCCATCTACACCACACAATGCCCCCTCTCTCTCTCCCATCTACACCACACAATGCCCCCTCTCTCTCTCTCCATCTACACCACACAATGCCCCCTCTCTCTCTCCATCTACACCACACAATGCCCCATCTCTCTCTCCATCTACACCACACAATGCCCCCTCTCTCTCTCTCCATCTACACCACACAATGCCCCCTCTCTCTCTCTCCATCTACACCACACAATGCCCCTCTCTCTCTCTCCATCTACACCACACAATGCCCCCTCTCTCTCTCTCTACACCACAAATGCCCCATCTCCTTCCATCTTTCACTAACACAATTGGAACCATTCTCACTCACATGTTACACCACATTATATTACCCCTTTATTCTCTCTCTCCCTTACACCACACAATGCCCAACTTGATTCCATTAAACTTATTATAAATGCTTTACACTGCACAATGTCCTTAATATACAAAAAACCAAAAAAAGTTTACCGTTTTATTACATTAGCTCTGTAATTTTCAATTCGGACCCAATTTCTACCATAAAATGGACAAAACATCAGCCCCTTAAAAGCTACATCCACACTCATTAAAAAAAAAGCAACTTAGATTAATTAAACTTAGTTTATTAACATGCTTTACACTGCACAATGTCCTTAATATACAAACAACAAAACAACAGTCACGTTTTATTACACTATAGCTCTGTCATTTATCTAATACTCCACCCTAATATTCCTATATAAAGGACAAAACATCAGCTCCCTGTACAAAAGCTACATCCACAGCTCAGCATAAAGACACGCTATACAAATGATTAAATGACCTCCATACGTACCTTTTTAATCACACCAGCCATAGCTGCTAGCCGTCTACGCTACTTTCCGTCGCTGGAAGATGACGTCAGAAGGACGCGCCTCTATAGTAGCTCTAGTGTTGTGTTGATTTTTTTTTTTTCTTTTTATGGAAGAAAAACAAAAAGACATAAATATTTGAATTTAAAAAAAGTTTTAAGTAAAATAAACATATCTATGTGTCAATATCTAGATTTAAATATTTTCGTTGGTACAATTTCCGATTTAATGATTCAGCTTTCAATAAATTCTGACTCCTGTGTTCAGGGTGTTAATTTCGGAGCTCGGATTCAACCAGTAAAAATTTAGGATGCAAAATAAACGTCTCTTAATAATAATTTAAGTAAAAATATCAAGTTGAACATCCGGGTTACTCAGTGCTTGGCAAACTGTTTAGCGCTGTTCTGCATGTCCTGCAGTATGATGTCTCCCCCTAGCGGCAGCGCACCGACATCACCACAGCATCAGAACTGCGTCAATGTTTTCATGGGCTTTAAGCAGATTAATTAGAGTGAATTTAGTGTAGACAAAGAATAAAGATTCAACATGGGGCCATATATAAATATCCATACTGTATATTGAAACTGAAATGCAAGATTTTATGTAAGATTCCTACATTTTCACTCAGACATTATATTAAAATCTAAATAAATTCTTTCCTTAAAACAAAGTGATCAAATCCTTCATATGATGGCTACAGTTCTGTACTGTGGTCAATTTCTAGAATGGATTTCTTGGTGTAAAGGAAAAAGGACAAAGAAAAAAAGTAAGTTTGTTTTGATGAGTTAAATCTTGCCCTTGGTCTGGTTAAAGCCTGTTGGTGGAATAGGGGTCAAGTCTAAATATAAACTGCTGTTTGTGTCTCTGCATGAACTGTATCCTTTCATGCTTCATATCCTATCCTGTTACATTACACAGTAGACGAGGAATTCATGCCGCTTTCAGATCACCAGTGTCTGGGGCTGATGTTTGTTTACATGTGAGCTTGTTTGTTGTTACAATGGCAGAGCAACTGGACGAAGAAGAAGAAGAAGAGATTATTGATTTTGTCATCCGGAGAAGTCTTCAAGACGGTACTTTACCCGTCTGTACAAAATGGAGGTGTGTCAAATAAAGAGTTTTCTGCTCCTTAACCATATCACATGCCTAGTATTTCTTTGCATGCTTCTATTATTATTATTATTATTATTATTATTATTATTACAAGTACAATGGAAATGGAGAGTGATGAAAATCTGAAGATTTTAGCAGCTATAGACCAAGGTACAGCTAAATCCTGTTATCTCTATAGTATATACTGTGTTTATTACACAACTGATTAATCTTAATGTAAAAAAAAAAAAAAATACAAGCTATTTATTTAATTGGACATCACTATTCATAGCAAGAATATTCAAAAGCAAGCACACAGGAAATATTCAGCATACAAAGAACAAGTTCTGCTTATCTGAACAAGTGCTGTTAATCTGCTCCAGGTGATGCGGCCGCTTTGAAAGCACTGCATGGGCAAAGAAAAGCCTTTACAGAGATGGACAGGAGAGGCTGGCTTCCCTTTCACAGAGCCTCAGTTCAGCCAAACGCAGAGATACTGGAAGCTGTTTTACTCGGTGAGCGAAGATTACAGCAATATTACAGATTACAGTCATTCCACATACTGACCCTCATCATATTTCCTGTAATACAGGTAATACAAATGCTGTAGGTACAACACATGATCAATACTGTGGCATAAAACACCAGGTTAAGGGTTTACAGATGTTCAAGGATTATAACCTTTAGATGACACTTTGTGTAATCGTACAGGATGACTGCAGTTATGAAAATTTGCTGCATTAAATGTACAAATAGAGTGTGTATGGACAAAAGTATGTGGACACCTGATCATCACGTTTATCCGAGCTTGTTGATGTGACGTCTCGTCGTTCCCAAACCATGAGCATTAATATGTCTCTATATATACCAAAACTCATTGATGCATCTGGTCAGAGAAGATAAGATAATCCGATCCGATCCCACAGAACAGCTTCAGGAGCTGAAAAAGTTGAGTTCATGCTGCATAAAATAGTCTCTAATAACTTGCTTCAGATTCTACTGCATTATGGGAAATAATAATATGTGGTAGCTTAGTGGTTAAGGCATTGGACTACTACATTGACTACTGATCAAAAGGTTGTGTGTTCGAATCCCAGGTCCACCAATCTGCAACTACTGGGCCCCTGAGCAAGGCCCTTAAACCCCAAAAAATGCTCAGCTGTATAAAAAATGAGATGAAAATGTAAGTCACTCTGGATAAGGGCGTCTGCTAAATGCCAGAAATGTAAATGTAAATGACTGAAAACAGCACAATCTTACTGGAGCTCTCACCTGAAAAAGAAAAAAGTCTAAAAAATTGGCATCCTTTTTTCCCTTTTTAAACTTTTTGTATTGTTTTCTTGAGCATTGCCATCAATGTTTAGCATTTCTCCAGAAAATATTTGTCTCACAAAAATGTTCGAAGTTAAGCTGTTCATGGAACCTTTCTGAATAAATATTTCAGCCGTGCCACAGTTCAGCAATACAGCTATGAGTTTCATATCCGTAAAGAAAGTGAGACATTGATCCCAAAGCTATTTAACCTGCTAAAGAATTCTCCCTAAACTAGTTTGCTATTGTTTAAAGCTGGAGTAAATAAATTATGTTTCATACACAGACATCAGGAGTTTTCACTGTTTTTATTTTATTGTATGCAAAATAAATACATAAATAAATAAATAAATAAATAAATAAATAAATAAATAAATAAAATAAGACAATACTTTATGATTGAAAGTTGAAAAACTATTGCTTTGATTCTATCAGGTGACCAAAAAAATACAAGAGCACACACATGACCTACAGTATACACTCAATGTCCAGATTATTAGGAACCCTATTCTAAAACTGTTGTAAAGACTGATTAATTGAGTTACTCTACCCTTTCTGTCAGTCTGTTCATTCTTCTCTGGTCTGATTTTCTTTTTTCCTTCAGTTTTTGTGTTTTTTCCTGCCACAACATTCTTTAGAGACAGTTATCTGTAAAATATCGATGCAGATCTGCAGGTTCTGAAACATTCAAACCAGCCACTAACAATCATGCCATTGTCAAAGTCACTCAATTTGATGTTTGATCTTAATATTAACTGATGATCTTGACTCATACCTATATGACTTTAGGCACTGAGCTGTTGCTTTATGATGTATAGGGATTCCTAATAAATTTGTCAGTGATGTATATCTTCACTGGCGCTGTTCTGGTCCATCAGCGTCAGAGCTGCAGGTTCAGGTGCATTGTGGACATTCCTGACACTTTACACTGGAACAGTTGTATAAGAAGCAGCTGCAGTTCATTTCATTTTCCATTCTAATGAAATGGCAGATAGTAGTCAGTGAATAGAGTAGTGCATTAAAACCGGTTTGGTCTGGATCATACTCTTCATTTATCTGAGCACGATAAGAATTTTCCTTCCTGTAACACTGACTTGTTTTTCATTAGTAGATATGTATTATTCCTCAGCAGTGTGTACTGTGTGTATTCAGCTCTCATCAGATAAATATCAGACCAGCTTCTTGTCTAATAGTTACACTTATGATAAGAAAAAAAGCCACAGTGTTTCTTGTAAAAGATTGCACATGCACAACCTTTCTGTCTTTCATAGACACACCAACAATTTTACCAACAATTCTACAAATTATAAAGAATAATTATAGCAGCTCCTTTTGTGTGAAAAGTGTGCTCCTAGGGCTTTTTCTACAGATACGCATGAACTCATTCCCTGTTTTAATCATGAGGATTGAACATTTTTTCAAAGACAATCATTGTTTACAAAAACTTTATTAGACCTGTTTACTAGTTATGATAGTAAGTAGTAATAATAATAAAAGTCATGTTGGCCTTTTTATGTGCAGTCCAGTTGTATGTATAGACATCATCCATGGATTGAAGGGAAGATGAAATTCTTGTGCCACATTGGTGAATCCGTACAGTAACATACAGTGTATTCAAACAAACAGTTACAACATATAAGACAGTAACATGGGGATTTCACACGAGTGTCTATGAAAGACAGAATAGGTTGTGCATGTGCAATCTTTTATAGTGTGAGAGTTTAAGAGAGAATAGTGCAAGCTGAGAAAGTTTTATTTATGTATAAATTTATGTAGTGCAAAAACATCCTGTTGGAGTTTTGTCTGTAGGATTTGTCTGTAGGATTAGGAACAATAATAAAGTATTGTTTGTATGGTATGCTATTTAAAACAGAGCATAAGAACGTAAATAGGTAGCTTTATCCGGCTCGATTATATTTGTTTTCCCAAAACACCCAAAATCAGCAGTGCTCTCTGCTGCCCCCTGTGTTGTGTATGATGTTACTGCAGGATGTTGTGTGTTAAGTAAGATAATATTCTCTGTATAATGACAACGTTGAGGTGAGTTATCACCTCAATAGGGGCCACTGGGGCTCCGCCCCCTTAAAGTTAGTCAGAGAAAAATGCTAACGTTAAGAATAATTATATATTTAAATAACAAAATAAAATTATTTAGTCGTACTATTCTACTGTTAGTCATATTAACATTTATTTAAAGTTAAAGAAAAAAATCAAAACTGTATTTCGTTCATTTGTGTGTGTGTGTGTGTGTGTGTGTGTGCGTGCGCGCCGGACAAACGAGTGCGTATGTAGCCTCTGTAAAGTTTTGAAAAGCATGTGACTTGAGGCTGAGCTCTGATTGGTTTGTTTCAAATTGTCCTTGAACCCGCCCACTTTTGTTGTTAGCGAATCAATATTGTATTTATATATTTGGCCTCATGTGATTGGACCATTCTCAACGAGTCTCATTATCGCTCAGCAGATTAACGGTCAGTTAATGGACAGGTACTGATTAATGTGGAAGCAAGCGAGATGTCTCGAGATGAAAGAAAATTCAGTTATGTCTTTACAAAAATACACTTTCACAAGGCGTTTGAATGAAGAAAAGAAAAGAGTCAAGGAGCTTGGAGCAGATCGACCCAATCTGCAAATTCAACAGCAGTCAAGTGATCGGGGTCAAGCTTCCACTCGGTGCTTTTCCAGCACTTCTGTCAATGGAAAAGAGACTGGTCACTGAGATGACCGACTTTAACCAGAAATTGAGAAATTTCTGAAGAAAGCCAGAAAGAAAGGAGAGCAAAATTTCTTTTCAAATTTCTTTTCAACTCTCCTGTGTGTGTGTGTGTGTTTTAATAATTACCTTCATTACTTCATCACTGATAATAAACCCACATTGATCTAAAATTCACCTATTCATAGTACATTTATTGCATGCTTTAACAGTTGACTTTAACAGTAACATTTTCAATATTTTATCTTATCAGTAATGATACATAATCACATGATAAATGGTTCTTTACAGTCCTGCATTACTAACAGTTTGCTTTTAAGTTTGTTTGCTGTTGGCAGTAAAAAAAAATGCTATTTGTTTAGTAACAACATATATTACAGTGGAAAGATGCACTTTAGGACTTAAAAATATTACATTGAATTTCCATATAGAGCTGAACAGGAAGCAGAATGGATCCCATTGGTTTATATAGTGTAGAAGAGCTGCTACAGGATATTTATGTCATCTTATAGGACAGATCCTGTAGGAATGTTGCAGAAAAAATGTACAAATTCTCACTGACTCTTGTACAAGTTTCTTATAGGCATCATTTAGGATTTTGTGACAAGAGAACATAATTATGTGCAATTTTGTTTGATCAGCATCTCATGAGATGAGCGTGGAGGAGGTTACAGCTGACGGTGAGACGGCGCTGACTCTCGCTGCTCAGGCTGGACATGTGGACAATGTGAAGATGCTGCTGCAGCATGGTGCATCCCCACACAACACCAACAGCAAGAACGAGCCCCCACTTCTGCTAGGTAAATAAACCTTCATCATTTATTTCTAAAACATGACGATTCTCTGAGACGTGGCTCTATGTATTGTGTGTAGCAACAAACATAATGAGAAAAGATCATTATTTTATATACGTGAGTCTTCATGTCTAGTTTCTCCTTCCACAGCGGTCAGGGTTGGCTCCTATGACATGGTGCTGGCGCTGATATTAGGTGGTGCATTTGTGGAGCAGGTGTGTCTGAAAAAGTGGACAGCCACTCATGAGGCAGCCAAAGTGGGCTGTGCTGATATCCTGATGTTGCTACTGAGGCACGGTGGGAAGGTTACAGCTCGAGATGGCCATGGAGTCACACCACTGGGAATCGCTGCTGAGCATGGCCATGCTGACATCTTAGAAATCCTCATTGAAAATGGTAAGATGGAGCAGATATTTTTGGAACAAAGTTTCAGGGGCGAGAAGAACAAAACTGACAGCTCACAGCTTTCACAAAGTGAGAGGTGAGACAGACACAGAGACAGTTGAGTGTAGTTTTACACAAACGCAGGCAGACAAAACAAAGGGAAAGATCCAAATCGCTTATTTGAGTACAGCAATTATTTTTTTGCCATGGCAACCAAAATTTCCTCATTGTGGGACAGATAAATGATTATACTATCTTAGCCCATGTATGGAGTTAGTAATATGATTACTAATAAATCTGTCATCCATCATTTTATCCTTGAAGTGATTTATGAAGAACTCTGATTTTTAAGCCATCTGTCATGCTTTTCTTCTCCACCAGGGGGTGATGTTACTGCACAAGCGACCAATGGAGACACAGTGTTATATGATGCAACAGGCTCAGGAAACCTGGACTGCATCCTTCTGCTCCTTCAACACGGTGCAAATCCCAATGTGGCCAGTATCGCTTCTCAGCTTCCCATTCATCGTGCTGCATATGAAGGCCATTATCTGTGAGTCTGTATAACACAAGAACGTCTCTCAGCAGTCAGGGCTGCCAAAATGCTGTACAGACACTGAAATTCAGAAATGTGTTCACAAACAAGTGACCTTGTTTCCCACACAAGTACTGTGAGAAAAAATAGACACATGTGCCTCTATTTTCCAATGCCTAAGATGTCTTGGGATAGTTTACGGTGTTTTTGTTCATTTGTAGAGTGCTTAGGATTTAAATTTTGGTGAAACCTGGCAACCCTGTTTACATTTGTCTTTTAATGTTTCTGAGCTAATAAATTTTTGCAGAACTTCAAAACAGAGTGTGATTAAATAGACATCTTTTCCTTTCCCAAAATGAAACACAACAATGCATTTTATGTTGTAATTGAGCAAGAATTTAATCCATCAGCCATAATATTAAAACCACTGACAGGTAACATTGATTATTTAGTTATAGTGGCACGTGTTTAGCGGTTTGATATATTAGGGAGCAAGCAAGCAGTCAGTTGAAGTTGAAGTTGGTGTGTTGGAAGCTGGAAAAAGTGTCTGAGTGACTGTGACAAGAGCCAAATTGTGATGGCTAGATGACTGGGTCAGAGATGCACATGAGCATTCATGGTGGGTCAGAGCTAATTTGGTGGCAGGGGATCTAAACAGTATTGGGCATCTAATGATTCCCCTGAAATGGAAGAAATAGACAAAATGATTGCATTAGACTGCACATAATAGTTATCAGTATTTACTCAAATTTTAGGCACATTAGGAGAAACTACTACTTGTACACTAAAAAATTCATACATTTTTTTCATAAACATGTTGCAAAATGATTAAAAACTGACATACCTATCAATACAGACATGCTCCAATCTCAGCATTCTTTCATAGCATCTATCCCTTTAATTCAACAGAGCTCTGAAAACTTTGATCCCTGTCACAACGAAGAAGGCCATACACAAGTCTGGGATGAGTCCGGTGCACTCGGCTGCAGACGGAGGCCATGCTTTCTGCCTGAATTATCTAATAGAAAAGGGCTTTGATGTCAACTTTCTTCTGGGTGACCACATTTCCAGCAACTATGGTGACATGAGGAAGACAGCGCTGTATTTTGCAGTGTGCAACGGCGATGTCACATGTGCCGAAATGCTACTGGAGGCCGGGGCGAAGCCTGACCTCGACCCTCTGTATTGCCTCCTCGTAACCGTGAGGGCCAGCCACTATGAGCTTGTGCGGCTCCTGCTGGCCCACGGCGCGAATGTGAACTGCTTTTTCACAGCTATCAGTGACACGGTGTTCCCTACAGCGCTACAGTACTGTCTCCATGACGAAATAATGACGCGTTTATTATTTAACAACGGCTATCATGTTGAAAGCTGCTTTCAGTGTGAGCACAACTTCTGTATTCAGACGCAGAGCTACACGACAACCTATGACGCATACAGTTACTACAACGAAGTGACGGTGAGCTCAGGTTCTGCTCCAGCTATGGATGTCCATGTTTTGAATTTGTCTATAGCTGCAATTATAAAGTTACATGATTATTATGTGATATATTTTCTTGGATAGTTTTCCAACACAGTAAACACTAACTGATCAAATATCCGAAAGTTCTTTTTATGGGCCCATTTAAGCAAATCTTGATTTGACTTAATTAGTTGATTAGTCTACATTGCATTACGCTGTCCTTTTATCGCTACTTTTATCGCAGTTTTACAAATTGGATTAAAAAGAAACAAAAAAACCAAAACAAGCTAATTTAAAACAATTAGCAAACAACAAGTATCCTGGTCCACATGACATCTTTCACATTGACAATTCAGCATACAAACCCTGCTCTGTTTCAGACTAAACTGCCAGTGTAAAAAAGCACTCTCTTACACTTGTTGTTCAGATGCTTAAATGTAAACCCGAGCACTTAACCAGTAATAGCAACAACTGGCTCGAGCTGAGTCACTACTCTGAGTATAAATCTAATATGCTCCATCTTCTGTGTCTGTTAGTTTTGTGATTTCGTCAGTGTCCGCTGGCTGAAGCACCTGGTAGGACGGCTTGTACGGATTCTCCTGGACTACGTGATACACGTTCGCATCTGCCCCAAACTGCAGAAGATCTTAGAGACGCAAAAAGAGTGGCCTGAGATCTGTGACATTCTCAGTAAGCCATATTGCAGTGTGTGTGTTCATATAGTGTAGTAGTGTATAGTAACCATGTGATGAACATCTGTCCCTTCTTGATGTGAATTTAGGAAACCCACGGCATCTGCAACACCTGTGCAGGCTGGTTATAAGGAAGAGGATAAGCCTGAGAAGACTAAACAACCCCAGATTTATGAGTGAACTTCCTTTCCCGCTTGTGCTAAAGAACTATCTGATCTATAAGGAGTATGACTTGTAGGGACGAATGGAAATTTGAAGTGGGATAAGGGGGGAATGGTGGTAGAATGTATGATATTAGGTGCTTTCCGTTCCTGCTGTTTTCTACCTGTTTTATGTCATGTATTAAAAACAGAAACCGGTTAAAGTTGACTGATGCCGTTTTCAATTTTCAGTAGTGTTTGTATATGTCTAGGATAAAAACATTTCAACTTTTCATGTTACCAATCCTTCCTGTGTTAAGTCAATTAGTGTGTCTCCTTTATCTCCATAAGAGTTGATTTCGCAATAAAAGCTAAAAGACAAATTTATTCCAGCTTACAAATTCTTTTTTAGTATTTAGTGTTGTTGCCTTTTGAACTTGAATCAAACTTCAACAAGCTTTTCACATACTTTTTGGAATTTTTCCTCACTCCTCCTGACAGATCTTCAGGTGTTGGTTTATCCTCCTTCCTCATGATGCCATCTATTTCCTTAAGAGCATCAGTCGCTTTTCCAGGAAAACACCTCAACAACGCGATACTCCCACCCCCATGTTTCACAGTTTAAAATGAAAAGATTATTGCAATTACAGTGCGATTATTATCATTATTAACACTCATTCTACAGGCTGGTGATCGTCTGCAAACTTCAGTCTGCCTTTTTAATGCTGGTCTTATATTTAGAACTAAATCCTAAATATAACAGTTGGCCAATCAGAATCTTCTAAAAAGTCATTTCTGAAATGATCCAGACTGTCAGAGACGGTCAATCTGGAGTATGTACTTTTGACCCACAGGAAGACTAACAAATCTGTGTGTCTAATCAGTTGCTATAAATGATCCTTGATTGATTTGCCAATAGAAATGTACATGAACTATGTGGACTTGTGAAAAACTGAAATTGAATATTTTCAGCCAGGAGGTCAATTTTTGGCCTCAACCGTATAAAGAGTTATGATATTTATACAAAAACACTTATGAGTCATTTTGATTTAATGATTAAATATTAAACAATATTACACAAATGTCACTTTATTCACAACACCAGAGCAGGTCGAGTACACATCATTCAGGCCGTGTTCCTAAACCCTGCTGTTATCTGACCGACAACATTCCATGTCTGTACAGCCAACACAAGTTGGCAAAAACAGATGGCAGGAAATTCTCAACCTGTTTATACAGAAAATCTTTAACTGGGAAAGGATCTGTGGTGAGTATTTTTAAATTAATCATGTCTTATTATACTGCAAATTTCATCTTAAAAAAAAAAAAAAATATTCCAGCAAAATATTATTAATCAAATAGGACTGAAATGTGAAGGACTGAGTGTCTGTGCTATAGCCAACCCTAGTGTGGTGTTCGGGTCAAACCGACCAGCTTTATATTTTCACTAAAAGTGTTTTGAATTTGTCGTAAATCATCCGCATTTGCAGATATGTTTATGAGAGCTGTGTTTCCTCACCAGTGACTGCAATAATCTTTTGTTTCTAATGTTTCTGTTGTTGTTCAGCACCAGTTTTTGATAAATCAGTTCACAATAATAAACAGTAATCGAAACATTGTTCTGTTTCATTTTCTTTTCAAGATTTATGCCACCAAGGTCTTTATTATAGTACATTTTGTAACACAAATTATACATTTGTTGTTAACTGAGCTCTAGAAACTGCAAACATTAATCACAAATGTTATCTATATTGTTTGGGATTGAGATAAAGACAATCTGTACTATGATTATTATGTATTTTTTTTGTTATTTCTGTATAATGTTCCGGGTTAATTTGACCCAACAGAACCAAAAGGTCCAAAGAGTAAACATAACACAAAGGTTAAGGGATGTGTAGGTTTAGATGTAATGTACAAACTGGCCTCATTGGTCAAATATAAACACAGGTAAACACTTACATATTTAATGTGGTAAGTATTTACTGCATGACATATGTATAAGCTATAACTTGAGAGCTCAGTGCTTATTTCTAAACTCTTTCCTCATTACAGAGTTGCGCTTATTTTGGGAATGAACAATGCTCTGAGGATTGGCTGACAAGGCCTCAGTACAGCCACTGACTGAGCTCACATTCTTTTTGCGTATCTATCTGGTTGACTCCCACCTTCAAAAATAGCTACAGCATCACAGACCAGGGCTTTGTTATGCACCCCTCTGATCAAGTTCTTAAAGCTCGTCCATCTGCTCCAGCAGTGCCTCAGCAGTGTCTCGTGATCGCTAACACTAGTGTCTGAACTGAAAGGACAGGTTTGCACTGTGGTCTGTACCACATACAAGGCCATGAGCACCTTTGGATACCGCCGGGAGCTGAGCAAGTATGAGGAGTTGGATGAAGATGAGCTGCTTGCCTCACTGACAGCCGAAGAGCTCCAGGAGCTGGAAAAGGAGCTGGCTGATATTGAGCCAAATGATAAAGTCCCTATCGGACTAAGACAGAGGGACCAGACTGTTAAAACCCCAACTGGTACATTTAGCCGAGAGGCTCTTTTAAAATACTGGGAGAAAGAGACACAACAGATTCTTGAAAATGAAAGGATGGGGTCATCAAGTCCCCAGGTCAGTAACCGGTCAGAACAATTATATCAGCTATGATCATTTGTTAAATACATTGTATTTCATGTACAGTACTATGCTGTCAAAAGAAATATTGTTTCGTAAAAATATATTTAAATATATTTTCATTATTTTTACAATAAAAGGTTCTAGAATAATCTATATATATATATATATATATATATATATATATATATATATATATATATATATATATATATATATATAAATTATAATTCTAAAAACTAATACATTTTCTAATGATTACCTAAACACTGTAACCTTTCAAGTGCAGACGGAAACAGAAAATTCAATATAATTGCTGAGTCCAGACCTTGAATTGTGTGTTCCAGTTTTGCTGTGGATTCCAGGCTGGTGAAAAAGCAAATACGACAGAAAATACCAGCCAGGAATCGGAAGATGAGGAAGAAGCTGAGGATGAGAAGGAAAAGGATGTTTGTGTGAATGATGATGATGATGATGATGATGATGATGATGATGATGATGATGAAGATAATGAAGAGAAGAGTGAATTAGAGGAGCCAATTATTGAGGAGGAGGAGCTGGAGGAGGAGGAGGATGAAGAGGAAGAAGAGGAGGAGGATGAAGAGGAAGAAGAGGAGGAGGTAGAAAAAGAGATAAGAAAGCAGGAAAATAACCCCGAAAAGGAGAGTGTTCAGGAGAAATGTGTTCCTCTGCAAAACATGTACAATGGTCACTCAAGCATCAAGCCAGAAGACCCTGTGAGGAGAAATTCACCACAGGAGTCAAACCAGTTGTCAGGAAACCCCACTGTCCTGGATGAGGCTCTGGAAAAGATCCTGCATGATGACCCTAACACCACTGAAGTCAATCTCAACAATATTGATAACATCTCCCAGGAAAACTTGATCCGCTTCGCAGAAGCCCTGCGCTTCAACACGCAAGTAAGGTCTTTTAGTCTGGCGAACACTCATGCTGATGATCCAGTAGCGTTTGCAATCGCCAAAATGCTGAAGGAGAACTGTCATATTACTAATGTAAACATTGAGACTAACTACATCACAGGAAAGGGTATCCTAGCCCTGGTGCAAGCAATTACACGCAATAACACACTAACAGAGCTACGCTTCCACAACCAGCGCCATATCTGTGGAGGTCAGGTAGAGATGGAGATGGTGAAACTGTTGAGAGAGAACACCACCCTGCTCAAGCTTGGCTACCAGTTTGACCTTCCTGGCCCTCGAATGAGCATGACTAGCATCCTCACACGCAATCAAGATTTTCAAAGGCAGAAGAGAATGCAAGAACTGCGTCAGCAGCAAGGAGGTGCCTCCACTCCTATTAACCCACGCACAAGTGTGCTTCAGAAGAGCACACCAACCTCCTCTCCATACGGGTCTCCTCGGAGTTCACCATGGTCCTCTCCAAAGCTGCCACGTAATGATGCGATAAAACGCCATCCTCAACCAGCTCTTCCAACACCTCCCCCACCACCTCCTCCACCACCTCCACCTCCTCCACCACCTCCACCACCACCTCTTCCCAAACCCCAGAGCATCACTGAGAAAAGAGGTCCAACCAGAATGATCGCAGAAGTGATCAAACTTCAAGAAGCAAGTGCCAAAAAGCAGCAGGACCAGGGCAAAAGCAAGTGTAAGTCTAAAAAAGGGAAGAAAGGGGTTCCCAAGGAAAACGGGACCGAAAGCATCCTCAAGGAGCTGAAAAATGCTCTGAGACCCATCACAGACAGAGACAGTTCCAGACCCTCGACGCCGATGCGGTCGGCTCATGATGAACTCATGGCTGCTATCCAAGGAAGCAGCATCAAATCGCTCAAACGGGTGAGTATCATAAAACAAGACTAGTATAACATTACAAAAAAATTCTGCATCCACACATGAAAATATGAAAAATGAAAGTTGATCAACCGCTGTAACATTCCAGTGGAGTCTGATCATTCCTGACATACTTCTTTGGACCTACATATTATGTGCGTATGTGTAGGTGTAATATAAATATTTCCTTCAGGTTGTATACACCACAGCTCATTTTATTGACATGTTCTAGAAGGTGGTAGAACATACACAGGAAACAACTAAACTATATCCCTGTGCTGGTTATATCTCTGTCCTGAGATAGCGGGATGGTGACCCCCAGTAATACCACTCACTTACCACTCACACCTTCTATAAATAGACTCTATTTACTCTTACACTGATTAGTCAAATAGCTCTCAGTGCTGGGCAACAGGATGACCAGACCAAATAAACAGGACTTCTCTTTCCTATTCATACGGGATATTTTTTAATTTGACATCCAAATCACAACAACTACAAATCTTTCTACTTGAACTACACTATTAAATGAATTGTTTTTCATCTCAATTTATGTGTACACTACAGTATCTACATTGTACATTGCACTAAACACACTGAATAAAAGGATGACCTATAACGACCTGTACTTTTCTTTACACAGGTGGAAGTTCCTCAATACCTTCGGTAATGTGGCCAAATATTTTGTACTAAGAAAGAAAGGATGGTCGTTGCCACACATTATCTCCAGGGATCCTTTCCACAGCACCATGTTCATACGAAATACTCTATAATGAATCCGAAAATTTCGTCACAATCCTGTAACATCCGAGTGCGAACTGTTCAGGCCGTGTTCAGGGTTAAGTTAACTTTAGACAGATGCTGCAATATCCATTGGAGCTGTATTAATTCCAAGGCCCCTGGTTTGGTCCTGATTTGATCTGGGTTACTGTATGTATGGAGTTTTGAATATTCTCCTGATGTCTGCATGGGTTATCTCCAGGTTCTCTGGTTTCCTTCTAAAAAACATACCACTAAGCGATTTGATTGTGCTAAATTGCCTCTTTGTGTGAATGATTTTGTGTGAGACAAACATCCCATCCCGGGTTTATTCCTGTCTCACACCCAGAACCGGCTCTGGATCCACCGTGACCTTAAAGTGTTTAAATAAGATGAAGGATGAATGAATAAATGAATGAAGGCCATGTCTAGAACATCAGCTTTAAATTTCTATTGGAGAACGTTTTGAAATAAATGAACCAGAAAAGGTTCTTTTGGTTTCTTCAGTTTGGTTTTCCATAATTGAAGATGGCAACAATAGATACATGGTCGGAAAAGGAACCATTTAAAGTAAAGAGCATTGAGATGAAGATCGTTTTCTGGAAGGCTTCATTTTTTAATCAATAACTCTCACGGATCACTGCGTATGACTTTTGAACTACACTTTGTTCTAACAGGAAGTCTACTTTAGACATCCTATGAATTAGTTTATTATGATTATTATGAGATTTAAATATTTTTGGATAAGGGAAGCAATAGACGAAACCATAAATAGCTGCAGTTTCTTCGTATTTTGACATGAATAACATTAACAGTTTTAAATTGTTTTGCATGAAGACCTGTCTTTATATACACTGATAAAAAAAAAAAAATAATAGTTCCTAAAAGTAATTTATTTTTCTCGGGTGATTTATTCTTGTTTTTTTTTTTGGTTTTTTTTAGATTATTCTCTGTATAAATGTAAATACTTGCTTTGATGTGGAAAATTAAACCTTTACCTTTATTGATTATCTGTCAATTTACTTTCTTTTGCTTCTCTTGTTGGTTTTTACAGTAATATCTGTCTCACAGTAAATTTGATGCCCAAGAATGAACAGCACTTTCATTTGAATATTGTTCTAAATGTTCCCTGTGCTTTATTTCAACTGGCCCAAAGGAGATTAGTCTTCCCTGACTAAAATTATACCCCAAATGACTGCTAAAATTAACTGTATCACAGTAACTCCTAATCCTGTCCATGTGCATTTGTGTGTTTTGGAAAGCTTCCCTGGATTTAAATCCATTCCACAGCTGTTCATAGCAACCAGTGAAGTGTTTCAGAGTTAACTTCATCAATCAGCTGTGCTCATCTCCTGAGGCCAGACAGTAACTTCCTCAATAATATGGAAACCTGTAGCTTATGCTAGTTTTGTATTTTGTTGAATCAAATCTTTTCTGTTCAGTGAACGAATACAGTTTCGAAACAAATGTCTTTCTTAAAAGACTGCAGGCTTTGACATTTTGAAGCAGCTGGTAAAGGTCAAAGGAAACAAGCAGTCAAAACACTTAACTGACTAACAATCATATCAGTCTAATATCTGATCTGTCCTCTGAATCCCTCTTGCAGCATAGGGTGATATAGGAAACACCTACTACAAAGATGATACTGTACATTATAAACACAAACCTTTAACTTAACACATATTTTCTCCCTTGTATCTCAAGCAGAGGACCAATAGATATATCTGGGGAAAACATTTGGTGGTCTGGGTTAGCACATTAAGCTCATATCTCTAGGGTTGTAGGTTCGATTTCTGTCTCAGCTCAGTGTGTGTGGGGTGTGGATGTTTTCCCAGTGCTTCAGGGGTTTCCTCCAGATACTCTGGTTTCCTCCCCCGGTTCAAAGGAATGTGATGTAGGCTATTCAGTGTCTCTAAATTGTCTGTAGTGTGTGCATGTGTGTGATTGTACCTTGTGATGTTATGGTCCCTTGCCTTGTGCTCAAAGTCCTCTGGGATAGACTACAGGATCTACAGGATATGTGACACTATGTAGCATAAGTGGTACACAAAATGGATAGACGTACATAATTCTGACTCAACTGAAAGACACTAACTCATTGATTGTCTAAAAGCAAATGCTTTTTCATTTTATTTCCAAAGAAGAGTAAACCCCATTAACGGTGGGTTTAGAAGTATTCCGACAGTCTTCTACACACAATAAAGTAATGCCAAAGCAATTCTTATTTTGTGAATCAGTTCAAAGAATTTAAAAAAGCCAAAAGTTAAATCTTTTTGTTCGAGATATTAGATATCTTTCATATTACTTCTTCCTTGAGGAAGTCTTGACAAGTTTTCCACACCTGGATTTGGAAAGTTTCACCCATTATTCCAGGTCAAACTGTGTTAGACAGGAGGGTAAGTGTCTCTGATCTTTAGGTCTCTACACAGATTTTTTATTCTGGGCCACTCAAGGCTGTATGCTTTGGGTCTTTGCTTTTGCTGAAAGGCTCCATCACCCCACTCTGGGGTTGTGTGCACTCAGAAGCAGGTTTTCTTCTAAGGTTCTAAGGTTCCCATTTTAATTTGGATGCATTTTGACCAGTCTCCCCATCCCTTCTGCTAAGAAGTACCACCATATCATGATGCTGCCACCACCATGCTTCATCATACAGATGATATTAGCCAGTTGATAAGAAGTACCTGGTAAGACCTGGTGTTTTTACTCAGGAGTTCTTAGCCACTCTACCATAAAGGCCAGATTGATTAAGTTCTTCTGAGATGGTTGTCCTTCTGGCAGGTTCTCCATCTCTGCAGAGGAATTCTGAAGTTCTGGATGTTCTTTTTTACTGAGTTCAGCCAGACGGCCAGCTTTAGGAAGGTCTTTTGACTGTAAGCTTCTTCTGTGCTCCTGGGAAAATTCAATACTTTAGAAATACTTGATTACCTCACCTAGATCTATGTTTGAACACAGTTTGGTCACAGAGGTCTGTGGATAGTTCCTTGGGCTTCAGGGCTTAGCTTTGGTCTGTTTTGCATTGTAAATTTTCGACCCTTATACACACAACTGTGTGCCTTTCTAAAATAATGTCCAGTCACCTGGATTAGCCACAGGTGGTCTCCAGTTAGGTTCTAGTGTCATCTTATTATAATCAAAACACAGTATGGACCTTATTCAATGATTTTTGTCTTATGTTTTGACTTTGTTTTTTAAAGTACATTACAAATGAAAGTTATAACATAATAATGGAGAAAAACTGAAGGGGCTCAAATCATTTCTGATTTTTTTTTAAAGTGGGGTTCCCTGTGTGTGTGGAGTTTGGAGACTGTAATTCAGGGAGAATAAATACCACTTCATCAAAGAATTAGATATTTCCAATGGAAATTGCAAACACTATCACACTATCGCATATGCAAATCACTGCTCCACAGTGCTACGGTTACGGCCAATTAGTTCGATCATTTCTGTTCTGGTGCATAAATTTCCAATATTTCTATTGGACCAGTTAAATATTTTAGACTCTTTGTACAGATTGCAAAAAATGAAAACATTTCCATTTTCTACATATACTTAATATTTCTTAATGTAGAGGTGTTTAAGTATATTATAGACAGAAAAAAAATACAATCAAGGTTAAACCCCTGTTTTTTGCTGTTTTTAGCAGAATTCATCTTCAGCAACATCTAAAAATTTTTTTTTAAAAGACTTTTAGACATATACCTATCAAATGATACGATGATATACTAATATAAATAATTATGCACCATGACCAGTGTGTGTGTGTGTGTGTGTGTGATCTATTAAAATCAAGGTCTGTTGGAGTTTGGTAGACTGAAGTCTGGGCTGACCTCCAGCATGTGATATTGGATCATTTCAGAGGTACACAGTGTTCAGCGTGATCCTGATCCTCCAGTAGCGGCACTACACATGTTACTGTTCCCCTACATCTATATTGGGACTTGTTAATAAGTTGAGTCATGTGTACCCTGACCAGGGGAAAAAATTCACACCTGAAAGTGGAACCAATGTATTAATGCTTATTTAAAACATTGACAAAGAAAATAAACCCATAAAATCTCCTGAACCAGGTGAAGGTAGCTGCAAAACTACATGGCCAAAAGTATGTGGACACCCGACCATCACATCCACTTTCACCCATTTCATAATAAGGAGATATTTTATGGTAGGCATTATAAGTGAAACTACACAAGAACTCATTATGGAATATAAACACAGCCTTTTGTGTTGATCCCAGATCATTTATAGGGCATTTACACTGCAGGTTAGTCTGAAAGAGTTTAGAGCAGGGATTGCATGATAAATTGGTTATGTGAAAGCTGTCATGTGGAGCAGAAAGCGCAGCACGGTACCGAACCCGAGACTACCTGTGGGAGGTGGTGAGAGTTCAGTTGCACTGGAACTGTGGCACGATTCCCATAAATGTGAAGTCGTACTTCATGAAATAAATTAACCTGTGCATGTGTTTTAGCCAATTATGACATCATTAGTTTCTGCAACACATAACATGCAGGGCAGGGAAACAATGTGGGACCAACAAGAGGTGAGACGCCTTACTGCGCATAATAACACGGAAATAATCATATTGTTGGTGTGTCTCGCTGGTGCATCTGTGACCAGGACAGCAATGTCTTTGTGTTGTATAGACAGCCACAGTATCCAGGAGAATTTCAGCATACCACCACAAAGGCCCAACTACATCCAACAGGAGTAACCATCAACACAAGAGGAAGCTGACTGGTAAAGATGTCTGGGGAATTAACCAGATTGTATCCAAAAAAAAAAAAAAAAGGTTGCCCACTTCACTGCACATTTGAATGCACCCCTCGGCTCTCCTCTTTCTATTGAATCTGTTCATCGGGAGCTCCGCAGGATCAATATTCATAATCTGGCTGCTATACCCAAACTATTGGTCACTCTGGGGTTTGCCAGCATTGTAAATCTTGGGCTGTGCACAATGTGAGGTATGTACTGCTTTCTGGCGAGTCCACCTTCACTTTTCCCACATCTGGGAAAGTTATGATGTGAAGCCCCAAAAAAAGATGCCCAGAATGATGCAGAGGGGTGGATTAATGGGAATGTGGTAGCTTAGTGGTTAAGGTGTTGGACTACTGCTTGGAACGTTGTGAGATCAAATTCCAGGTTCACCAAGCTGCTACTGCTGGGCCCCTGAGTAAGACCCTTAACCCTTAGTTGCATAAAACTGAGGTGCTTTTGCTCTGGATTGTGCCAAATGTCAAAACATGTCAATGTTGGTTTGGGCTGCAAAAAACAGACCCAATACTTGTGCTAGATTTGCAGGTCACTGCCAAGGACTAGCAAACCATTCTAGAGGAGCATGTAAAGACAATGGAATGGTTCAAAGGTGGCACACCAACACACACAGCAAGACTGGTGACAGAGTGGTTTGATGGTAGAACATAAAGTCAAACATCTCCCATGGCCTGCTCGGTCACCTGATCTGAATATTATTGAGACACTTTGGGCCTCCACTATCATATAGTGACCTGCCTACTGTCCTGCAAGAGGAATGGGTCAAACTTCCTGACTTCTACCTGTCTTTCCCAAGTCAGATTAATGCTGTATCGGCCACAAAATGAGGCCCTACACCACAAATAAATTCTTGCAGTCTAAAACCAGGTGTTTCAGTTTCATTGCAGTTTACATATATAAACCTGGGATATGCTAAGAAAAGATTTCACTATGATATAATAAATATGTCACGATTATTCTACAGAGCAGAAGTCAAGATACACAATCATAGACATTGTAAATATTGACATTTATTCGAGTGCACAATTTAATAAGTCTCATCTCATCCAATTTCCACCGTTTCCTGATACAAACACAAATCTCAGACAAAACAAGGTAAAAAGGTTGCATTCAGCCTGTGGTCAGGTTAATGACGAAATTGAGAAATTAGTAAAGCACCACAGCATCTCTGTCATTAAGCATGACAAATGAAAGTTTTAAGGCAGTTTGCACTTAGTTTATTTTTAAATATATGATTACTAAGTTGACTAAAATAAAGCAACAATTCTCAGAATATCAGAAAAAACGATATTTCTGGATCACTGGTCAATTTAAAAAACAAAAAGGAAAGGAAACCAGAACCATAAAGTCCAATTGCTATAGCAACTGATCTTGGAAGAAATCCTCAAGCATGATAATGTTATTTTGCATATCTCTGTGATATTACTCTCTCTTCACATAGCAGATTTGAACTTTAATGTAGATAAAAAATATACAATTCAAACTTAAGAAAATAATGACAGCACACTAGAATCTGTATATAGAAAATGTGAGGTACAAGAGAATGCTGCATGAAAATAGTGTTCCTGTGTCTAGTACAAGCTGGAAACATCGGTCCAACCTTGTTCCTTTGACTTCTTGTCTGAAGAAGATGGATTAAAAAAAGGAAAGGGGAAAAAAAAAAAAAAAAGAGGAAAAAGAAACCTTGAGTACAATAAAACACGGCAAACCTTTTCCGATGGAATGAGGTATTACACAGATGAAGAGAAAAGTAAAGAGACAGCCATGTACATTACAATCAAAGCACGATTTAGAGACTGAAAACAGTTTAGTGTCACTTTAGTGTGATCATCTGGACGGAGAAAGTGCTCTTAGTCTTCCCACTCTTCCTCATCCTCAAAGTCATCATCGTCTTCATCATCATCTTCATCTGTGGAAAAAAATGTTTAGGTTAGACTGGATGATCACAAGCTAATGAATTCACAGCTAAACAGATTAAAGGTATGCTTTTAAAGACTAGACAAAACACAAAAACCATATGCAGGAACACACAAAGCTACACATGTAGCTACAAAAACAGACATGGAGACACGCAGACAGACACAGAAACGCAGAAAGACACACGCAGACAGACAGACAAAACAAAAGACAGACAGACACAGTTTATCTTGCTAGAACCTGCAAAATGTCCCTACAAGGACCGAGCTGTAGACGTTTGGTCCTCAGAAAGATACAACGTCTGGGTGAGGTGTGTGCGAGTGTATTACACACCTGAAGAGTGGATGGCTTTGCTCCTCTTCTGCATCACCTCCATCAAAGCTCCCACAATTCCTGCTGTGGCGGCAGGAGTTGCTTGTGCTGGCTCAGGACCATCTGTTACCTACAAAACCACAGCAGTCAGAAACAAAAACGGTCAGACTGCAGAATGTGACTGTTACACACCATGATACATGTATAATTTCTTAAATATAATCAGCAATATTTGAGTTTTTCTGCTACGTACATGTGTACATTATTATATATAGATATTGAGCTTGGATTTTCTGGCAACCCTTTCCAGACTTTCAGTCGAATTTGAATTCCGTGTTAAATTATGCCTGCAAAACGTATATTTTGCATTTCTACACACGGTGACGTACAGAAGGCTGCCGAGTGCCTGTCGTCTAAACAAGTCTGCCATGTTTGAAAAGTGTGTACTAGAGGAAGTGCATGACAAATAGGAGCACTGATGTACTTTTCAAACATGGCAGACTTGTTTTTCTGGCTAGAAAGCATACGCTCTTGTACACATCTGCATTTCTAACTAGCGTACATATGAGTTGTGCCTCTCGCTCAGTCCTCTGAATTACACATTTGCTGTACTGAGAGCGGACGAGGGCTGCGAGACCTCAGTGGAAGACCACAGTGTAGAAATAGTTTAGAGCTCTTACATGTTTGGAGCCTAGTACAGCATTTGTAAATCAGGGAAAATCGATCATACAGTATTTCATATTAAAACCCTCAACGTTAAAAAAAAAACAAAAAAACCTTACAGAAGTGGTCTTAGTGTGGCAGAAATAAAGAGCCCAATAAAGACTTTAATCTGGCACGACAAATGAATTTATAAATGAATTTCATATTTAAAATTGAAAATTGAATTACACTGTTATTCCACTAGGGGGCAAAATAGAGCAAAAAAAAGCCACATTACTATTTTTGTTAATAATAATAATAATAATAATAATAATAATAATAATGTCACCTCACCTTTTTCCACTCATTTAACAGTTAAGAGGGGGTGAATACTTTTTCAAATCATTCCATATTGTTTTTTAACATTATAAATAGAATAGCTATTTCTGAATCCTTTTGCAAACTGCTCTGCTTGAACTTTGATATTTTTAGATATTACAGTATATAGGTTAAGGAATGAATGCTGATATTAGTCTGAATACACAGTAACATGTAGGTGATAAATATATAATCCATTTGTGCATTTTGAATGTACTGTTCAGATAAATGAAGACAAATTAACATATTTAGTAGGAGTTCTTAATTAATGTGCTCTTAACTGATGATCACCTAACTGATTTCTTTTTGGTCCAGGCCACTGACTCTGGCCTAAGTGTAATGTAACGTGGTCGGAGGTCGACTCCCTCTGATCCATTCTGAAAGGCTGTTCATCAGGATCATTATACAGTGCTGTGGGAATGAGTCCTAAAACCCAGTAATGAGTTCACTTCCAGTTCCATCATCCTGAAGTCAGTGGGTTTTATGTATTGGTGTTTGGTTAAAAGCTTGAAATAAGGTCTGTGGTTAACACAAGCTCAAGATATTTATTGTTTTATTCTACAAAAAAAAACCCTCGTGACTTTTAAAGCTTGTCTTGAAAAAGACTGTTGCTTACACGTTACTACAGAGGTTGTCTGGGACATTAAACATTATCACGCCAAACAGGAAAACTCATTTACTACAGCCTCGTTTATACACAAATTGTTTCTACTCATATTCATCCAATAAAAGAGCACAGAGGATCCTTATCAGGGAAGATGTTTTTAAATAAAAAGTGAGAGTTGTCTAAAGTGTCTTAGTGGTGCTGACAGTGAAGTCATGTGACTGTTGTGTAGTTTGTTTCTAGCCAGAGTGAAGATCACTTCCTGGTTGAACCACAGACACACATACATCATCCCTGCAGCACTCTATAATCATAACCATATATAAATATATACAATAAAGAAACGTAAAGCCCTCTGTAATATCAATTAAAACATTCATGATGCATAAATAAATGATGGTGAAGCAGCACGGATGAACTCACTGTTTTGAGCTGAATGCCTTGTCGAATTTGGTCTAAAAGTGCGCCTCGTCCGATGCCGTCTGTTCCCTGACTTGTTCCCTTGTTCGGATTTCTTCAACGGCGTCCCCTCTCTGATCTGGTCAAGGAGCACAGACCTTCCTTCTGAACTCGATCCTGGGAGAGCAGAATTGAGTGGAGGTGGTCCCGGGGGTGGAGGTGGGGGAGGAGGAGGAGGAGGTGGACCTGCTCCTCCGGCAGAGAGTGGGGGAGGTGGAGGAGGTGGAGCCTGTGGAGCCATGGAGGCAGGCATAGGTGGAGGTGGCAGGGGGCCTCTGTTTGGGAGAGGAGGTGGTGGGACTCCCATGCCTGGTCTGGAAGGAGGAGGAGGAGGAGGAGGTGCAGAAGCAGGAGCTCTAACGGGAGGTGGAGGAGGTGGCATTCCTCGTCCACGGGATGGGGGTGGAGGTGGGGGATGACCACCTCGAGAGGGAGGAGGGGGAGGGGCTTGAGGGAGATAAAAGCAAAACATTTTAGCAACAAAATATCACCCTCCTATAAAATCTGTACCATACGGTTACAATTTAAGATCAAGATAATAAGTAAAGCTAAAGAATCCTACTAACACTCAAAAAAAGCTACTATAGCGTATTTACCAACATTACTGTCGCTACCATATCACACACATACACACAGTAAGAAAACAGACACACGCATTACTCTTACCTTGTCTTCGAAACTCGCTCTTTACGGCCTCCACTCCTCCTTTTTTTTCAATAAAATCATAGATGGCCTTTGACGTCTCCTTGTCCTTTAGATGGACTTCAGAAATACCACACATGTCAAACAGGTTCTTCAGTTCTGGGTCTAAATTATTAACCTAGGAAAATACAAGAAGCCTAATGATTTAGTGTAAAACACTCAACAGTGAAAAACTATCAGAGTGCATTGTCTGGCACAACAGATACACACAACGGTGATCAGTATTCATGTAGCAAACTGAAAGAGCTTTTCCAAATGGGGCAGTTTTTTTATTATATATTGTCAAGAATAGGTTGCAAATCAGCTTATTATAACAGATCACGACTTCCCTGGGTTCTTCCTTGTTGTGTCGATTTGTTTGCATGTCTAACTCAGAAGAAGGTGGCAACGGTGTCGTGACGTAATGTGCTGTGGAAGTGTTTTGCTTGTCAAATGTGGCCTTGAGTTTATTCATCATCAGGTGACTCAGATCTCCTAAAGTAATCTGAGCAACTGGATTTTAAAATCACTTTTCAATGTGTCTACAATATCGATTAACATTTTAACCAATTCATGAGTTGACACTGGATCTAAGAAAATATAAACAGTCACTAGTGGGGAAGATTTGCTTAACAGCACTAATTTTTATAACATAAGCATAAAATTCTGCTTGCTGAGCAAAAAAACTAGGTGGCTAATGAAACAGATTTTCAATAGCAATGTTATGTTTTGCACAGGATAAACCATGGGAGGAGAAGTTACGTCGCTTTCTTAAGCAAAAGATGTTTTAAAAACATCAAAATGAATTTTTAGCATGAAACTTCATGATAAAATTCATTTTCATCTTCCTGACTCATCTATTTTTGGTTAACATGTAGCTAAGGTTCAGTTGTTTTATGTGTGTGTTTATGTATTTATGGAACTTCACAACTCCTGAACAGCTACAGTTTACTACAGAAAGTATAACATTATTATAATCCTACAATCCAGACAATGAAGACTCATGAAAGGACCAAAGATTTATAGGTGCTTACATCAAATCCTGTATTGGGATCCCAGCCTACATGTCCAACATGCCTGACAGGAAAAAAATACACAAAGATCAGACTTCCAACTTCAGAAGGCGTTGAAGGGGTGGGGATCTATTCATCCATCATTCATCTATCATCATGTATGTTAAGAGTTTGATGCAATGGAGAGGAAATACATTATAGAAAAACAAACCCAAATGTGGAATCGTACTAATATAATCCTTAAGACAACAGAAAAGGGTGAAAATTTTTTTTGTTTTGTAGTTTCTCCACAACACATCATTTGACATATAAAAGCATGTGCATCATTAAATAACAGACTCACCGGAAGTTGCTGGGTAAGCCAATTTCATTCTTTGTGATTTTCTTCTTTTTGTTTTTGCCTTTGCCCTTGTCTCTTTTGAAGTTGCTGGGGATGTTGTTGTTGTTCCCTTGATAATTGTTGGTATATCGGGTGGCGTTGTGGATCTCAGGGTTCCTGATGTCCACCGTTGCCATCGGCAGTGTAGGTTCTGCTACTAAAAAACACATTACTGTTACTGACAGAACACGGCCACCTCATAGTGCAGCGGTAATGGGTATTTGTTTAGGCTAGCCAGATATACATAGCACATGTTAATATCGTAGGCACACTAATAATAATAAAAAAAAAAACTAAATTTTACATTTCTAAACTTTACTTTTGTTTTGTATGTCAGTAACAAAGGAAACACTTTATGCAACATCTAACTTTCTGAGACATGGGAAGAAAGGAATGCTGGCTGTCAGGGATTATTTGCAAAAAAGACTTAAAAAAAAACTGGCAGGTTCTTGAAAATCAGTTCCTCAAAGAAACACTAGCATGTATCACTAGCATAATTTTCTGACAAAATTGCACAAAATGTCCTTAAAAAAATGCACCTGTACTCTCCAGTACATATCACCATGCCAAAGATATCCCTGTAACTACAAAGCCTTTTAACAATAAGCCTTTTAGCATTTGTCTTTTTGACACTAATAACATTTAATTGCCAGTTATTTTGCCCATTACTCACTATTATTCGCTGTCAGACTGGATGGAGGCCCGGTCAGGTTTTACAACAAAAATCACAGCCTCTATTGAGATCTAGGCTTCGACTGATTTATTCCAACACATTCACATTCTTTATTTTGAACCACTACAGTGTATGTAGCTTTGGACTGTATACTTCAGGTCATTGTCCTTTTGATAGGTTTATTTGTCTCCATAAAATGTTGCTCCCTAAGCCTGGCTAGTTCCTGCTGATGTAAAGCATATCCATAACACCATATCCTACCACTACCATGCTTCCCTACAGGGATTGTGTATCATCATACCAGAGGACCTTATGGGTCTCTCCAGCTTCTTTAGAGGTAGCTTTGGCCTCTTTTTTGCTTCTCAGTCACATTCTGTGTTTGCTCACTGACTCTGCAGGACAGCCTTCCTAAACACAGTCACTGCCGTGCCATGTTCTTTGAATTTTGGTAAAGAAGGTGAAGAGGAAAAGCCAACTTGCCAGAAAATGCTAGAAATCTATGAAAATTCACCATGTTAGAAAAGATGACAGGAGTTTACTGAAAGACAGATTATCCGTCACTCTGAACTTATTCACAAGTCCTTTAGATATATGGTTGGACATGTACAAGGCAAGAAAAAGAAAATGTTCAGATAGCTTTCACATAGTGAAATCGTTGGATAATCAAGACTTTCATTTACAGAGAATTCATGTTTTCAACATTAACATTATGTCACTTGTTAGTTGACTTGCTATGCATGTTATGGTTGGAGAAATGTTTGTGCTGTGCGAGTTAGTCTCTTTTCTAATAAGTATATGATTGAATGTTGATTTAATCTGCTCTCTGGGACGATTTCTGGAAGGTCATTTCTCTATGGCAGAGTTATTTAAAGTCAGGAAAAAGTCAGTCAATTAAAATTCAACTCATAGTTTCTCATATGCTGAATCTGAACTTGGACTGCACCAACAAGCCCCCCCAGTCTGTAGTCAACTGTATACATGACAAAAAGGCCTAAAGTGCTTATTTCCAGTGTGACTGGATTTCTGTGTGTTTACGTGACTGTGCCTCCAGACTGGGAGGATGAAAACAGCTATAACATGAACATTTTAGCAATAGCAGGGAACTTTAGGAGGAGGTGAAGCTGCAGCACTTCATTTAAGTTACATATGGTGGCAAGACCATGAAGAGGATTGAGTAGAGCTACTGCGCTTAAAAAAACAAAAAAAACAAAAACAAAAAAACAAAAACACGTGTACACACACACAGCTGTCAATTTATGGATTAAAATTCAACCTACCATTTGGTGGCTCAGCTCTTCTTTCTGAAAAACAGAAGCAATACACCCATTATTGTGTTTATAAAATGGTTTGTTAATGTACTTTTAACATTATATATTGAAAAGACAGAAGCTGAGTTTTTTTTTTGGGCGTGAAATTTGTGAAAGGACATGCTTCCAGTGTTTGAAAGGCCAATCACAAGCAGCTGTTATGGAGACATGCAGAAGAAAGTGACTAAGGAAGCGGTTCAAGAAAAGAAAAGAATAAAATAAAATTTATGAGCAAAGGTAATCACAAGCAGACCGTCTTGGTTGGACTCCACAGAGCTGCAAAGACTTCAAAGGACCTTCAAAGAGTATGAGTATGAAGATTGAGGCAGGGAAACAGGAGGAGAGAGAGGGCATGCAATGAAGACAAAAAGGATGATGGAAGATGATGTGAACAAGCAAGAAAGAGAGCTTCTAATAAACACCAGAGAGAGAGGATATTTGAAGATGTTTACATGTGCACAGCTGTTTAAATAAACACTATTCTGATTTCTTTTTAATGTAGGAACTAAATAATGCTCATGCCTTATTATTTCACTGAATAATAGTGCGACTGTATATTTAATTAAGATTCTGTGCTAGTGATTCTAGTCTAATCAGAAAGCCACAGAAGAACATTTCTGAAGCGATTTTCGTACAAACATGATGAGACAGCCTTGTGTAGGGATGCATTTTGTTTGCTTAATGCGCCAGGATGTAAAGAGTGACTCTGCAGTGAAGAGTTTTTGCTGATTTGATTTAGTACTACTATAATGCATATCTAAGGGGGGCACGGTGGCTTAGTGGTTAGCACCTTTACCTCACACCTCCAAGGTTGGGGGTTCGATTCCCGCCTCCGCCGTGTGTGTGTTCTCCCCGTGCCGCAGGGGTTTCCTCCGGGTACTCCGGTTTCCTCCCCCAGTCCAAAGACATGCATGGTAGGTTGATTGGCATCTCTAAATTGTCCGTAGTGTATGATTGCGTGAGTGAATGAGAGTGTGTGTGTGCCCTGTGATGGGTTGGCACTCCGTCCAGGGTGTATCCTGCCTTGATGCCCAATGACGCCGGAGATAGGCACAGGCTCCCCGTGACCCGAGAATAGATCGGATAAGCGGTAGACAATGAATAATGCATATCTAAAACTGAAAGCTGCCTTTACATTTGTTTTGCACTGCATCATGTTATCCATGATCTTCTGCCATGTTCAGGAAAATTGGGACCTCTGTCTTAAGGAGGAAAAAAAAATATACAAGATGTACAAGGAATCTGTGGCATGAATCTCAGCCTGGCTGTCAGACTGCTTACCGGTTTTCCGGTTTCTTCTTGATGTCAACTCATTGGTCGTTACTCTGAATTGCTTGGCCTCTTGCTCATCTGAAAAGTTGAGTCCAATCTGACAGTTCTGTTTTTGGGGTAAAATTGAATTTGCATCAAAAACACTGTACAAAACGTTGTGTCTATACACAAAATATTTTGTAATTCTAAAACTCGTCAGTGATGTTAACTAGCCTGGATTACTTTCAAATGATTTATAATTATTAGAGCCCTTGGTTTAAAGCAAGTGCTGCTTTTACTATCTGGGTGAGCTCTAAAGACTTTTCAAACCTTACATGCATACATGTCATGTGACACTGACAACTGATATAAATGATGGAATGGAGAAAAGAAGAATCTTGCCTTTTATCCATTTCCTAGACATGAAAGCACTGCTGCTCCATGTTCAGTCCTGCCATCTCTACTCGTGCACTATCCATGACATGTTCATTTCCTACAAGCTCCTACTTCCTAACTCTGCTGTTTCATTTCTTCCACACAAACCATAACCTATTTAGACATCACTTTCACTTAGACAGTGAAATCTTACAGTATGTTCAGGGTCAGACTGCCTCTCACCTATTATTGCAAAATCAATAGCACAAAACAAAATGCTTCGATTTCTCACCTGATCCTGTTTAAAGAGATGTTAAAAAACTGCACGACTCGACTGTAATTAAATAAAAGTTCACTGAATATAGTTTAGGTTAATTAAAGCAAACCTTACTGGACATTCAAACAAAGCACTGCATTTGGGTTTGTATAGTAAGCTGCTTTGGCCACACTTGACAACTTTTAGAGCTTGTATCTGGTATCCAACATTCAGACAATGTACGTACAAACCTCTCAACTTGCTCAAAATTTATATTCCACCAAAGTACTATTAAGTAAAAAATGATGCAGTGACTTTTCCCGATGAATGATTAACATTCATTATGCTGCTCTACAGCTTCATATGCAGTGCATCCAGGGATGCTTCGCTACACCTTTTTCTATGGACTTCACACATAAAACTGTTATATAAGTAAATATATTACTGTTACATGAGAATGCAAATAAAAAGCCAACTGCCTGTAATTATTTCCATCTAAAATACAAAAGGTTATACATGGTCATACAGTACCACTCGCATACAGTTAAAGCTTTAAAAAAAAAAAAAAAACACCTTACATCTCCTGGAAAGGTCATGAAGTAGGGTCTGGAAGAGTTCATCACAAAGTTGTTGTAGAGCTCCTGCTCAAACAAGGTTCGGCCATCCTGGGAAAGCATTGAAAGCATGACTTTAGTTGAGAACAAACTAAACATTTTCTGTACTGGAGGAAATGGAGGAAAAGTACTCCATGAGGAAATGTTTTGTTCCCAGCCGTGAAGGTAAGTCAAACACAGTTATTATAATATGATCTGGTCTGAACTTCACCTGCAATAACACTGAACTAGCATAAGTCTCTCCCTTACTGAAAACCGAGAAGTACTCACTTCATGAAAATGTTCCCGGTGTCATGAAGGGATTTTTTGGTATAGCAAGGCAATGCGTCATTAGATGCTTTGTAGTATAGCTAATTAAAGATTAAACATTTCAACTCTACAAGGACACGACTACTACAAATTCAACAAATGATAAGTAACATGCGGAAACAATCCCTTATTTACATGTCATAAGCGTATAACATAACTCTCTTAAACATCTAATTTACTTGACACCTAATCCATGCAGGTGTTGAACCATTTTCTAATTTGATCTGCAGATAGTTATTACAACTCTATGTACAGTTTTATTTTTATTCAAAAAGGTCATGGCTTTTAGTACGAATATGTTCACTTTAAGGTTATCAAAAAGCGAGCATGTTCCAAAACAGTGTCAAAATGTGCATTTAGAAGATTCATGCAAAAAATAAATGAACTCAAAATTTAGTCTCTCTCTTTACCACCGATATGGATCAACAATTTTGATGACATCGCTCTGCACTTCAGCTTCTATCAGATTTTCTATCCAATCAAACGCTCTCTACAGTCTAAAGTGCCCCGCCCCCAACATTATAAAAATCGCCTTGCTGAAGTTGCCGTTGTTGAGTGAGAGAAATCACACAAGTAAGCATTTGCTGTAAATGTGCTTCGGCTGTTGGGACACATGCACATTTTATTCAGCGTTCCAGCTGTAATTTGGTTAAGAAGGAAATGGCTTGAATTCACTTCGAAGGAGGAGGTATTTGTGCCAGCTCTCGGCCTTGTGACAGGCGTTTTCCTTCACCAATTTTGGGATTTGTGCTGCAGGTTGGGGTTTGTGAGCTACCTACAATTGGCAGAGACATTTGTTTCTACCCTGTACACTGTTGGGGCATCGTCTCCGGCATAAGTAGTTATTATTAGATGACATTTTTATTCAAAAAATTAATGGATTTTCTAACAACATTTTTTATTTAACCAGTGACTAGAGATGTTGGATGTCAGTATGGATTACACTGGGCTATGAGGTAAGCTAAACACTACTGGCTATTTAAAAGGGGGAGGTGCCACTCCATATGTCCTACAGTGACTTCCTATTTCAGTGGAAATCGAATAATGCCGAGCATTTCGAGTCAGATTTGATTAAAGCTGCAATCATGTAACCAAAACACTGAACTAAACAAAAAGAAACTGAAAGGCAGATCAAAACAAACCAAATTTACTGTTGATGGGTAATAATGTAATAACCTCAAAACATTGTGTTTATAAATCTGCATGCACCTATGAATAGACCCAAGATAACACTTTATGACACCTTGCCATTAGCCTGATTCTGGCCACTCGCATTTAATGATTAAACACAGCTGATGTAATCTAAGTGAGGGATCATGCCAGCCTTTTGTCAATATGCTTAGACCAAGACTAGAGATACGCATCAGGTCCGTGATCAACAAAAAAACTGCAGAAGACTTTCTGAGGATCTTAGTTATGCATGTTACAGTTAAATAACCCCTGGATATCCAGCAGGGGTAGTGAGGAACTATTTGTAAACATGCATGCAGAGTACAGAATGCACAAAGTCACAGAGGGATGTATAAAGCACTACATGCAATAAATATTGCCATAGAACAGTCGATGTCCTTGAAACCTTCTCACTGGGTCAGCACCAGTTCTGAATGACAAGGAACCATGGCAGATATCCTGTGGCCATAGAATGACAGATACACAAGTATCATTCCGTGCCACCTCTTCAAACCACTAGTAGCACTGAGCATCACTCACAGCCAAATCTGAAAAGACAAAGCTGCTGGAACAAAAACACCCATGCAGTCAAAGTGTAGAACTTTAAATTAGAACTGAAATGAGGTCCATAAAGGCAGGCGGTGCTTGTGGTTTAACTACAGTTTGTATTCCAGTTATAAAAAAAACCCACTGATTTGATACAGTCACAGTCATATGATGATGGCTGTAAAGCAACCGATTGCCAGTCCCTGTCCTTTGGTGGTAGGGGACTGCTGTCTATGCTCTGGACAAAGATGGATAAGGGGTAATCAGATCACAATCCAATTAGACCAATGTCACCACTGGAAAAAGAGCCTGGGTTAAGATGATCTACAGAGGGCACACAAACCGACTGTTTGGCTGTGCCTGTTTTGCAGTTTCCAAAAGTTGCACCCTTAACCATGGGCTCTTTGGTGGCGGACCCAGAGTGACACACAATGCTGATGCCACAGTGTTGATTTGCACATATATGGCAAAGCAGATTAAATACACTCAACACCTAGGTATCCCAGTACTAGGATAGCAGTGTCAATCAGCTCCCCTTCTTGAGGGATCAATTATTTTGGATTGACTCCATTGCTAGCAATAAAGTGCTGTAGAGAAACCTATTGCCAGTCCCTGTCCTTTGGCGGTGGGGATTCCTGTCTATGGCCTGACCACCTGGGAGGATAAGGGGCAATAAATGTCTGCCAGGGTTCAGAGGGAGTGAATGTACAAGGCAGGCACAGACCTCTATGGCTGTTAGAACAAGAGCCTGGGTTGTGGTGATCTGCAGGGGGTACACAAAACCTTTACTCAGCGGCTCTTTAGTGGCTTGTCCAAAGAGTGACACACTATGCTATTGCACATATGTAGAAAAGCAAATTATGTACATTTGACACCTAGGTTTCCCAGTACTAGGACAGCAGTGTCAATCAGCTCCCCTTCTTTTGTACAACAAAGAATTGGCTACAACTCTAGCAATGAAATGGCAGCATCACTAATGCAAGTATACACAAAGGGGAGCTGGATTATTCTGCACAATCATTGTACAGTTTGTAATATTACTACTCCCTTGGTATTTTTAGCCTAACGGTCCAGAATAATTAAATCACTGACTTTTAAACTGGTAAATCACAAATAGGGAAAAAAACAAACCAAGCTACATCCAACCTGCTTGTTATTACCAAGAACATGTGCCCTGTATTCAGGTCATAATTCATCTAAAGTGTAACTTAGGATGCTGTCTGACTTCTTGTTGTATAAATCAGTCAGAGAAGCACACCCAAGAGTTGAGAGGCTTGGGCCAAATTTGACACGAAATCTGCCAGTTGTGGGTGTTGTGTCAAAAATGGCGACATGGCATCATACAGATGGTTCATGCCAAAGCTGTGAGTGCATAGCTGTCACCGTCTTTGGCTTCCAAGAGATTAACACACCAGTTACATGAGCATTATTTTTGCAGCATTGCTCTTTGGGTAACCACATAGTGTACCATGAACTGGCATGCTGAAAATCGAACCCAAATGAAGAGGAAAGAGAAAACTGACTCCAGCACCAGAAGCAGATTAGCAGCACCCCAGGTAATTAATCATACTCAGTTATAAAGTGTGTGTTATGACATGATTAAAACCATACAAAAACACACAGCCCTGCCAGTCAGCTAGACCGTGGGGACATGGAATATACACACTGGCCAAAAGTATGTGCACCCCGACCATCACACCCATATGTGCTTTTTACACCGCTCATTCCTCCTGTGTTTGCTGTTACAAAGCACTCTACTCTTCTGTGAAGGTTTTCCACTGGATGTTGGAGCGTGTCTGTGGGGATTAGTGATCATTCAGCTACAAGAGTGAGAGTGAGCTCAACACTGAGGTTGTAAAAGTGAGGAGGTCTGGGGTTCAGTCGGTGTTCCAGTTCATCCCAGTGGGTTGAGTCAGGGCTCTGTTCAGGACACTCCAGTTCTTCGGGTTTGGATGCTTCTAACTTAACAGTTTTGGAGAGAAGCACATATGGGTGTGAGGGTCAGATGTCCACGTAACTTTGGCCATGCAGCGTATTTGTAGGTCTGTGTGTTAACAATAACTTAAACATTCAATTTAGGAGGACACAGAAATAAGCTGAAATGCATTTTAAGCTAAATGTTGGCAAGTCAGTGGTGAGGTACTAAAAAAATAATACACTGCGATTGTGATTAATGTAAATCTGTGACACGAACCACTGATTTCAGTGGTTCTTGAAGGAAAGAAATAAATCTAATTGTGTTGTTGCTTAATACTTGATGGATAGAAGTCCTAAAATACAACCGCAGCACATTTCTGGATTTGATGTGCTAGAAAAGTATTGCCTTGAATTGAAATAGTTAAACAAATATAGACAATGTACTTCAGATATACAATGATACTCCATTAAGTACCTAAAATATGATGTGCACTGTTACCAACTCACTTTGATATCTAATACCCTGATAAAGTATGACCGCTGAGGGTTGTCTTTCACCAGGCAGGCCACACCACAGCATTTTTTGGTCCAGGATGAGTTTCCATCTGCTGCATACACCTGCACCACGGTGGAAGACAAAGTCTGAGGAGACAGAAGAAGAACAGTGCATCGTTTATAACCTGCAGTAAGAGTCTTTTTCCGGGTGTCAGGATACCAAAGGCAATAGAATCTATGTTTCAAGGAAACTGTTTTATTAGTCTGTTACATCCACCTTTTTGCATTTTTGTGGTTAACCATAGCCAGCTTCTGCAGAGCACAGATGGATTAGAGAGTTAATAATACCCACATTCTGGATGTATAATAAATAATAAAATTGCACCAAAGTGACTTGTTTAGTATTCAAAACATCTGACTACTGAGTATAATAAAGGGGGGACCTTTTATAATACCGGAAATTCCATCCCTAGTGGACTGGAATCTGAAAGTCATCTAAATTTTATGAGACACGTCAGGTTTTAAAGACAACCTGAAATCAAACCAGGCCTTTTATGTTGCTGACTCATGTTCTTGGCCAAATTTCAGACATTCTGAATTATTATACCTCACTTAAAATTCACCTTTGTCTGCAAACTGTCCACTGAAGTACAGAGACGTCAACACAGCCTCCAAAGACGCTACCATGAGAGTTGCACATGTATTAAAAAAAATATTTGCACGTCAAGACGCTTGTTATCCTTAAGGACCAAAAGAAGCTTCAAGTAACTGCAAGATAAAAGTTCAGAAGCATGTATGGGAAGATGAGAAGGAAAAGGAGGAAACTGGGGACGGTTTACAGGTTCCAGTATCTCATGTGTTCCTGAAACTCAGTAAAGATAGACAGATAGATAGATGGATAAATGTGTGATAAATCTGTGAAATTACTAACCATAATACCTTAATTATTTGGCTTTATTGTTTAAGCACCAACAAACATTAACTTTTCTGCAATTTATATATCAAACAAAGTCTAGCTGATATCACATGTATTACTTAACCTATAGTACAAGCTCTCATTACAGCGTCAAGCTCGATTTTACAGCCCGAGGCAACTGGCTGATTTGAATGTTCCTGTAACCTTGATCATAAACTTTATCAGTGATTGTTACTGGATGTAGAAGGAAATGTATCAGGTCAATCCCATCCCTTCGGTCTTATCATCATCTGCTTTCATTAGTATCCAACTGGCATATGCGGTTCGACTGTTCTGACCTATGAAAATACCACACCGTCACACCGCACGCGCTGAATGGACGCACAGATATCTAAAAGGAGCTACAGCAAATCTGGAGGGAATCACACATTAGGAGATGTCCTGTAATATGTTCTAATATGTTATATGCTCTGGTGTTTGAGAACGTGTGCTCCACTAAAGGATTTAAAAAGAAAAAAAAAACCTTGTCAAATTTTTGTCTACTATCAAACGGAAGTTGCGAAAAAGGATGATAAACAGTAGAAAACATAACAAAATACTTTTTTCATAAAAACCATGACTGCTTTCTGTCCGTGCTAGAAAAGCAAAGTCTATTATGCCTCTCACCTATAAAAATTATTTGTCTGATTTTACACTTTATTTTTCAGCCATATTTCTCTTTTAAGCAAAGATGCCATTCGGCATTCCTAATAAATGTACAATAGTTATCTGATGTTATATACTTATTTAATCATGTTAAAAAACCTCTTTTACATAACAGAAAGCGAGAGAACCGTATCTTTCTACAGAGAGCTCAACACCTGCATATCTGTGATTTGTATGCTGATTGGCACATCTGCATCTTTTATTAGGGGGGAGACAAAGGCTGCTCTTTTGTGCATATTTTTGTGTTTCATTGCTGTGAAGCTTCCAGGCAAAATGTATACTTTGGTATTTTCCAGCTCTACAGTGTAAAGTATAATTTTCATTTAGGATATTATTTTATATACCTGATGTTTACAGACCCATAAGCATAATGTTTAGTCCAATCCACAAGCCACGATTCGTTTTTGGGTAAATGGATTAACAGGAAATCTGTGGCTATTTCTTTAGTACTATACATAACCCAAATCCTCCTAAAATCTTTCAACAGTGATCATTTAAAAACAGCAAACCCTGGGTTTGCATCCAAGGAGAAGGCTTCAGCAAAGTCGACGACTCTTTTCCAGACACAGGTGCTCGTGAGTCCATCACAGCACTTCCTGCCTGCGGCTCTGCTGATGCTGCAGTGTAGCCTCATTCTTATTCTTCACCTTGTTTGCCAAAAAAAAAAAAAAAAAAAGCCATTTGCGCTGCCGCAACAAAAGAGTCTCTTAAGCGGTCCTCAACACTTCCTTCATGATCATGCAACAACAAGGGTATTGATGGAAAAAATCAAGTCACTGATCAGTAACGGGAATAAAAGCATGATTTGCGATTAAAATATAGAAATGTTGTTATGAACAAAAACACATCGCTGCACAAACGCAGTTCTACTTCTCTGAACTTTGTCCTGACTGAGAAGGAAGTTTCTCTACTTGGACTGTTCCTAGAACAGTCACATTTACCTGCCTAAACACAACACAGGTAACACAATGGAATGAGGAAGTGCAGCTCAATCAGGATCTGAGGCAAGCGTGACCTAAAGGTCAGATATTTCAGGGCAGGGTCCTACAGACCACGCTTCATTTGGAATAGATAAAAGATCGAGGTATGATCGTAAAATCCACAAGCTATATGAGCTGAGGAAATAAATGATGAAGCATGTTAGACAATTACAGATCAGAGGAATATCGAGGTTTACAGAGTAGCAGATACTTCAGACCTAGCATTAAGAAACATCTGGTTTCTGAGAAACATTTCTAAAACATGCTAAATTTATAAATAAATAAATAAATAAATAAAACTCAAGTATTTAACACTGCTTATCTGTATGAAATGAATCTATTTTAAAGACACACGAATATACACCAACTGAAAAGACATAAGACATGGTCTTAAGCAAAGTCTCTCATGTCCACCTTATAGGTTTCCCCTCACACCTGAAGGAGACTAAAGGCGTTGGCATGCTGTGTGTAAAAGAAAGGTAGCATAGGTGTGTTTGGGGAAAAACATAAATTAGCAAAACCACGAGTTATACCTTTCTACACACGCGTTTTTTTTTTTTTGGTAACCGAGCTTTAGCAAAACAAAACGAAATACAACCTAAAAGACGTAATAAATGACTTACATAATTTATTAACGCTACAAAGTGGGCTAACCAGCTTAGCTAGCGACTCCGGTAAGAATGTCAGTCTCTCAACGAGGCCTTGAAACTATCTTGAAATTTTCTAAGTGTGACCTAGATAACAGCTCGTAAACTTCCCGGTGTTGTTGAACAGCTAGGAAACTTAAATGATTGTTATCATTGTAACTGCTGTGAAGAAACAGATAATAATAAAGCGGATAGAAAGTTGTTACACTCTTACCGTGCATTTTCTGCCCAGGTGAGCGAACAGCGTGTCGTTCTCCGGTCCTGAGAGCAGCCTGGAGCCCGCATTAGTGTGTCGCCTCTGCGGCGGCTGTCCGCTCATCTTCCCGACACTTCAAATCCCCAAAAATCACTACAGGAAAAATATAATCGTATGAACACAATCTGATCATTGACTCGGTCACCGCGGCCTGCAGTCCGACTTCATTTCCAAGTCTGTTTTGGTCAAGCACAACTTATATATATGTTACAAAATACACAAAAGTTCTGTAGTACTCCAGAAGCCTAGTGTTTTTCCATAGGGTCCTCCGTGTATCCTGTGGATCTCTCAACTCATCACAAGAGCCGACATCATCATGGCAGCGGTCAGAGCGACAGGACTGACAATCACACGACTGGACATACAACTCCGTATGAAATGAAGACGGGTCAGTCACATGTCGTGGGGCAGTTCAACACAGACACGCACCATTACACGGCACATACGTTTACAGTCGCGTACACACACACAGGTACTTCCGTGAGCTGATCGCGTCAGAAAAGAAGGATAGTGGGCGGAGCCAAGGGAGTCGACCGGGGATGACGCATGATGCCAATCAAGCGCAAAAGCGTTCAACCCACGTCTGAAGTGTCTCGCCTTGGAATAGAAAACCGAACAAGCACATATGTCCAAATTGTTTTACAGCATTAATAATGATTTAGCTGAACCGTTTCAATTCTGCAGCAATTTTACAGCAAGAAAAATCTGCATTATATTTTTTTTAAAAATCCACAAAATGACAGTGTTGTGTGTCTATCTTATAAGATTCACTCAAAGTTGAAGGAAAGTTTGGGAGAGGGAAAAGGAGGATTAAGGAATAGATCAAAGCTGTGCCTCAAAAATATGTCCCACTTGAAGGTGAGAAAAAGTAGAAGCCGGTCTCTGTTTTCCAATGACCACAATTTATGAGCTAGTTTCAGGCCTTTGGTGTGGTTTGTGAGATAGAGTTGGGCTGAAAATGTCCTTGATAACATTACATTTAAAGTTTTGCCTTAAACCTCTGAAAGCAAGCTGTTAAGAAGCTGCTGTTTACTGGATGACTGCATGTTGGGTAACGTTGAACGTTCACTGGATAGTATATAGCATAAATCAGGTGTGACAACCTCTTAAGGTCATTTTGTTTGTAGCTGTGTCGTTATTAATATCAGTCTGCCCCAACCAAGTCTATGGGCATGAGCAGCTGCTAGAGTTTTTTTTAATCCTGGGCTCAGGTTCCTCAGGTGTGGAGTTTCACAGGTTTGCTGTGTTAGCATGGGTTTTCTCAAGCTTCTCAGTTTTATTCCAACCTTCCAAAAACATGCTAGTAGGTGACGCTATAATGCCCCTAGGAGTGGCCTTAGTGAGTGTGTGAAAGCGGGTGTGTGAGAGACTAGAGACTGTGACTTTACACAACAACTGCTGACGTTGGAACTTTAAGAAACTTGACAGATAACACGTTCCTAACCGAACAGAAAAAAAAAGCTTTTTTAGATATTTTTTTGTTACACACACACATATATTTCTTTAGCATTTAAAAAAATATGAACAAACTGCTGTTCAAATTATGTTAATGTCAATGAAAGTGTCACATAGTGTTTGTTGTGTAGAGCAGAAATTAAAAGTATAATTTTTATTGTAAATGATACATGTGAAAATAACTGGCAATAATAATTGATACTTGTTTATATAAAGGCTTATTGGGTAACCTTTAATCCGTGTATTGTTTAAATAGGAATGCATGCCATCAAATCTGCTTCTTCAAAAATGGACATTTTTTTTCAGTTTTGAAACCGTTTAGCTGTTTGGTTAGCAATAAAGGAGTTATTAAAATAATTCTTCATTACATTTTGCCTGATTAAGTGGATATATGACTGTTGATTGTCCGTTAAAGTGAAATTTCTTTATGAGAGGCTTCAGCTCTGTTAAAAGCCAGTCAGTTGAGATGACTTTTTTTAAACAAATTTAATGGATTGATCTCTTATCTCTATAAAGCAATAAAGCAGCTGTAAAAAGCGCTTTAACTTGAATAATGAATTTGATGACACAGGCCTATTACTCATACACACACAGCATGCCTCCCACACAGATAAATTTGGAGCCTCCCTGCTACAGTTTGTCTTATTAAAATATATATTTTTTAATCTGTTCCCAAAAAAACCTCCACCAATGTGCCTTGTTTCCTATTGGGTTGTTATGGTATGAATGAAGCTTGGGGTCAGGGGTTAGGGAAGAGCAGTGCGGCTCTTGTGGCTCCAGCATCATGTCGTAATCACTCACACTTTTCAGTACAGTCCATTCACATGCTTCCTTCACAAGCCGCTAGCCGCTTTGAGTGTGTGTTGCTACAAAACAAGCAAGTTTAGCTGTCAGAAAGAAAAGAGAATACAGAGTTTATAGACTGGATTTGTGCCCCAGTGAAGAGAAAGTCTAATAATACAGGATTAGAAACCATATAATGTAACAAAAATAATATAAACTGTTTGACTGGTAATGTTTATAGATATTATAACAGTCAGTGCTTTGTAACAGTCAGTATGTTTTCTGCTCTGGGATAATTGTCAGGACAGAGGATGTTGCACTTTCCAGTAACATAAGCTCTATTTTTTTTCTTATTAACTTTAAGATGGAGCAAAAAGAGAGGATAGTGAAGATAGTTATATTATATTAAGATTCTGGCCAATGGGTGGGAATTGGCCATGATCAAAATTACAAAATTACTCTTTAGTGAGTAAAGAAATGCAAGAAGAAATTATAATTATTGGCAAATGATTACCTCAATGAGGTATACAGATAATAAAACACTTATTCTATATGTGCAATAGTCAAAAAATATGCAAATAGTCACACCATTTATGCAAATAACAGACAAAGGTGATTCAGACTAATATGTCCTACAAAATATAATGGACATAATTGGGCTATACAGCTAAGCATATTTTTGTTGCAATTTATTCGTAAAAAGCCGTGCATTGTCTCTAAGAAGTCTCTCGATAAAAATGAAGCCCTTTCATAACATTTACCTACTGTATATCATATCAGTTTAGCAAGCAGCTATAACTTCATCTAAACTGGTAGCCAGTCAGTAACAGTTAGATAGTTAAAAGTATAGCTGCTATTGTATCGAGAAATGCAAACAAAAGAAATAAAGGTGTCACTTTCACATCGATATAAAATGAATGTTTAAAGTAAAATGTGTTTCCTTTCAGACATGGTACATTACAGTAGGTGGTCACTGATCGCAATATTTGTTGTGGGTGTATGATGTGGCTTGAATATTTGCTCCAATCCAGCCGTGAATTGGTGTGAAATTACAAACGCTGCAGTCAGTGACAGGAAATGCAAGTAAACATTTGTATTGTCCGATCCTGGAGCCATTCAGAGAGACAGCTGGACTAACAGATGTCTGTCCTCCTTCAGCCACTCCTTATCATTTTATAACAGTTTGAGTTTTCATCACTGCTTTTGACTCTCAGCTCTCTTGCCTTCTGCTGGAGTGGATTTAAATTTTGCAAATAGTACTTTTTGCTTGTAATGCAGCAATTGATTTCACTTGATTTGGCATTTTTATTCTACTCTTCTATGGTCCATATCTATCAAATTGTGAGAGTATCTGTCCTTTTACAGCCATCCTCAAGGTATTCCAAAGGTTTTCAATAGGATTAAGAACTTTGGACCATTCCAAAACATTGCTCTTCTTCTAGGGGGGCACGGTGGCTTAGTGGATAGCACATTTGCCTCACACCTCCAGGGTTGGGGGTTCGATTCCCGCCTCTGCCGTGTGTGTGTGTGGAGTTTGCATGTTCTCGGGGGTTTTCTCTGGGTGCTCTGGTTTCCTCCCCCGGTCCACAGACATGCATTGTAGGTTGATTGGCATCTCTAAATTGTCCGTAGTGTGTGAATGAGTGTGTGTGCCCTGCGATGGATTGGCACTCTGTCCAGGGTGTATCCTGCCTTGATGCCCAATGACACCTGAGATAGGCACAGGCTCCCCGTGACCCAAGTATAGATCGGATAAGCGGTAGACATTCAATGAAGGAATGATCTTCTTCTTCTCCTTCATGCTGCCACCACCATGCTTTTGTTCTTTGTGTTATAAGCTCACTAGTTTTTGCCCCAAACATATCTTTTAGAGTTATACCCAAAAAGTTCTACCATGATCTCCTCAGGTCACACATTTTCTACATGATTTGGGGTTCTTGTATGTATGTTTTGCAAAAGTCCAGTTGTTTTTTCATGAGAAATTGTTTCTGTCTAGTCATGCTAGACACATAGAGAATATTTGGATATTATTTTCACACACAGGCAGTGGTGGAGTGGCTAATCAGGAGAAGTGGGAGAATTCCTGGAGGGCTGAGGGTTGGCCAGGTTTCTGGTTAGTAACACACGCACACACACACACACCCACACACACCACACACACACACACACACACACACACACACACACACACACCCACACACACACACGCACACACAATGATAGCCTAACAATCATGCCCCTGCTTCCTCATACAGGAGGCAATGAGACAAACAAGAGCATCCCTATGAGATCCCTAATAAGTCGACTGATTCCAGGCTGGTCACATGACTAATGTTCAGGTTTACAGTAAGACCTGAGAGATCTCTTAGACAATAATCAATATGGAGAGTAAAATAAAGGGGAAGAGGAAAAGTCTGGATTAAAAACGAGAAATGCTTTAGAGAACCACATAAGTAAATGTGCCAAACTTAGACTTATTTTGACTATTATTATTATTATTATTCAATCATTCATTCATTGTCTGCCGCTTATCCGATCTATTCTCGGGTCACGGGGAGCCTGTGCCTATCTCAGGTGTCATTGGGCATCAAGGCAGGATACACCCTGGATGGAGTGCCAACCCATCACAGGGCACACACACACACTCTCATTCACTTACACAATCACACACAACGGACAATTTAGAAATGCCAATCAACCTACAATGCATGTCTTTGGACCGGGGGAGGAAACCGGAGCACCCGGAGAAAACCCCCAAGGCACGGGGAGAACATGCAAACTCCACACACACTTGGCGGAAGTGGGAATCGAACCCCCAACCCTGGAGGTGTGAGGCAAACGTGCTAACCACTAAGCAAACGTGTCCCATTATTATTATTATTATTATTATTATTATTATTATTATTATTATTATTATTATTATTATTATTATTATTATTATTATTATTATTATTATTATTATTATTATTATTATTATTATTATTATAAGAAAATACAAGAAAATACAACTAATTTAAAAAGTATAAATCTATACTACAACAAAAACTATTGTGTTATGAATAAACTGTCTATAATATTGATGTAGACAGTGTTATGTAAATAGAGATAAAATTCCAAACAGTAATAGTATTGATTTTACCTCATACATATATTTTTTATGAATTATGGAACCGCTTTAACAGAAAAGCTTCATTACACTTCAAGCCTTCTACATAGAACCATCTCTTTGGAAAAAGGTTCTGTGGGCTGAGTACAGAACCTAGGCTGAGTACAGAACCAAAGAAGGAGTCTCTTTTTTAAGCGTGTGTGATTATCCCAGTGCAAATCATAAACCTGCAAGTTATCTCCAGAGACAAAGTCACAGTAAATACTTTGCATACTTTAAATAATGAGAAGATTACAGCTTGACAAGCAACAATTTGTCAACAATTTAGCCCTCATCTTCCAGCTACTTTCAGTTTGGTGTTAGGTCATTTTCAAAGCATTGCTGGGATATTTATGAATGACCGGTTTGTTGATTTCAATTTGGTATGTGGCTATCTCAGTGGAAAGATATTTGATATGTTTCTCTGAGACTCTGAGAAGCTCTATTCATATCTGCCTTACTAGTGGTTTACTGATGTTTATCAGCAGAGTAGTAAATGTCAAGTCTGTTCAGCTGAAAGGAAACAGCGTAGAAATAAATGAAGACTTCCCATTCGAGGCCTTTTATGTAATTACTAATAGAAATGTGATAATACGTTCATGTGAAATAAGCTTTTATAGTTATAGGCGTGCTATTTTCTGTTTGCATGCTTGCATATATTTATTTAATGTGTTGTAGTTGGTGCCTACTGCAATATATTTGAAAATAAATAGTCAGAAGAGTTTAAACTGTGGATATTGTGTGTCTCTGTGGACATCCCAAGTGAGAGTGTGGGCTGCACAGATGACATTCCCAGGTTGAGAAACAGTCCTACTCCAGCCCTGCATTCAGAGAGTAATCAGTATTTCCTTGGTCAAGTTTTCCTCTTTTCCTGGTAAAAATTTTAAAGGGACATCCTGTTCTTGGTGAAGTCACTGTGGTGCCACATTTGCTCCATTTGTTAATGACCCTCACGGTGCTCCATGCTGCAGCGAATGCTTGGGAAATTCTTTTGTACCCCTCTGCTGATTGAAACTGTTTTACCATAAGATCCTGTTCATGCTTTGTAAGCTCTTCAGCTTCAGTAGTCAGATGAAACCAAGAAGATATCTGAAAATCTTACAGAAACTACTGATCTTTATTTATTCAGAATCACTTAACTGATGACATGATGATAATTTTCTTTGAATGTGAGCTTTCCTTTCCTTTCCTTTCCTTTCCTTTCCTTTCCTTTCCTTTCCTTTCCTTTCCTTTCATTTCTTTTCCTTTCCTTTCCTTTCCTTTCCTTTCCTTTCCTTTCCATAAAATATTATGTAATTTAATAATCACATTAAAGGTGGGAAAAAAATCTAAATAAACCTTTTTTCCCCCCATAAAATATTGAATGCTTGCCATTTACAGGGGTGTGTAGACTTTTTTTATTTACATGATATGTAATCATTTTACATATTATGTTACAAAGTGATGTAATATTTTATAACTAATGGCTGAATGACAATATTATAATTTACACAATGCACATATTGTCAAATGCATGGGAGAGTAATTAAACTGAAATGTAATGCATTTTGATCATCAAGACCTACTCAAGGCATCATGGGATTAAAAATGATTGAATAGTTTCATCATTCTTTGTGCTAGTGACTGATTTTGTTTTTTTGTTTGTTTTACTGTAAGCAAATAATCAACCTGTAGTAAAATCACCTTTTTTAAATACAATATAAATATATAATTATTATTTTATAACTTGTTATAAAATATTTTATAAATATAATAAAAAAAAAACTATACCATAATTACATTTATTATGATTTCTAAATGATATGATGTTATAATTATACTCATTTATGGAATATAAATAGATGGAACCAGACTGAACACAAGGCATCCTGTACATAAGGTACAATTACAATCTGGATAGGATGCGCACACACACACACACACACACACATACACACACACACACACACACACACACACACACACACACACACACACACACACACACACACACCTGACGTGTTAACACAAAGAACTTCTTGTTGGCCTCTGGCACTTGATGATCAAGAATGTGAGCCTTTGGTATATAAGCCACACCCACACATGACTGAGCAATGATGTACGGAGAGAAAACCTGAAGAACCAGCCAGATGAGAGACGAGAGAGAGAGAGAGAGAGAGAGAGAGAGAGAGAGAGAGAGAGTCAAAGACTTTATCGTTATCGTTGTTGCAGAACAACAAGCCAGTACAAGAGCTGTTCAACTCCTTATTTACAGAGTTTTCTGAAATATGTTTCACAATAATCAAATGTGAAAGCAAATGTAATACTTTTGTATTGACTTTAAAATCACTGAAAAATGCAGGAGAATTGATTCAGTGTGCATGCTATTTGCTTTGAGACTGAGCTTGCTGTGCCACTATATAAAATTTATGTGTTATGATTTTATCTGATTTTTCTATCCATATCCTTTTTTTTAATAATGGATAATGATGGCATAATGTTCACCTGGATGAGCTCCAACTAGCAGGATGACATGTGATTGGTACCATCCATCCAGCCATCCAGCCATCCAGCCATCCAGCCATCCAGCCATCCAGCCATCCAGCCAGCCAGCCAGCCAGCCATCCATCCAGCCAGCCATCCAGCCATCCAGCCATCCAGCATCCAGCCATCCATCCATCCATCCATCCATCCAGCCATCCATTTTCTGTAGCACTTCTGTAGGGGACATTCTGGAAGGGGAGTACATTTACACACACACACACACACACTCCATGGACAATGTAGTGATCCTACAACACATGTTTTTGGACTCAGGGAGGAAGCTGGAGTATCTAGAGGTAAACCCTGAAGCACTGGGAGAACAATGCAAACTCCACACACTCACAGGCAGAAGGTTCGAATCAAACCTGGAGATGAGAGGCAGACATGCTACCCACAAAGCCTAGAATAATTTAAATATTTTTTCTGTAAATTGGTTTGAAATAACATGACAAAAACATCTTTTCAAACAACATTCTTCTTCTTAATCTAGAGTCATATGTAAATATGACATAAAAAATTACTATACAATATGTAAAACATAATCCAATAATTAAATCAAACCTAACTGTTTTAACATGCCCAGATGCAACATTTAATTAATGCTTTAATTAAATGCGAGTCCTGGAGATGGTGTGTGTAGTGTATTGCTCATGTCTGCTGTTGTGTGATTCCTGTGCATACACACACCCCATTTTCCACCTACATTCAGACCGAAAATGAATGTTATCTGTTTTCTGCTCATATATTTACCAAAAAAGAAACCAGGACAGAAACAGATACTTACAGGAAGACAAGGAAGAGAGTTTGTAGGAGGAGAAGAAACCATAAAAGTGTGTAAGCTAGAGGAGATCAGTCAGGTGGAGATCAGAAAACTCAGCACTAAAAACAGAGCTCTCATCCAAGTGAAGGTCAAAACACTGCATCAGCTCAATGCAGGAGAAGAGAATTGTCTATTCTTTCTTTTCTTTTACCACGAGCTGGGTGTCAGCGTTACCAAACCCAAAACCTCAGCATTATATTTAGGCATTTGGTACATGCTCTTATTCAAAGCAACTTATCTAAGTGAGTAGTACATCAATATATAGAATGATGTTCAAAAATAACAAAGAAAACAAAGAACAATTATTGGCAAGTACACAAAATCTGCAAGCAATAGATGTTCCCTGGATATTATCCGAAGATGAAAGTCTGTAGTCCTTTGTGGAAAGAATCGAAAAACAGTTGTTCAGTTTACAGAGTAAAGCTACTGAGGAGCCACAGGTATCATCTACAGCTTTGTGCTTTGTATTTTAATAGACAAGGGACGCTAACCCTTTCACCAGCTGGTCAGTAAGTGCGAATATGTTGCAGTAAACATTAAGTCATTTCACACTGAATTCAAACACTAAAGCAAACACAATTATCTTTTTTTTTCACATTCACCCATGACATACGGGTCAAAAAACACAAATAATTTTGTGTGTTATACATGTATGTCGATTTCACACTGACATTTGGTAAACATTCACATTAAATATGCCTTTGTGTCAAACTCTGTGTTCAGTATCTCTAGCTCTCCTGACATGCAGACATCCTGTTGACAGTGTAGAGTCTGTTCAGTGTGTCTCTGAGGGTTAGTGGTGGCAGTGCTGGACAGACACCGGACGTGTTCTGGGTGTACGCTCGTTGATTTCAGGGCGTCACTTGTCCAATAAGTTGAAAAGCAAATGAGCATCTCTAACAACAGGTATGTGACCTCACTACAAAACTATATTCTGCATAGTACTGATCTCAGACTGCACTGAAGAATCACTGCCATTGGTGCTATTAGTTCAAATTGTTTGTATTTTCCTTATAAAACCACTGACTCCTGAAAGACTGGGGTTGGGCAAGAATTATAGTAATTTCATTATTAATGAAATTGAATGCCTGTACTCGTTCACAACCACATTTTGCATGAAAATATTGTTTACTCCTTGCATTTTTATTTAGAGACGTTTGATGAGACTTCTTCTTACACTATACATCAGTAGACTGGGCTCAGTTTGGCATCCCATCAGGTTATCCTATGCAGAAACAAATCTGCTGTGACCTTCTCATGCTACACAATATAACTAATAATCAGTGTGTAATTGATGAGAATATATCAGGCTGCTTTATGAGGAGAACAGCAAGACAGTGGAGATCCTGGGGTGATATTCTGCTGACGGGGTTGATAGTAATGTTTAGAATTTCCATTATGCTGCAATTTAGTCAACTTTGATTTAAGATGCTTGGCTTCATGGCCCTTCAAAAGATTACACACAACTCAGAGTTAGTTAAGATGCAGAACAGTAACATAACCAAGCACTGTATAGATCATGGGGTCCTTAACAGATGTTCACCGACCCCTAGAGGGTCTGAGGCAGTACTGAAGATGTTTATATCAGCCAAAATTTTATTAACCATTTCCATACTGGAAATAATTAGGTATACATTTACAGAATGAGGCTTATTATAGCAGATCAGTTTTATAAACTGTTACATGGGGCTTCTTGCTCTGGTCTTCGATTGCAAACCACTTGTGTTAAAAAACAAACAATTTTTATTTCCAACTAGTCTGATAAATGTAAACAGGTTTGATGTGATTTTTTTTCAGCCCAAGAAGCATGTAACGTACGTGCATGTGAATGAGTGGATCCCTGTTTGAGAAAGGATATTTGATGGCAGCAGTAACGGTGAAGGCAGATTTCAGACTCTCAAGAGAATCACTGTTCAGCCTAGTTAACATTCTCTGACATTCATCTGACCAAGCATGCGGACGCAAAAACCAAGTGTCTGTGTGTACTTGTGGCTAGCAAGTGCAACATTATACAGACTTGTGACTAATATATTCCAAATCCCAAGGGCTACAGTTCACAGGATTGTGCACAGGATTGCATAGAGAGTTACTTTTAGAATACAAGTGGGCGTAATTATCCATTTTTACCTGCTCAGAAAGTGTACGCTGTCAACAGTTCCTCTTCAATTCATCTTAATTTGAATCTACTAGGCCATATTAAGACTGCTGAATCTGGCTACTGAATAAAGACACTTAAGAGCATCAGTTTGCACTACAGAAATGTTTTTCCTCACTGTATAGTTTTGTATAAATTGTATACTTTCTATTCCACTTTTTATTATACACATTTTATTTTATTATACACTGAATTATACTAATTTTATTCTCCACAGACTAGTATATTTTAATATATATTTATTGCTTTATTATATGTCCATCATATTTTTTCAATACTTGTAATGTAATAATCTATTCTCTCTATTTTTTCTATCGTTCCTTATAGCACTGTGGAATGAGTAACTAAGCTAATTTCACTACATTACAGCACATGTATATAACAAATAAAGAACCTTGAAAAAAAAGAACCTTGAGTAATTGCCGTTCCACAGCCAGAGTGCATTTCCATCATTGGCCACGGTTTTGCTGAACTTGCAGCTTCTACAGTTTTTTTTCAAAATGTTGTTGGCAGCAATGATGGGCGCCAGATGGGAGTCTAGCATGTTTTGTACAATTATCAACCTTCCAATCAATCAACAAATTAATGTATGGCAGAATGATAACCAACGAAGTCAGATGTACAGATTTACAATGCAACTCACTGCCCTATTATTACAAGAAACGCTGTAAACACAGTTAACATGAAAACGAAAATTCTTTTACCACCTACTCATCTTTGTTTTGTTGTTCCTAGAAGCACAAATGTTAAGATGTTCATCTTAGAAATATTGCTAAAATAAGAAATATGTTGTCACTTCATGATGCAGAAAAACCAGTTCATGCTTTTGTTAGCTCTAGGTTGGATTATTGTGATGCCTTACTGTCTGGATGTTCCAGTAGGAGCATAAACAAGCTCCAGTCAGTCCAGAACACAGCAGCTAGAGTCCTAACTAGAACCAGAAGATATGAACACATCACTCCTATCTTAACCACACTACATTGGCTCCCAGTCAAATTTCACATTGATTGTAGAACACTACTCCTCGCTTATAAAGTACTGAATGGTCTCGCACCACCTGAAATGAGCGATCTTTTTTTTTTTTTTTTTTTTTTTTTTTAATGATCTGCCACGCCTACATCCATCAAAAGGTGCAGGCTATTTGTTGGCACCTCAAGTAGTGAAGGCTACAGAAGAGTGCAGAGCTTTTTTCTTACAAAGCCCCGCAATTATGGAAAAGCCTTCCTATTAGTGTTTAGAACTCAGACACAGTCTCAGTGTTTAAGTCCAGGCTGAAAACACATTTGTTTAGTCAAGCTGTTCATGAATAGCTTTTCTTAGATAAAGCAGCAGATCTGGTGGGTTCATGAGCATAGAGTTTTGGTGAACTGGGATGTTTGGATGTAGTGGACAGGGGAACTAACTGGAGATATATGGAACTGCTGTGGATAGAACCACTTGGAGACCATGGCAGTGGCTTTGAATTGTTTGAACTCTTGGCACTCAAATTGTCCTTCATTGAACATTTGATGGCTTCATCAGGAAGGAATTTACACAGCAGCTCATTTTTATAAGTTACTTAAAAGTTCCTGCTTGCACATTTCCACTGAATATATACAGCTGTAGATAGGAAATGATTTAATCACACTCTCCAGAGTCACCCAGATGAGGATGGGTTCCTTTTTGAGTCTAGTTCCTCTCAAGGTTTCTTCCTCATACCGTTTCAGGGAGTTTATCCTTGCCAGTGTTGCCTCTGGCTCGCTCATTAGGGATAAATATTAATATAATTTAAAATGTTGTCAATTTTATTTGACATTTTTCTGTAAAGCTGCTTTGAGACAATGTCCACTGTTAAAATTGCTATACAAATAAAATTGAATTGACTTGAATTTATTTTAATAATAAAAAATTTTATTACCCTTGACCAAAAATACTATTGGATTTTCAGTTTGTCCTGTAGGATCTTATCTGATTTTGGCGCCATGAATTATTTACCATTAATGGCCATTAATCAGTGGATGGTTTCTTAAGGCTGCAAAATATGATTTTCCTATATCGGTCCTGTACGAGTTTCTTATTAGAATCCTTTGGGATTTTATTTTTTTTTATTAAGGGTAACTACCATTTTTAACAAACTACATTTTTTCAACCTTATTCACCAGTAATTTCACATTTTCTCTTTTCTGCTTCTCTCACTGCTTCCTCCATGAGGAATTATAGAATTGGGTCATCACTCGCTGTACCCCTGTCCTCACTAGACGGCCATGACTGCACATTTCCTGTCACAGAACTGTCCTCTGTTGTACAGGACACAATTAAAGTGACTGGGGTTATACGAAGAAGAAACTGCCTTTATTTTTTGTCACAGATACATTATAGCACAGTGAAATTCTTTCTTTGCATGTCCCGACTTGAATGCCAGAGAGGGTTAAGGGCCTTGATCAGGGTCCAACAGTGGTAGCTTGGCAGTGCTGGGGCTTAAACTCTGTTCTTCTGATCAACAACCTAAAGCCTTAACTACATGATTACAACCACAACGTTATTGAGGGTACAGAGAAGCACTTCCATGTGGCAGCAGTGTCTCTGCCTCCCTCTGTAGTCTTTCAACTCCTTTGCACAAACATAATTACTTAATTGTACATGGTTTAAATTAAGTTGTTTTAAAGTTACCCATTTTAGTTCCCAAGATGTTAATATATTGACCAGCAATAAACAATGATTATGTATTTAATCAGACAGCCTACCTTGAATGTCTTTTATCTATCTATCTATCTATCTATCTATCTATCTATCTATCTATCTATCTATCTATCTATCTATCTATCTATCTATCTATCCATCTATCCATCCATCCATCCATCCATCCATCCATCCATCCATCCATCTATAAATATTATATTAATAAATATTTCTGTTATATGTTTTATATAAATTTGTTACCTTAGTCACACATGTTTCTGTCATGACACTTCAAAAAGGCTATCTAGTGGACTCCTTAAATGGCCGTCTCCCTGATCAGTGCTCTGACTACTGACCTAGGGAGCTGATTGAGATGCAGCCATAGAATTCCAGTGGATACAGATAGGAATGAATATGTTTTCAGTCAAAATTATCTCCAATTTTAAAAATAGGTTACTTTTCATATCACAAAATGACGTCAACTTAATTTCACCTGATAAAACCTTTTACACTTTAATGCATTAGTCCATTTAAAAGTAGCATTTTTTTTTTACTTTCACTCTAGTACATTTTTTTTTTTTTTTTTTACCATTTGTATGATTTTAAAACTTTAGGCATTAGGCAGACCCCCTTATCTAGAACAACTTACATTTGTCTCATTTACACAGCTGAGCATGAGCTGAGGGTTAAGGGCATTGCTTAGGGCCTCAGCAGTGGCAGCTCTGCAGCTTGAACTCGCAACCTTCCAAGCAGAGGGACAACAACTTAACTTAATGATCACTGAGAGTCAGACTGCTGCTGTTGATCTTTTGAATCATAGCCTCTTAGAGTCTCTCCAGGATTAACATTATTTGGTGGAATTTGATGTTTGAACTAAAAGCTGTGATGCAAACTGTGCATGTGCATTTCAAAAGTAATAACATGAGACTCTTTTATGGATCTTTTATGCACAGGTTCAACCCATGAATAATAGTTTTCCAAACCATGTATTAAAACATACCATTCTATGTAGAATGTTGCCTAATTCCACCCTCTGCAATTCTGGGTTATTTTACTGCCCCAGCACAGCCCAAAGTATCAGCTTTTTATTTGGTTATTTGCATACTGTTGAGTGATTTGTGTGTAAATCACTCACTCACATATCTTAGTGTCAGTGGAAATAATGCACATGCGTCAGGAATATAGGTAGAGGCTTTAAAGAGTATGTTGTTGTTGTTTTTTTTACTTATTTGTTCTATTATATTTTAAGGATTGTTCTGCTGACTAAATCATCAGGATCAGGATCAGAAAGAGCTTCATTGCCAAGTATGTTTGCGCATACAAGGAATTTGTTTTAGTGTCACAAGCTCCAGTGCACAGAGACAACAACAACAATACAAACAACAACAACAAAAAATAGGATGAGAAATAAAAATGCACATATTTAAATAAGAAAATAAAGTAATTTGTATGTTCAGAATATAATAGAATGAGTTGAGATGTAGGGATGTGGGGGCTGGTAACAAATAAATATGAGGTTATTGCACATTTTTTTATTGCCCAATGTTGTGAGCGTTCAACTGTTCAAAAGGTAGATTGCTTGGGGGAAGAAACTGTTCTTGTGCCTGGCTGTCCTGGTAGTTGGTGCTGGCAAAATATCAAAAAGGAGATGGCCTGGATGTGAGGGGTCCAGAGTGATTTTCTGAGCCTTTTTTCTCACTCTGGATGTATACAGTTCTTGAAGGGTGGGCAGAGGAGCACCAATAATCCCTTCAGCAGTCCGAACCATTCTCTGTAGTCTTCTGATGTCTGGTTTTGTAGCTGAGCCAAACCAAACAGTTATACAGAACAGACTCAATGACGGCTGAGTAGAACTGTGAAACGGCTGAGTAGAACTGTAAACCATTATCCTATCCAGCTTCTCTGTCAACTCTGACTCCCACCTAGTCTTGGAAATAATAGCATCAGACAGAGAAAAGTATAACTTGAAGTAAGTTGATTCAGAAATGAGAAACTCCCAATAATTTGCATGCAATGAGATGCAGTGATTATCAGTACCGCTAGATGGCGTAATTAACACAAGTGTAAAAGACAACAGATCTTAAGAAGAGGAAGAGATTTTTTGCCCATGCGGCAATATAAACTGCTTAAGATTGAATGTGCAAAAGGGAAATGCTCAGAACTGTACTTTTAGTACAGTTGTTTTAGTGTTCAGCCATAAAACCCACTCATCTTACTGAGTTGCTGTTTGCTATATAGTGCGGTTCTTTCCTGTCCCATTTATTTCAATTTTGTTCGCTACTCTTTATTATCTCAGAGATAGCATCTTTACATATTTATAAAGGAAGTGCTATGTATGCTGCAGAACAAGTGCAGCAGTTGTTTGATGATAATGTTTACTTCTCCACAGACTCGAGTCTGAGGACTGTTATGAAGAACTGAGACAGCCTCTGAGGTGCTTATGGGCCTCAGTTTATGATTTATCCATCATTTAGTAAAGCTCTGGGTAAACATACAGTATTCCAAACCAAACTGAACAAAAACTACCTGCAACATTTTCAGTAATGCTAAGGTTCTCAGGTGAATATGTTGATGAATACCAATCACACTGGATAGCTGACGCGCATTTAGTATTGCATCAGAAAAGTCTATAAAAGATAGACTTTATACAGAACTGCCATAAAATAGCTGTGGCATGTGATGAATCTTCCAGTAATGCAGCTCAGCCACTGCAGCACATCAGCTACAAGAAGCGCACTTTAACAAGACATACTTTTATAAGGTGCCATTTCTTTTGTACGTATTGTTTGGGTTCTGCTATCCACTTCATGTATAGATTTGTTCTGGATTGCATTCATATGAAACAACTGAATTTCACATTCTCATTACATACTTGGATTGAAATAAATAAGCTTTCTTTAAACTTGAGCACAATAAGCTCTATATCCAATTGCAGTAACCTTCAAGTTCATTTGATTTGAAGCTGTTAAGGGTTACATTAGTGTGTGTCCTTATAGGAACATTTACACAAAGGCAGAAGCTCTTACAAGATAAAAGCTTTTTTCCCCAGACTAACTGGATTTTCATGAAAATTACTAAGAAAACTGTGACCAATTTACAAATAAATTTATAAATAAATATCCAATTTGACAATTGAAGCTCTATGAGAAAACAGATTTGTGTACATTGCAAAAGACAAGAAATTATACATTTTCTCAAGGAACAGGGTGGAAAAGATTAGGCAGTGTATTTCTATATGAAATATTACCAGTGAAGGGTGCATGGTGGCTTGGTGGTTAGCACGTTTACCTCACATCTACAGGGTTCGGGGTTCGATTCCTGCCTCCTGCCATGTGTGTGTGGAGTTTGCATGTTCTCCCCGTGCCTCGGGGGTTTCCTAACCCGGTCCAAAGAAATGCATTGTAGGTTGACTGGCAGCTCTAAATTGTCCATAGTGTGTGATTGAGTGAGTGAATGAGAGTGTGTGTGTGTGTGTGTGTGTGTGTGGCCTGTGATGGGTTGGCACTCCGTCCAGGGCGTATCCTGCCTTGATGCCCAATGACGCCTGAGGCTCCCCGTGACCCGAGAATAGATTGGATAAGCGATAGACAATGAATGAATGAATATTACCAATGCTGAAAAGTGCTGTTTTTATTTATATCCATCTTGAGGCTGAGGCAGAAGACAGAAATGTTTTGTTCTCCGAAAACGTACTGTATGTGACTCCACACTACAAAGAGAACTAGCACTTAGTATGTAATGATGTCAGTGCTCCTGGAAGACATTCGCTTGGTAGAGGATTGACAGGCTAGGAGCTCTGTGACACATGGGTTTCCACGCTTCCGTGAGGCTATTCGTAGCACGCAGACTGAGCTGTCAGAGTTGAAAGAGATTGTGCTTAAGCAGCAGGCTCAGCTAGACCTGATTAGAAATTCCCTCTAATGCTTTCCTTTTTCAGACTAACTGCTTTTTCTTGAATATCACATTTCTTGTAAATGGTCCTTTATTTTTTATTTACAAATAAATTTGTTCATAGCCAGATTGTTAAACGAGGATCTCTAACCATGTTATTGAATTCCTCACAGTTTAGAGCAACCTACCCACAGCTAATTAGGGCCCAAATGATTTTGACAGCCTGTGATACGTGCTTTATAAAGGGACTTCCCTTCCATGGCATTTTAATGGTTTTCTATGACATGTCATTTGAAAGCCCATTTCCTTTAATAAATTGACCAAGGGGGCTAGTGAGGATGGTATAGTAGGCATGGGAACACAGAATGGGTTGACTCTAATCATTAATATTTGAAGGGGAAGGTCTCATTCATGGTTCTCAAACTTGCATTCACTTGCTGCAGATGCAGATTTAACCTAAAACCAGGGTTCATTTTTTTTTTGGTAATTTTTTTGGATGATTTCTCCGAGTCTACACAAACAGCTACAGTCAATCACTGTAGGACTGTAGATATGAACCCTCATGAATGATAACTGGCCCTGCTGCTGAATACATTTCTTTCACTAATCTATAATTCATATTTCAGAGGTTGTTCTGCAAGGGCCAATGAATCAGGTCAAGGTTATCACCATGGAGACAAGGACTCCAGTAGCACCCCGTGTGCCAGGCTTGTGCTGATGAACTAAGCATCTGCTCATTGTACTGCATGCCTGCTTGTTGTTTAGAGTTGCATTGGAGATGTATTCGAGTTCCCCTGACCAACCTGCTGGCCTTATGCTAATGAACCATTAATTAAAAATTACCTTGTGAGCTACAGTATGTCACTGTGTAGTTGCCAATTTTTTCCCCTACTGCTTTGCACACAGTATCTTTGTGAATAAATAAGTCATTAAAGAAAGCTATAAATAATCAGCTATTTTTATTTTATTTTATGAATACTTCCATGGTAAATCCCGATCAAAAAGATTACTCAGTCATTCCTAACTTATGAAGTATACACTTATCAATCACAGAGAAAGTGGAAGGAATATTTCATTTAGATTTTTATGTAGACGTATTCTATAAAACTGGCTCTTATGTTGTTTAGATATACCAGTCAAACTAAATAATTCATTATTTAGTTTATTTTATTATTTTGTATATTATTTATGTTTTTCAAATGTCACAGGCCAGTTTTTCTGAAATGTAGTATGCCTTTTGAATTTGTAAAATGTTAAAAAATTTCCCCAGATTCACAATTTACAGTAGCTTTTAACTCATTATTAACATGTTTATGAATATGAATAAAACTAATTGCTAACCATAGCATTTCCAGCCTTAATCCAGTATAAAGGCCTGCAGAGATGGGACCCCCCCCCCTCCCCCCCCCCTTCCACTTTTTGTAGTATTTAAATGATATAAGACCTCAATGTGGAATTCAATGTGATATAATTAAGAATCCAAGAGGTGCACCTTTTTTTTAACCAAACAAATTGTAATTTTTTGGCTGTGTCTCATCGTAGACATTGTACAGAGAATCTCAAGTTATGTAAGCGCACTGAACTTCCTGCAGTAACATCATACCCAACATAGGGGGCAGCAGACAGAGTAGTGCTGATGTTCTGGGTGTTGTTCAGAAAACAAAGAAGAAAGAGCCAGCAAAACCTTCCTGTCTAATTATGTACACTATATTCGAAATAGCACTAAACTATTCTTAACAATTTTCTAAGATATAAATAAAAATAACTTTCCAACAAAAAAGATTTTATTTCTAATAAAATACACGTAGCATTCCAAAAAGAAAAAAAAAAATCTAAAAATCAAATATGATGCTACAGAACTAACTGAACATCCGATAGGATTTTTTTTTGGACGAGGGAAATTTGTAGAAGAAACCACAAACTATATTGGAATAGGTTTCAGGGTGTGTTTAAGATTCTCTTCTTCACCAGCTGCTACTGTAATATTAAACAGTTTCAAAATCATGAATACCACCAGCAGATACTTTGTAATAAGAGACATTTGGGCCAGATTTCGACTTTTTGTCAGGAGATTTAATGGCTGGTGACATAAAATCATTCACTGATCAGAGGGATCCCTATTGGTGTCAGCATTATTTGAATATATCAATGTCAAGTCAAGCATTAAGAAGCAAAGGGAAGAAACGCTGCTTCTCTTGGACATTTTAGGTGAAATCTAGACAGTTATTGCCTGATGCAAGATAATCATATATTAGGCTTGCAAAATAAATATGTATATCATCAATCTTACAGGGAAACAGTAGTGTTAGACAAATCAGAAGTGCCAAACACACCCCATATGCTTTGTGAGATCTGAATTATCCAGAAGGCAAAGTCCCCAGCCTCAACTTCAATACAAAGCCTTATTACAATAATGAAATTATTTTTAATTGTTTGGATGCTGTACCTTCAAGCAGCAGGCAGCAATAAGCTGCTTTGGTCTAATAACCACATTGCCATGCAACTCACAATCACAGATCCAGTGTTCTGTGTGCATGTGTGCTGGTTAATGTCACTGCAGCTTGTCCTTGTGATTGAGGTCACAGGGCTGAAGTGATTCCAGACAGACCAATTATAATGTGCAAAATCTAGATTTATGTCAGGTTGTGATAGTGCCTGGACATAACTTTACCTCACTGCAAAATAACAGAAGTCATTTCTTTCACTCCTTTCCTGTATACATTTATATATCTAAAATTATAAATATAAAATAAGATTATTTGTGTTATATTCAGTTGTAAAAGAAGGTTTAATGGTTATGCCATTAAGGATGTGTATTCATACGCATGAACAAAGATAAGTGTAAAAACATTAATTGATATGGAAAAAGCTTTTGCAACATATTAAAAAAAAGACTCAATGATGTTGAGAGCAGGGCTCTGTGGGGGCCAAACCATCACTTCAAGGACTCCTTGTTCTTTAACGACGCCTCCCTGATGGTAATGCATGATGGATAAGTATCTGCCTGTATTTCTCAGCATTGAGGACACCATTAATCCTGACCAAGTCTCCAACTCCATTTGCAGAAATGCAGCTACAAACTTGCAGGCAACCTCCACCATGCTTCACTGTTGCCTGCAGACACTGTATCACTGTCCAGCCTTGGCAAACAACCTGTCTTCTGCTATAGCCAAATATTTCAAAATTTGACTCCTCAGTCCAGAGCACCTGCTGCCATTTTTCTGCACCTCAGTTCCTATGTTATTGTGCATAGTTGAGTCGCTTAGCCTTGTTTCTATTTTGGAGGTATGTCTTTTTGGCTGAAATTCGTCCATGAAGACCAATTCTGGCCAGACTTCTCCCGACAGCATATGGGTGTACCAGGGTCCCACTGGTTTCCTCCAGTTCTTTGCTGATGGCATTGCTGGACATCTTCCGATGTCAGAGGGAAGTATGCATGATGTGTCTTTAATCTGCTGCATTGAGTTTCCTTGGCTGACCACTGCGTCTACAGTCCTCAACGCTGCCCGTTTCTTTGTGCTTCTTCAAAATAGCTTGAACAGCACATCTTGAAACCCCAGTCTGCATTGTAATCTTTGCCTGGGAGAGACTTGCTGATGCAGTACAACTACCTTGTGTCTTGTTGCAGTGCTGAGGCTTGCCATGGTGTATGACCTGTGACATGAAACTGTCTTCCACAACTCCACCCTAGTAGCAGAGCTTGGCTGTTCCTCACCCTGTGTTAAGGTCCTACACAGCTGTTTCTGTTTCAGTTAATGACTGTGTTTTAATCATTCACCTGACTCTGATCCTACAGAATCCCTGACTTTGTGCAAGTGTAAGAATCGAAGCTAGTTTGATGCCAAAGGGTAGTCACACCATTTATTGATTTGATTTAAATTTTTTCTTCTGTTTGCTCACTTTGCATTTTGTAAAAAATAAAAATAAAAATAAACAAATTAATATATAACAATTAATGAACAACTGAATAAATGCTGTAAAGTAAGAATGCTTTCAAATATATATTAAATATACAGTATCTATAAATATGAATGTTCAGTATAAATGCTGCAATCTGCAATTATGAAGACATCGTCATTGGTTGGTTGATTTCACACAAGAAGAAGTAAACCGGGCAACAATGACTGAGCTTCCTTAAGTTCTCTTTCACCTGTCAGTACAGATGATTAGATAACATGCAGGTAGAAAGTTCATGGAACAACAACTAATCATCCATGGAAACGTACACATTCAGATTAATGGTAAGAAGATAAGAGGAGTCACTCAAAAAGAGTAGCAGGACCTGAAATCAACAGGAATGACAGTTACACAGAGAACAATAAGCAATGAGCTACAGCACAACTATCTTCGTTCCCTCACCTCACACACCTCCCTTCTGCTGAAAAACAAGCACAGGGATGTGTGAGCACAAGCACAAGACAAATCAGAACTCTATACGAACACAAGACAAAACCAAAATAGACCTTTTTGGCAGTAATTCAGCTTGTCATGTTTGGAGAAAGCAGCGTTGCATATATGATTCCAAGAATATCACACCCACAGTGAAGCACGGGGGTGGGAGCATCATGATACGGAGCTGCTTCTCTGCAAACACTACTGGGGTATCAAAGGAAAGGAAACATGAATAGAACAATGTACCAGGACGTATTAGAGGAGAATTTACTCTCATCTGCCAAGAAACTGAATCTGAGGAGAACAAGACAATGACCCCAAATATATAGCCAAAGTAACTCAAGACTGGTTTCTAAAAAAAGATGGTGTTTTGCATGGCCTTGCCAATCTCCTGACTTTTATTTATGGAGACTTATAAAATTGTAAGTCCATCAGAGGGTCCATTTCTGGATGGAATTGAAGATGTGTTGACAAGCGGACTGAAAATATTGAACCACAATCCTGTAGCTTCATAACGGTTGGGATTTAAATCAGTAAAAGGCTTCATATAGCCCTTTAGATCTAATTTTAAACAACATGGTAAAACTATATGAAGGTCGAATAGGCAAGAAGTCTGTTATGAGAGTTCAATAAAATATAATAGAAATTATGTTATGAGTTCTCCTGTAATTATATGAATTGATAAAATATCATTAGAAACTGGCTTCCGGGTCGATTGAATACATTTCCAGGGAAATGGGTTTTCTCAAATGCTTGCCTACACTAATTTCATGTACATCATTCCTGCCCTGCCAGTGCCCTTGTGTTGTCTTTCTGTCTTTCTGTCTCTGGGCTAGTTTATACTTCTTCACTGAAACATATTTGAGTTGCAGTACAGAGCTTATGTGTCCATGTGCAAAGCAGAGGCTTATATACCATGCTCCAGATAGCTAACAGCATCTTTAGTTCTGTGCATCACCTAGACTTCAGGTGAATGCTAACTGGTTGAGGTGATGTGGAGGAGTGAAGAGTACCTGCAAACACTGTGGTGATATATGACCTTTATGCGGCAGGTATAATCACATATTTCAGAGTAGTATTGCCCCAAGTACAGCTCGAGTTCAAACAATCTGTCACTGTTCTCTCTCTATCTGTCTCAGATCAATTCCATTCAATAAGCTTTACTAGAATGACAGTTACAGCCGTTGTAATATTACCCAAGCTCTATCTCTCACACAAAATTAGATGTTTATCAGTCCTGGCGTGACTGTAGAACTGAGGATGCATATCGTGAACTTTATTAAAGTAGATTAATAAACAGAAGTTAAATAAACCAGCGATGTATTGTACTCTGTGCTCTGAGTTTGTTGTGTTATTGTGTGTCCATGCAGTGATAGCTCAGCCATGTTGTGTGTTGATGCATTCAGATGCGACCATGAGCTCTTTTCTGAGCGTGACTTTGCAGTTTTCAGTTTGTTTCATATCTGAATTGCCAAAATTCATCCACACCATGCACAGCACTGACTGTACTCAGGTATTGTATGAATTGACTGTGAAGCATATTGTCCAGTAGGATAGAATGTGCTGGACATGGACCAGTTTTAATACCAGTGACCCTTTTCCTTCAAAACTATTTTCTAATATAAAATCATATTGCATCTTGCAGAGTGGAATATATTTCCAAGGCAGTGGTGTAATGAATCAGTTAAAGCATTTGTCAGTGTCAGTTTAAAGTATTTTCAACTATTTTGTTTGAAATATAATAGACTCAGAGTTCATAAAAATGGTTATATATAAAAAGACATTATTATGAACATGAGCACACACACACACACACACACACACACACACACACACACACACACACAGACAAGACATGAAAAGAACAAAAATTTTGAATACAGAGGATCTTCCTAGTTAATCTTTAGAGGTGAGTACAGTAGATTTATAATGATTGATTATGCGTTCTTTTTCTTTTCAAAAATGTGAAGGGATGAACTGTCTCTGTCTCACAGACATACAATCACACATAAACACCAGCACTCGGCCCAAGCATTTATGTATCCTTTAATGACCGTGACTCAGTTTTTCACACATTATTTTTGTCTATTACATACATTCTTCCAGCTCATTTAACACTTTCCCCTACTTGCTTCATCTGTCGATGTCCAATTCACTAAGCACTGCTATGACAACCACATATTCTCCCTTGTTTACCCAGCAACAGCCCATTCCCCTGGTGAGCATGACTCACTACCATTGTCTACCAAGGACTAAAATGTCTGCTACATTATGGAACCGTGGCCATGTTCACAGAGATGTTGGTCATATATTTATTACGGGTGGGGAAAGTGAGATTAGGATACCTTGGTTACTGTATCAGCAATATGAATGAACTGTGTCTTTTGAAACTCACAGACAAACTGAGGACATTTTCAATTACAGGGATATGCGGCAAGTTATTAGGAGTGATGTTGAATCAGATCGAGTAGTTTCTTGCCTTGAGTTTAAATTGAGCAGGGCATTAGAGACTGGGGTATTGTTGATGATGAAGGACAGACCATGTGACTGCTCGACTCTTCTGCTACAGCCAGTTTCCTTCCACCTTCCTTCTAATTAAGCTTTCAGTAAGTGTCTGTGGACTGTGGACATAGAATTCCACTGTGTACAATTAGTTTTGATTAGTGATTAATACTGTTCAGATTTTGTTTGAAATTGATGGGATGATAATATATCACATTTAATAATGAGTTGAATCTTTATTTAGTATTTAAAGCTCTGCAGCATGGAGAGACACTGTGTCCAATGAGCTTGTGTGATGAGTTTCTGGAGCGTTCTTGTTCAGGAACCGAGATATCAATTCCTTCTTGTGTCCTCTGTCCACCGGACAGGCTGGCATTGTGGATACACTGCCGATATCCTTCCCATCGGAGCTGTGTATGAGATTGTAAGGACCGATGCGCGCTAACACCTTCCACCCAGGCCACACATCACACAGAGCCTATTGTTCCTGGCCTGGCATGTGACCCTGACAGTGATGCAAATGAGACGCCTTAGTTTGACCTTTCAGAGAACTGGCTATATGAATCAATGTAAAATAAAAATAGTGAGGGCATTGTCCTCAGGATCTGGAAATGCCTGATTGAGGTAAACAGCTTTGATGATGTCCTTGCGATGTTATATGATGCATCAAATTTGTTGGCTCATAAAATCAAGAGCTTCCTTGTTATTTCTGTGCTACAAGATTTGTGACTGTTTGCTGGACAGAGAGCTTTTGAATGGAAGGAGAGGCGTTTGAGTGTGTGTGTGCGTGTGTGAGAGAGAGAGAGAGATGAGGTGAAGTGAGATCTTCATTCAGTTGGAGAAAGAAAGAAAGAAAGAAAGAAAGAAAGAAAGAAAGAAAGAAAGAAAGAAAGAAAGTGACAGAAGAAAAAAGATGGAGAACATTTTGTTCTGTAATATAAAATAACACAGATGGTCAGAACAATGACAAATGTGTCAAATGGACTTGGCTCATGCATTGTACTCTTTCTTCTCTCCCAATATCAATCCATCTTTTAAATGTCCTCAACATGGCAGCATAGGTGACAGAAAATCAACAGTTCTATTCAATATAAGAAATGTGTGTTTTAGACGAGGCCTTTTAAAAGACTTTCATGAAAAATCAAAGATTGAATTTTTCTTCTTGTTTGTTTTTTTTGGCTGTAGTAAAAATACAGATAACGAAATGCTTTTAATAAGATTTAGAAACAAAAGAGATTCTGTCTGAAGAGAAAATGTTCATGGTTAATCTAGAGGAATGTCAAATGTTTATCTCTGTGTAAAAAGGATTTTGATCATTCTGATATGAAAATCATTACAAAATCAGTTCAGCATTAAAACACTGACAACCCAAATAATACTTTTTTTTATGTTTTTCTTTTAAAAAATAAACTAAAATACAGTGAAAAAAATAATAGTGCTCATTAACATAAACATGAATCAGGTGTGATGTATGTGTCCTGATCATGTTGCATGCAGTGACTGATGGGAGACATAATCCTGTGCCGATTCTGTATAAACATGACAATTTATTTGAAGGGGCTACTGAAACCTTGTATTTAAGAAAGCGTCCATCTAGGTTGCTTGAATTTCTTCACATTGCTTGTACACAGGCTGAATTTTACAAACACTTCTCTGAGTGAATTTTTTTTTTATTTTTTATTTTTAATTTTGTCTGAAAATAACCCCTATTAAGAGCAGAATACCTGTATTGTTGCCCCTTTAACAGAAAGGCAAATGCCATAAATATATAAATGTTTAATAAGTATTATAAAAAAGTCTGTAAGCCCAGATATATACTACAGTTAATATCATATACAATATATATGGATTTTACTTAGATAAGAAATAGACGAATAAGCTATTAATAAAGTTAATAATATACAATCCATTCTTATATAATTTTATGAAACCTCCCTCAAGGTCATGAGATGCCTTTTGTCCTTTTGGAATCTATAGGAGTATTAGATAGTGATACCTACTCACTAGACAGCTATACAGTCCAGCAATAGAGGCTTTGTTGTGCAGATGGAGCTGCAGAGACAGTCAGTGGGAGGGATATAGGACGATGTTGCATGGCCTGCATATTCAGATGTCTTTCTATCAGACAGAAAGAGGATGTTACTTGGAAATTTATATGATAAATACATCTTCAGCTCTGGTGAACTGGACTGAGTGTGAAAGATTTGCTGCAGGACAGTGTCAGAGAAGGACAACTTTGTCATTTCAAGACTTCCATGGAAGGCATCAAGCATGAATTGTAGGAAGAATGCCAGAACTCAGAGTGTTAGATGTGTAGATGAACAGAGCACAAAGATTGTTGTATGTGTGGCTATCTGGGACATCCCTTCACTTTTTCTAATATATACAGTTCTGAAAACTACAGATTTTCTGTAGATGTTTTCCTTATGCATTTATTTCAACCGGAAGTAAAGTTCCATTTGAAAGTGTTGTTACCCCTAATATGTGAAAAGGAAGAAAAATCACAAGTCAGTCTCATTACCTGAGGCAAAAGCCAATCACAGCATTTACACCTGCACTTCAGAAGCATCTATTCTAACACTAATGGGGAATTAATTGCTGATTAATTTATTGTTTTCTTGGCTAATTGCCTTGTTATTAATTTCTGTTAATTAGTGTATTTAATTTGTCTGGACAGAGTGTGTGAGGGCTCTTCTCTGTTTTGATGATGACAATGTGATGGCTCAGGTACATTGCAGACATTTTGACAGTCAGCATCTGATTACGAAATGCAGTGACTTATAATCAGTTTGCTGTGGTATGCAGCTATCCAAAAACTTGATCAAACTGAACAGAAAATGTACTCAGCTAGCAAGGTTTTAGACATCTTTAGGGAGACTGACTGCATTTGTTAAACTGCCTTTTTACCCAACATTGCAGGTAGATAGGCAAGGCATAAATATGATATATGTGTCTACTTAAATTAGAGATGTCACAAACATGAACTGGTCCAGTCAAAGAGCAGATGGACAACATGGTGAGTTATGCTATTTGTGCTGAGCCTGTTTCATTAGCCAGTTTGGATAGCTTGGTGTTCATTGCTAAGGATCAATAAGACAGACACTGAGCCTTGCTCCAAAAGCTATTATTCTGCAGCCACTCAATCCAGACCAATTAAGCTGGACTCATAAAACTCACGAGGCATGAAAGGTGATGGAGCCTGAAAGACAGGGAAAGAAAGCCATTTTGAGAAAGAAAACACCTGTTTTTTATGTTGTAATAAGGTGTTTGGAGAGGTGAGAGGTGGAACCTTGCTACCACAATGTATATCCAGGTAAGAATTCAGGATAAGAGAGACATTAGAGACATTGCTAGAGGCATTATTAATAAATTAATATTAGTAATACATTAAGACATTATTAAACCGTATAGTTGTTGGTATAGCAATGGGTTAGGGTTTTATGTGCTCTTAATGAAGAGACATTGATTTAACATTTCAGCCAGGAAAATTCGAATAGCCAAAATGGACTTGCTTTCGGCTGCTCTCTGTTCAGGGTCACCACAGCGAACCAAGTGGTCCACACAACAAACTTGCCAAAGGTTTACGACGGATGCCCTTCCTGACACAACCCTCCCATTTTTTCCAGGCTTAGGACCGGCACTGAATACAGTGGCTGGGAATTGAACCGGGCCTGCTGCATGGTAGGCAAGAAACCTACCACTGAGCCAGCCACCAGTGGACTAATAGTTTTTAATGTAAATATTTGGCCAATATTATGCTAATAAAGGTAATCTTAAAGTCAATAATCCGTCGTGGGGGGGGCACGGTGGCTTAGTGGTTAGCACGTTTGCCTCACACCTCCAGGGTTGAGGGTTCGATTCCCGCCTCCGCCATGTGTGTGTGGAGTTTGCATGTTCTCCCCGTACCTTGGGGGTTTCCTCCGGGTGCTCCGGTTTCCTCCCCCAGTCCAAAGACATGCATGGTAGGTTGATTGGCATCTCTAAATTGTCCGTAGTGAGTGAATGAGAGTGTGTGTGTCCCCTGCGATGGGTTGGCACTCCGTCCAGGGTGTATCCTGCCTTGATGCCCTATGACGCCTGAGATAGGCACAGGCTCCCCGTGACCCGAATGAATAATCCGTCATGCAGATTTCAAGCAGGTCCTAGGTGATTAAAAATCAATAGCCATTTTTTTTGCCAGCATGTGTGTGGATCCACTACGTGCTATGCTCCAAGCACAAAAACACTCCCAGATACCTCATGTTCTCAGATGTCTCAGATACCTCATGTTCACTTACATTCTACATTCCCTGTAATGAAATGAGTGGAAAAGATAGTAGGCAGGAAGGTGTCTGGATTTAGATGAGGCTGTACAGATAAAAAATAGAAAAGGAAAAAAAAATTAAGCGTTGCTTTTAGATCACATCACAGAACCCATATATTACTACTGCCAAGACTAGGAGACAATGGCATTATCTACAGTTCAAAAGACCTCAAATGAAATTAAATCATGAGAGCTGGAAAGAGTGTGGAGTTTTATGAAGACGCTCTTCAATGAAGACTAAATTTAGAACCAGTTCTAAACCAAGTCCAATATCTCATAAGCCATGATGTCTTGATGTTCAAAACGTTGTCTTGGAAACTGCAGTTCTTCAAAAGGTAGCTTCCATTTAAGATGGTAACTTGAGTTCATTTCCACAGTTCCTATGCTCTGAGGCCCATGAGCAAGTTGTCTAGCAGCAGGAAATGTCAGGCATACTCCACCCTAATCCTAAAGCCAGAACAATTCACTGCAGTGGCATTTGATGGGATATGGAGACAGTCAATGGCATTTATGGGTAAAATAACAATTTAAGTCACTATCAGGCATGTTTGTCATTAGAAAATGTCTTCATTCTCTATAAGCAAGCAACAGTACATTAAAAGGTAAGATATGTATAAAAAAGCAAACACATATGCAAAAGTAACAATTTCCTTAATAGCCATTTAACTAATGGATTCCAAAGCATTTCTGCAAATTGTGCTTGGCTATCATGTTAAAATGAGATTTTTTCAATTGTGCACACAATTTAGTACTCACTATTTCTTCTAAAAGATAAAAGCAATAACCAATAACCTTTTGTTCCATCTCACTTGTGGATAGAGATTAAAATATGCTCTTCTCATGTTTTTTTTCTCACATAATTTTTGCTCAAAATTCAGTACTTTGTGTGCACAGAGTACTTTTTTTTTTTTTTTTGCATCTCCAGGTCTCTATACTTGGCTGATGAGCTGTAAAACACTTCTGAAGTACGCATGAAGTTAGCGCTGATATTCTGACACAGGAACAAAGGGGACATGCATTGCTGAGTCGGTCTATCGGGAGACAGCTTAAAAGTTATAAAGAAATCCTCAAGTCCGAGCAACAAAGCAACATACGGTACATCAGCTGTTATTCAGGTACAAGGAAGAAGCTGCATGACACTAATTCTCATAGTACCAGTGTAAAATCCTTACAGTGTTTTACTTTCTTACTCTCTGGAGAATAGGATGATGTCACAGATAGCAATACTCATTTAGCAACCTGTGTCCCTGTATCCATATCGTTCCTCAAGGGCATTTGCTTTTCAATAGTATTACCTGTCATAGTGGATTCAGTAATGGTTCTACACCTGTTCTGCCAAAAGGAAAGTGACATACAGACTGAGAGCCTAAATTCTCAAGCATAAGCCTTTCCCCGATGTTAAATCAAACCCCGTCGATATGCCAGTGTTGTGGAGAGAGTTGAGCGAGTGATGCATGTGAGCACTGCAGGGAAGGCTGACTTGTACAGTGGATGTTATTATTGAGTGGCTTGAGATCAATAAGGAGTGTGGTGCATGGACCAGCCTGTTCGGTAAACTCTGCACACAGACAATGTGTTTTTCTCTCTAATGAAAAGAAGAAGAAAGTCTGGCTGGTGCAGCTCTGGGTAGTCTGACTCTGAATAGTGCTGTGCCATTACCAAGGCAACAGTGTTTGGAGTTGTCACGGTGATGGGGGAAGGGCAAAAGACACAGCTACTGATGTGTAATTACTAAGAATGAGTGCTTCAGATAGCCTAATGTAATTAGATGCGCTAAAGAGAATGGGAGGTGCTGTTTGGGCTGGTAGAGGGGTCGACTTCTTAATTGGTGCAGTTACATTACGTTAAAAATGACAATATTTCCCTCATGAATAGGAATCAGAGTTCTATACCAGAAGAAAAGGGACACAATAAGAGCTAAATATTATTCTCCAGACTACCAACTACCCATAAAATGTTGAAAATAATTCACCAAGCGAAGTTGAACTGAAATGTACACCTGATAATGTTGTTGCTTATCATTAAACAGTATAATACGATTACTGCAAAAGGAGACAGGAAGTAGGGGTACAGCATCTTTTAAGATTTCTTTAACTGCAAATGTAGCTGTAAGTGCTAAAATAGTACTATACAGATAAACAAATGAAGAAAAAGTTTCCTGTCAGAGATAGCATTCCTCTTACACTATTAGTGATTTGCTAACTATTACAATTCCATTTTTAATTGAATGACACATCATGCTTTTAATCAGTTTGTATTCACAGTTAATTTCACAGAACATCCGCGAGACTCGAGTCTTCAGAAAACTTCAGAGACTTAAGAATAGAGGAGTTTCTGGTTTCTGGAAAATGCTGATGTGACAAGCTGTGTGTTTTATTGCCTCATTAACAAGAGAGAGCAAAAAAAGAAGACAGGCAGGTGAGGGAATGACTGTAAGACTATGTGATGACTGAGAAAGACTATAATATAGGTGATAACAGGATGTAATTTTGTGTTGGGAAACTCAAGAGCTGACAATCCATCAATAATTGTTTAAGAAACATCTCCCAACAGAAAACTTCACCTCATCAACAATTCTGCTTTTCTGTGTTATATAACAAGATTTATTATTAAGCTTAGATTAAGTGGAGTACATGGGGTACAAGTCTCTGTACATGAGCTTTTATAGGAAGACTAATATATTAGCGTATTGCTATAAAACTATTATTTATATTAAAGTTGGAAATATTTATATTTGTGCTATATCTGTAGAAAAGTAATCAGCATCTCAGGATTTGAGAATTTGTCGCTATTTTACTTCCACATATTACACAATCAACACACAATATCTGTTATTCTAGTAATTTCTCCCTGTTACTGTACATACAAAATATATTGTGTTTGATTTATAAACCAGGCTCAGGTACGTAAAAACTGCACACACATGAAGACCTCAGATTGTGAACTTGTGAGCAGCAGCCAGGATAATTGGCTCCAACGCCACCCACTAGCCATAACAAATCCTGCTGCTCATTATCCATGTTTAATTAAGGCAAGAGAGTAGCAGGTGTTTCCTCAGCAGCCACTGTATATCCTATTACTCCAGCCTGCATCCATAGAGAGGATGTGCAAGAGTGAAGATGGCTGCATTCGAATGTGACAGATGAAAAGGATATGGTTGTATCCTTCAAAAAGGCATGGAAAGCTGGCGGATTAAACCGTTGCGCAGCTTCAAGACGCTAACATGACGAGCGTGTACAGTATGTATACATGCATATTTATGGGACCCATTTTGCCATTTTGTTAAAAAGACAATACATCTACATTTTCTATCAGCACATTTATTGGGCAGAATGATCAGCAGGATTCATGTAGACAGGTGTTTGTTATTTTTGGAAAAATAAAAGCCTGCTCTGAAAATGCGCAGTTTTTGTTGAGTAGCACAATGCCCCAGATGTCACATATAAAGCTCAATGAATGAAATGTCCACCTCAAATGTTGTGATTTTGTCAACCAACCAGCTGAAAAATTGTAGCCCAGGCCTCCCATATAAGTCAATTTACCTGCAGGATTGTCTCACACAGACAGCTGATGAGACCGAATAATATCTACACAACCTTAGGAAAGGTCATTTGATGTCTTCGTTAGCTGCATTGATCTTAATGCAGTTTGCCATCTTAAAAGATGTCAGAGGGCAAAAGATTCATCGCAGATTTAAACCCTGATTTCTGTACTGAGCAGACGGCAGGCAGGGTGTATGGTGCTGTGTGGAGGAACGTTCTACTGAATGTCATTACTGCAAACAGTGTTAGCATGGTGGATTTTGATGTGTGCAGTTAATGTGTCAGCATACATCATCATTTGCAACTGAAATGCACAATAAGATCCTGACCTCTTCATCTATAACCAGTGCACTTTTCAGTAGAACAGTGTATAGCCACGATATAGGGGTCTATACAAACTCCAAGGCAGCTCAAACTGTCTCTGTTCTTTCATGGCTCTGCATTCAGCAGCTTTGTTCTGCATTAGTTTGTACAACAGTGTGTTTCAACTGCTGCCAATATTTCACAGGCTACAATAACATCTTGATGTGAAGATGTGAAGATGTGTTACGCTGCTATAGGCAAATATGTTAATGCTGTTGTTAAAAGGTTAGTAAAGTTAATGATAAAATTCTTTATCAAGAGTTTTTGGGTAACTGTGACCAAAAGAGCTATATTTGTATTCTGCTGCAAGAATGCTCAAATAATTAAAGTTAATAAATCTTAATTTACTTACTTACTTACTTACTTACTTACACACACACACACACACACACACACACACACACACACACACACACACACACACACACACACACTTATTTAACCCCATAATATGAGGATGATATGCCAGGAAACCATGTGTCAACATTTTTGTATAATATAATGGTCAGTAATTCTGAGGATTCGGCAGGTTTGGTAAAAAGGGCTTTTGTTTTCCCTCACCACTCCACTGTTCCAGTTCTTAGCTATCTTGTCCATGTGCATCCAAGCATTACTCATGCTTTGGTAGAAAACGTCACGGTAGAGTGACCTCATGATTAGTTGTTGGAGCAGAAATGGGAGGAAGTAGGTTGAATGGATGTGGCTGAGCTGTACTCTAGTGATGGGACTTCCAGCTCTTTTTGTGACACTTTCAGCAAAAGACAGTAGACTGGACTGTCAAGTATTGTTGAGGTCTTGTTTTTCAGGTCTATTTTATTTTCTTATATAAAGAAGTTAGACATTATACAATAAAGCATCATCCTCCACACCAACTAAACTCCCCATGTCTCAAAGTAATAATTGTTCTGCTAACAGCAATATGACTACTGCTTGCTTGCATTACTGTTTGCTTGCTTTCTAGCTGCCATAAACAAGCTCATAGACGACTGTGTTGTAATGTAACTGGGCAGAATGTTACATGGCTTGTTGAAATCAACAGACAGATATGAAGTACTGAAAAGAAAAAGAACGTTTTATTTATCCTGATAATTCATGGCCCCCTCTAATTTATTTTACTAGATACTGTACATTTTCATCAAGCATCAGTGCATTATGTCTCACCAGTCATGCAAAGAACAGGTCTGAATGTAAGCACTAAATAACAGCATTGCCTCTTCAAAAAACAAAACAAAACAAAAAACACCAGCATCTAACAGATATTTGAGAATCAGTTCTAGACATTCACCGGACTCACACATCACAGCTGTGTTTTTGTTTACTTGATCTTACATTGTAGCCTCATCATACAGATCAAATCTCCCAGTGGTCAGTCTGTCACTATTATTATTATTATTATTATTATTATTATTATTATTATTATTTAGACATGATGATTGAGCAAACATATCAATAACCGGACCAGTTGATTTGTTCTTAAGGAGAACAAAGAAGTGATCAAGGTAGTAACACTGCCCTGGGAAATGTTCTCCCGGCACTGCAGCTAAGCAGTGAAGAAATCAGTAAGTAATGCTAACTGACTGTGCTAACAAGATCAGACTGAAGAGCACTCTCCACCTTCACTGGCAAAGTGAGTTTGAATGAATTAAGACAGGCACTGGCTGAGCTCTTCATTATGAAAGGGCAAGAAATCTTCTATCTATCTATCTATCTATCTATCTATCTATCTATCTATCTATCTATCTATCTATCTATCTATCTATCTATCTATCTATAATGAAGATATTTATTTATTTTTTTAAGGTTGTGCATGTGAATTAGGTGCTTTTTGTTCTTCAATGCCCACAACAGATGTTAAAGAACGAATAATTTGTTTGCAATTTTGTTTTTTCACTGGTAATATATTCTTAGTTTCAAGATCCCGGCATCCTGGAGTATTTTAAAATGAATGGACTTAATGGTCTAGAGGAATGATATCATAGCTGGACAATTGGCACCACTGATATCGAAACTTTATAGTTAAAAATTAATAAACAAATAAATCACCTGGTCTTTTTCCAGTCTTCCACTACTCAGTTTGGGTGAGTCTGTGTCTATGATGGTCTCAGATTCCTGTTCTTGGATGACAGGAGTGGATCCTGATGTGGTCTTCAACTGTTGTAGCTCATCCATGTCAACGCTTGATGTATAGTGCATGCTGAGATGCTTTTCTGTTCACCATGGTTGTACAGAGTAGTTAGATTAAGTTACTCTATTCTTCCTGTCAGTCTGGTCATTCTCCTCTGATCTCTCTCATAAACTGCAGATCCTCTGCATACAGGATACTTTTTTTCTGTTTTTCACACTATTCTGTATTATAAACACTAGAGAATGCAGTGTGTGAAATTCTCTGGAGATTTCTGAAATACTCAAACTAGTGCATCAGGCACCAACAACTATGCCACCGTTAAAATTACAGACATCAGACTTTTTCTTCATTCTGATGCTTGATGTGAAAATTAACTGAAGCTGCACACATTGAATGGCTCATTAGATCATTTTCAATGCTGTGTATTTAACTACTGTGCCATAAATTGTTTAGGAGACTCACTTTAGTTAGGTTAACAGACCATTGTTGCAGACTCTGGAGGCTTTATTTCAACTATGTTTGTAAATAAATGAGATTTATGTACGACATCGTGGGTTGATGGTTGAATTGCTTGAATTTGGCACAGTAATTGGATTAAGGTCAAATGGAAAACCGGAGCTGTAATCACTAGCCAGAGCTTGAACAAGCACACATCACAGCTACAATAGCCCAATTGGGGGAAAAAAGCAAATCAAATTGACAATAAAGAGAGGGTAAAGAAAGAAAGAAAGAGAGAGAGAGAGAGAGAGAGAGAGAGGGAGAGGGAGAGGGAGAGGGAGAGGGAGAGGGAGAGGGAGAGGGAGAGGGAGAGGGAGACTAATCGTGGGCATTCAAGTGACAGTAGGTATTTTAGATTCCAATCAGGAATCCAAGTAGTACAAATCAAGCATTCGACATCCAACAAAAACAAAGATATTTCTCAAGGCCATATTTAAGTGAAGATTATGCAATAACCGAGCTTCTGTCTCAAGCTTCAAAGGTCTTGTTGAGATGACGAGTAATACACAAGACGCATGGGGGAACAAAAAGGAGCAGCTTTTCTGAGTGGAGGAAGTAGGCTTCTCCATGCTCTGAGATAAAACAGACTCTCCCTGGATCTACTCAGTCTGACAGCTAATACGATTATACAGATAAACATATGTGCAGCAGTGACAGATTTGTAGGATCTGTGTTTTGTAATGTAAAGGCAACAAAGCATTGTTATTATCTTTGTACGTTTTTTTTCCTTTTTTTTTTATTCAATAGCATGTTTTTTGGGGGCGGGGGATGTAGCATTTCAAGCAGCACTAGACAGACCACTTGTAATATATATTTTGCTGACAAGCTATGTACTGAATAAAATGAGGCCATATTTGCATTTTAATATACCGTTTTCCTGCAAAGAATTCTGAACGATAAACGATTTCCCAGCAAACACTTGAGTTTATTAAAGAGAATTTTTGGTTATATAAAAATGGACTTAAAAACCATTAAGCACACTGAGCATAGTGTTGATATCTACTTTTCTTTTCTGCTATCTCACACACACACACACACACACACACACACACACACACACACACACACACACACACACACACACACACACACACACAGGGATTTTCTTCAGGTGTTCAAGTGTACTGCTTCACGCAATTCAAGACAGAGTTACACAATCACCTTCATCAAAAGAAAGGTCAAGGCATGGAACATATTACCATATACAGATATCATAGGAATGTTACTAGCAATAAGATGCAGAGACATAGAAAGAAAGCTAAAGCGGTTGGCAGTGCAAAAAATAGGCAAAGACTTGCTAGTTTTTAAAAACGTATACTAATACAAATAATAATAATACAAAAAAGTAATTAGGTTTTGTACATTACTTCATAAGACAGTAGTCAGGGTATTTACAGAAGTGAGAAAGTATGTGCTTCCACACTACACTGTGTAGTAGTATTGTTGGCACTGACACATACATTGGCACCGGTGGCTCAGGAGTGGGACCCTGTCGCAGTGTAGTTGGACATCTCTCTACGGATGGTGCTAAAAGGAGACAGCTCCAGCTCGGTGGTACATTCATGCTCATTATCGTCACTGCCCACCGCTGAGGATGCTGCCGCACCACACATATTTGTGCAACAGCAACAGCACTCTAGGAAAGCATGACCAAATGGTGGGCACAGGCAAAGCAGCAAGACGGGTGTGATCGCAGTGCGCAGGAAGAGTAAGAGCTGACCGAGTGTGCGCAGTACACCCACAATTTCCAGGTGCTCTATGTAGGCTGCCACCATATTTGCGACGTTGTCGGGCACTGCGCAGGCTGCGTACACCACAGCCAGTGCCACGACGACACAGTTCATGCGGCTCTCCAGGCGCATCTGCTTTTTGTTGGCGCGTGGGCAGCCGCGCTCGGCCTGGCGCATGCGGCGTGCTGTGGCTAACGAGCTGCCGATGGTAAACAGAGCAGGCAGGCAGAAATAGCACCCAAAGCACCACCAGAGCCTAGCACTCTCATACGCCAGGCCCAGTGTATAAAGAGTCTCAGGCAGTGAAGTGGAGATGCGTTCCAGACACCGCTCTGCTAACACTGTGTCGGATTCCTTCACCAGCTGCCGGATCAGGAGTTCGGGGAGTGCCAAGAGTAATGCGCCAACCCAGATCACGGCAAGCTTAGCAGCAGCAGATGCACATGTCTCGATTGTTTCATAGTACATCTGCACATTGGTGGCAGCACGGAATCGATCGATGCACAGGGCACAAATGGTGAAGGTGGTCACGCCCAGCGAGGCAATCTGAAAAACACATAAAACAACACACATTAAGTCTTTAGGACATTACCAATTAACTGATCATGTCTATATTTACTTTCAACATGAGTATATGCATGGACCTGAAAATTCTACACAAAAATTAAAGGTTTTTGTGAAGTAAAAAAATTCAACCAAGACGAAAAACAAACAAAAACATTTTAGAAAAAACAGAAATGTCCTGACTGCATATGTGCACACAGCCTTTAATAATGAGGCATGATATGAGCGTGACTCACATACAAAAGTATTTAGCACAAAGCTGTGATCAATTAAGTGATTCTGATTAGCCCCAATTTATATCAGATGTTTTTTCCTTCTAACTGCTGAAGCCATCAATTGCAGAAAAGCTTACAAATTATGTACAGGACCTTGATCTTGATCAGCAGAAGGGTAGGAAAGAATTTCTAAAAAATAAGTAGCATGGAACACCGTGAATAGACGAATGGAGAAAAAATGCACCACAATAACATCACCAAGAACAGGACGTCCCTCCAAAACTGCCAAGAGGAGAAGAAAATTATCAGGGAGACCTACGTCAACATTAAAGCAGCTGCAGAAAAATCTGCAGGAAAGTAATAATAATTCTTTGCATGTGACAACAATCTCTCAAGGCCACCTGAAATCAACCCCAAACCATATGGCAAAATGTGCTCTGGTCTTTTTGGACTTTAATCTTAAAAGACATGTTTGGTGCAAAAACAAGAGAAGTGATCACCCAAAAAACACGATAACCACAGTGAAGCATGGTGCTGGCAGCATCATGCCATGAGGCTTCTTCTCTTTAGCTGGGACTGGAGCTTTAGTAAAGATAAAGGGAATCATGGGTAGCTCATAATACTAATCTAATTTGAAACAAACCTAAAGGCAGATAAAATAAAAAAACGGAATGAAAATGATGAAAATCACCTTCTAGCATGATAATGGCACAAAGTATAAATCCAAGTCAAGAAAGGAATGGCTTCAGAAGAAGATCAAATTCCAGTCAGAAATTCCTATAAAAAGGCTTGAACAGTTCTCTTAAATGGAGAGATCCCATTAACATCGATAGATCTGTAGCATTTTTGGAAGGAGTGGAATAAAATGACTAAATTAGAACGTGCTAATTTACTCAAAACACTGAGTGCTGTATTACAACCAAAAGATGCATTAACAAAGTATTAGTTAAGGGGTGTGTAACCAAGTAAGCGTTTACCTAAAACATATTTATTTTGTTTTTAACTTTTTCTTAGTCTTAATTTCTTTGGTTGCTACACTATATGGCCAAAAATATGTCCATCCCTGGCCATCACACTCTCATGTGCTGCTTGCCCAAACTATAACTATGAAATAGGAAGCACACAATTGTATAGAAATCTCTGTACGTAGCATTACAATTTTCCTTCACTGGAACTAAGAGACTCAAACCCTGTTCCAGCATGACAATGCCCCTGTGCACAAAGCCCCTGAGCTCCATGAAGACATGGTGTGTTAAGGCTGGAGTGGAAGAACTGGAGTGTCCTGCACAGAGCCCTGACTCAACCCCACTGAACACCTTTGGGATGAACTATAACATTGACTGAACCCCAGACCTCCTCACTCTCACAACATCAGTGTCTGATCTGACTAATGCTCCAAAATCTAGCAGGAAGCCTTCCCAGAAGAGTGGAGGTTATAACATACATATAACAGTGTTATTATAATTATGTTGTTATTATAACAGTGAAGTAGAGACTCAATCGGGAATGTGATGTTTAAATAGTACAAAAAGGTCAGGTAACCACATGCTTTCGGCAATATAGTGTAGAAAACATCAAGAAGGATTAAAAACATGTGACATGAGTTATCTTGGTTTCAATTTCTACATCACGAAAACCTGCTATTTTAACAAAGGGCATGTAGACTTTTTGTATCCACTGTATTTGTACAATATGGCCAATTTCCTTTTACATGTTGCATACAGTTCTGATAAATATGTTGTTTTAGCATAACACAAATGTTGCCTAGTAAAATTCCTGTGTACATATGATGAATAAAAGGTTCCAATTTTCTGAGTTCAGTCATAGTCACATAAGAAGCAGGGTGAAATGCCGTTCTACAACAAAGGCCAGGATTCAGCATTTGCATTTGAGCATGCTGGCATTTTCAAAAGAACGATTACAAAACCTTATGCAGCATTGTAAATGTTAAAAATGTGTTCTCTGCTGAGGCACCAGCATTATCTTCAGGCTAAATTATGATTGACAGACAGGTGAACCTAGTTCAACAGCTGGGAACAATTCCCATGTGGTGTTCATGTATTGACCGGTTTTTGCGAAACATTAAAAAAAACCTTTTCAGTGTCCTAGTCTGATTGTGTTGTGTCCTGGTTACGCCCTGCTTTACAAAAGTGTTAAAATGAACACGTACTCTATAATTTCACCTATATATGCCATATTTTACCAGAAGTAAACACTGAATTCCAGCTCATAAGATGGATCTATTCCAACTATGATGCATAAAAAGCCTTGCTACATACTACCCTAGCCAGTATTTCATGTGTGTGGGGAAGAAAACAAACTAACAGGTGCATTAACATCAGCACTGGGAAAATGTTTTAGAAAATCTGCATGTTGTTTTTTTCTGCATCCTGACCAAAAGCATAAAATATCCACAAGGCATTATGAATCATAACATCCATTATGATCCAGTAATGGCAGGGTATTAATCAATCATTTTTGACTGGTGATACATTAGAACACAAACCACCTCTGGGTTTCTGATTAGCAACATTCAACAAGTGCAATCTTTATTAGTGAAAAGAGGCCAGCTGCTGTTTGACTGAGCAACACTACTACTGTATTTACAATATTAAGTATTTATGCATGGCAGTCTATTAACTGCATAAATCAGTCCCTAGGACCCACTTTTCTGCCATATGATGTAGTTCATTTAACTGCAGGAAGTAAACCATACATGCCTTGCATTTTTTTATGTGTGAGCTGCTTAAAAATGCCCTGTGAGTGTATTTTCTGTGACCCTGCTCAAACGTGGTATAAACATCTGTCTCGAGTGATCCCATCACAAGAGGACAGGAGAAACACAAAGCCGTTTACACCTGCCATTTTGAATGCGTCTCCAGTGACCACTTTTGACTACATTTTATACATCTGCAATGCAAGAAGGATATCTGAAACGTTTATTGCCAACCTACCAGTGCATTTGTTTTTCAGAAGAAATGCACCATGAATCATGTACCTGTAAGTGAAACGTTTCAATCATGTGCGTGATAACGTATCATAGAAATGAACAGGACATAACACAAAACGAGAAAAACTTTAGTCTCTGCTGTTACAACACTGGTATTATTAATTAGCCTAGCGGAGGAGAACTCTAGTGCTTAGAATGACTTCCAAACAGTTTTGGGATCATTACATATTTCTAGATAGGACAATGATGCAGTCAATCAGGTGGTTCTTCAGGATGAACTGAGATGTTTTTGCATTCAAACTACAAACGTTATGTGGTCTTATGCATCACAGACCATTTTTATAGCTGGTTTGAGCGATTGGCTCAATGCATCTCCAAGACACACTGGACCCCTGGACCTGTACACTTGCAATCGGTTCACCCAGGACATGTTAATACCAGGTGTGAACAGTGCCTGTGCTGGGGTGATTTGTGATTTCTATATGCATTTGGTGTTTTTATAATTTTCTCTTATATATCTGACACACCCCTCAGCCAAAGTTATTTTTTCCTTTAATTTTGTGCAATATGAAACCAAATCTAAGCAATTAATATGCAAACCAAAACCATCAATCACTCATTCAGGCACAAGTGGGAAAACAACCTTGGTCTGCTCCTTCTCAGTCACAATCAATGACTCTGTGCCAACCTTGCATGGTACACTGGGCCATTCACGTTTCCCAGCAGCAGATGATATACCACTCAGTGCTACTGGCTTCCATTATGGTCCATTAAACTCCTGATTAAGAGCTTTTAGCCCAATGACAGCAGCAGTTATTAATCTGCCTTTAGTGGCTTTCATATGGGGTTCTTGGGGGAATGGAGGGGCAGTTTGGTGTAGGTGTGTGTGGCAATAACTCTTCTCTACTGACAAATGGGATTACATTGCGGAAGTGCAGGACAGTATGGGGAAGCGACTATAGACAAAAGCCATAATAGATACAGTGTTTTATGTGAAACAGTCAAACACATAAATTCTCCTGAATTAGTGTCTCCAATGTGGAGTATGATGCATAGACCAATGGGAGTAAATCTTAAACTACAAACATTCTCAGTCTAGACAGCAGAAAATGTGACAAAGTGCAATCATTAGATACTACTCTGAACATGTTTACATTTATACACAGTCAACTAAACTCTAATGTTACAAAAAGGAATTCAGACATGATGGTGGCCAAAAGGATAAAGTTATGGATGGATTGAATCAGTGACTTGGGGACAAAATGGATATTTCTGACTGTTCAACTATTCAAGCATGGATGATGTGAAATTAACATTTCTTTACCAACTGATTTTTGCAAGCACAGACATAAAAGTGCTTTGGTCAGCTAGTAGGAGTGAAGTGAACATCCTTGTTTCGTACCTGTAATTTTGACATGCCTGGGCTTGATGTGTGAAAACTCTGACACGAGGGTGTCAACCTCAGATTCTGCCTGGCTCACATCAGCATTTCTGTCAGCTCCTCCAGGGCCATAAACTAAGACTAATTTTTAAAACATATTATTGTTTACTTTATTGATGAACACTAATAGCTATTCAATTATATAAACTATGAGGCGATAACATTCTGCTGTAAGTGGGGAAAAAATTACTTCTGTTGTAGAGAATAAGAGTATCTCTTGTACTAAACATACTGGATTATGTTGAAAAAGTAAAATTTTTTTTTTTAAAAACTATGTACAAATATTTGTGGGGGGCACAGTGGCTTGGTGGTTAGCACGTTTGCCTCACACCTCCAGGGTTGGGGGTTCGATTCCCGCCTCCGCCATGTGTGTGTGGAGTTTGCATGTTCTCCCCGTGCCTCGGGGGTTTCCTCCGGGTACTCCGGTATTCCGGTTTTGCATTGTAGGTTGATTGGCATCTCTAAATTGTCCGTAGTGTGTGAATGAGAGTGTGTATGTGCCCTGAGATGGGTTGGCACTCCGTCCAGGGTGTATCCTGCCTTGATGCCCAATGATGCCTGAGATAGGCACAGGCTCCCCGTGACCCGAGAATAGATCGGATAAGTGGTACACAATGAATGAATGAAAAATATTTGTAAAAAAAATAAATGTATATACACATGTATATATATATATATATATATATACACATATATATATATATATATATATATATATATATATATATATATATA